>JALMQS010000768.1:0-596963 GCA_024734495.1 Forficula auricularia | reverse complement strand
ATGAGGAAAATGTAATTTGAATTATTCAAGGGTAGATATTTTAATAATTAAAGTCTAATCAAGATTCTATTAGGGTGTTGTACAAACCAATAGACACATTCAATCACTAATCAGGTGAAAATTTACCAAAAAATACGAGCACTTTATCAAATTCAAATCTGAATTTTGGATTTTACAACCATGGCTCATTCGCTTATATACCCTGTGGTCCAATAGGGTTAAATATTTCAAGGGGAAAAGTATTAAAAATTTTGAGGAAAATGTAATTTGAATTATTCAAGGGTAGATATTTTAATAATTAAAGTCTAATCAAGATTCTATTAGGGTGTTGAACAAACCAAGAGACACATTCAATCACTAATCAGGTGAAAATTTACCAAAAAATACGAGCACTTTATCAAATTCAAATCTGAATTTTGGATTTTACACCCATTGCTCATTCGCTTATATACCCTGTGGTCCAATAGGGTTAAATATTTAAGGGAAAAGTATTAAAAATTTTGAGGAAAATGTAATTTGAATTATTCAAGGGTAGATATTTTAATAATTAAAGTCTAATCAAGATTCTATTGGGGTGACAAACAAACCTATATACACATTCATTCACTAATCAGGAGAAAATTTATTAAAAAATATGACCACATTATCAATTTCAAGTCCGAATTTTAAATTGAACACCCATGGCTCATTCCCTTATATAGTGGAGGTCCGAAAGGGTTAAATATTTCAAGGGGAAAAGTATTAAAAATTATGAGGAAATTGTAATTCAAATTATTCCAGGGAGATATTATAATAATTAAAGTTTAATTAATGTCCTATTGGGCTGACAAACAAACCTATATACACATTCACTGACTAATCAGGTGAAAATTTATCATAAAAAACGACCACTTTATCAATTTCAAGTCCGAATTTTTGATTGAACACCCATGGCTCATTCCCTTATATAGTGGAGGTCCGAAAGGGTTAAATATTTCAAGTGGAAAAATATTAAAAATTTTGAGGAAATTGTAATTTAAAGTTTTCCATGGAGATATTTTAATAATTAAAGTTTAATTAAGTTTCTATCGGGGTGACAAACAAACGTATAGACAGATTTATTCACTAATCAGGTGAAAATTTATCATAAAATACGACCACGTTATCAATTTCAAGTCCGAATTTTTGATTGAACACCCATGGCTCATTACCTTATATAGCCGAGGTCCGAAAGGGTTAAATATTTCAGGGGAAAAGTATTAAACATTTTGAGGAAATTGTAATTCAAATTATTCCATTGAGATATTTTAATAATTAAAGTCTAATTAAGGTTCTATTGGGCTGACAAACAAACCTATATAAACATTCATTCACTAATCAGGTGAAAATTTATTAAAAAATATGATCACTTTATCAATTTCAATTCCGAATTTTTGATTGAACACCCATGGCTCATTCCCTTATATAGCCGAGGTCCGAAAGGGTTAAATATTTCAAGGGGAAAAGTATTAAAAATTATGAGGAAATTGTAATTCAAATTATTCCATGGAGATATTTTAATAATTAAAGTTTAATTAATGTTCTATTGGGCTGACAAACAAACCTATATACACATTCACTGACTAATCAGGTGAAAATTTATTAAAAAATATGACCAGTTTATGAATTTCAATTCCGAATTTTTGATTGAACACCCATGGCTCATTCCCTTATATAGCCGAGGTCCGAAAGGGTTAAATATTTCAAGGGAAAAAGTATTAAAAATTATGAGGAAATTGTAATTCAAATTATTCTATGGAGATATTTTAATAATTAATGTTTAATTACTGTTCTATTGGGCTGAGTAACAAACCTATATACACATTCACTGACTAATCAGGTGAAAATTTATCATAAAAAACGACCACTTTATCAATTTCAAGTCCGAATTTTTGATTGAACACCCATGGCTCATTCCCTTATATAGTCGAAGGTCCGAAAGGGTTAAATATTTCAAGGGGAAAAGTATTAAAAATTATGAGGAAAATGTAATTTGAACTATTCAAGGGAGATATTTTAATAATTAAAGTCTAATCAAGATTCTATTAGGGTGTTGAACAAACCAATAGACACATTCAATCACTAATCAGGTGAAAATTTACCAAAAAATACGAGCACTTTATCAAGTTCAAATCTGAATTTTGGATTTTACACCCATGGCTCATTCGCTTATATACCCTGTGATCCAATAGGGTTAAATATTTAAGGGGAAAAGTATTAAAAATTTTGAGGAAAATGTAATTTGAATTATTCAAGGGTAGATATTTTAATAATTAAAGTCTAATCAAGATTCTATTGGGGTGACAAACAAACCTATATACACATTCATTCACTAATCAGGATAAAATTTATTAAAAAATATGACCACTTTATCAATTTCAAGTCCGAATTTTAAATTGAACACTCATGTCAAATTCACTTATATAGTGGAGGTCCGAAAGGGTCAAATATTTCAAGGGGAAAAGTATTAAAAATTATGAGGAAATTGTAATTCAAATTAATCCAGAGAGATATTATAATAATTAAAGTTTAATTAATGACCTATTGGGCTGACAAACAAACCAATATACACATTCACTGACTAATCAGGAGAAAATTTATTAAAAAATATGACCACTTTATGAATTTCAAGTCCGAATTTTTGATTGAACACCCGTGCCTCATTCCCTTATATAGCCGAGGTCCGAAAGAGTTAAGTATTTCAGGAGAAAAGTATTAAAAATTTTGAGGAAATTGTAATTCAAATTATTCCATGGAGATATTTTAATAATTAAAGTCTAATTAAGGTTCTATTGGGATGACAAACAAACCTATATACACATTCATTCACTAATTAGGAGAAAATTTATTAAAAAATATGACAACTTTATCAATTTCAAGTCCGAATTTTTGATTGAACACCCGTGCCTCATTCCCTTATATAGCCGAGGTCCGAAAGGGTTAAATATTTCAATGGGAAAAGTATTAAAAATTATGAGGAAATTGTATTTCAAATTATTCCAGGGAGATATTATAATAATTAAAGTTTAATTAAGTTTCTATCGGGGTTACAAACAAACCTATAGACAGATTTATTCATTAATCAGGAGAAAATTTATCATAAAAAACGAGCACTTTATCAATTTCAAGTCCGAATTTTTGATTGAACACCCATGGCTCATTCCCTTATATAGCCGAGGTCCGAAAGGGTTAAATATTTCAGGAGAAAAGTATTAAAAATTTTGAGGAAATTGTAATTCAAATTATTCATTGGAGATATTTTAATAATTAAAGTCTAATTAAGGTTCTATTGGGATGACAAACAAACCTATATAAACATTCATTCACTAATCAGGTGAAAATTTATTAAAAAATATGTCCAATTCATCAATTTCAAGTCCGAATTTTTGATTGAACACCCATGGCTCATTCCCTTATATAGCCGAGGTCCGAAAGGGTTAAATATTTCAATGGGAAAAGTATTAAAAATTATGAGGAAATTGTAATTCAAATTATTCCAGAGAGATATTTTAATAATTAAAGTTTAATTATTGTCCTATTGGGCTGACAAACAAACCTATATACACATTCACTGACTAATCAGGTGAAAATTTATCATAAAAAACGACCACTTTATCAATTTCAAGTCCGAATTTTTGATTGAACACCCATGGCTCATTCCCTTATATAGCCGAGGTCCGAAAGGGTTAAATATTTCAATGGGAAAAGTATTAAAAATTATGAGGAAATTGTAATTCAAATTATTCATTGGAGATATTTTAATAATTAAAGTCTAATTAAGGTTCTATTGGGATGACAAACAAACCTATATAAACATTCATTCACTAATCAGGTGAAAATTTATTAAAAAATATGACCAATTTATCAATTTCAAGTCCGAATTTTTGATTGAACACCCATGGCTCATTCCCTTATATAGCCGAGGTCCGAAAGGGTTAAATATTTCAGGAGGAAAGTATTAAAAATTTTGTGGAAATTGTAATTCAAATTATTCCATGGAGATATTTTAAAAATTACAGTTTAATTAAGTTTCTATCGGGGTGACAAACAAACCTATAGACAGATTTATTCACTAATCAGGTGAAAATTTATCATAAAATACGACCACTTTATCAATTTCATGTCCGAATTTTTGATTGAACCCCCATCGCTCATTCCTTTATATAGCCGAGGTCCGAAAGGGTTAAATATTTCAGAAGAAAATTATTAAAAATTTTGAGCAAATTTTAATTCAAATTATTCCATGGAGATATTTTAATAATTACAGTTTAATTAAGTTTCTATCGGGGTGACAAACAAACCTATAGAAACATTTATTCACTAAGCATGTGAAAATTTATTAAAAAATACGACCACTTTATCAATTTTAAAACCAAATTTTTGATTGAACACTCATGGCTCATTCCCTTATATAGACGAGGTCCGAAAGGGTTAAATATTTCATGGGAAAATATTAAAAATTATGAGGAAATTGTAATTCAAATTATTCCAGGGAGATATTATAATAATTAAACTCTAATTAATGTTCTATTGGGCTGACAAACAAACCTATATACACATTCACTGACTAATCAGGATAAAATTTATTAAAAAATATGACCAGTTTATGAATTTCAATTCCGAATTTTTGATTGAACACCCATGGCTCATTCACTTATATAGACGAGGTCCGAAAGGGTTAAATATTTCAAGGGAAAAGTATTAAGCATTTTGAGGTAATTGTAATTCAAAATATTCCATGGAGATATTTTAATAATTAATGTTTAATTACTGTTCTATTGGGCTGAGTAACAAACCGATATACACATTCACTGACTAATCAGGTGAAAATTTATCATAAAATAAGACCACTTTATCAATTTCAAGTCCGAATTTTTGATTGAACACCCATGGCTCATTCCCTTATATAGTGGAGGTCTGAAAGGGTTAAATATTTCAAGGGGAAAAGTATTAAAAATTATGAGGAAAATGTAATTTGAATTATTCAAGGGTAGATATTTTAATAATTAAAGTCTAATCAAGATTCTATTAGGGTGTTGTACAAACCAATAGACACATTCAATCACTAATCAGGTGAAAATTTACCAAAAAATACGAGCACTTTATCAAATTCAAATCTGAATTTTGGATTTTACAACCATGGCTCATTCGCTTATATACCCTGTGGTCCAATAGGTTAAATATTTCAGGTGAAAAGTATTAAAAATTTTGAGGAAAATGTAATTTGAATTATTCAAGGGTAGATATTTTAATAATTAAAGTCTAATCAAGATTCTATTAGGGTGTTGAACAAACCAAGAGACACATTCAATCACTAATCAGGTGAAAATTTATCAAAAAATACGAGCACTTTATCAAATTCAAATCTGAATTTTGGATTTTACACCCATTGCTCATTCGCTTATATACCCTGTGGTCCAATAGGGTTAAATATTTAAGGGGAAAAGTATTAAAAATTTTTTAGGAAAATGTAATTTGAATTATTCAAGGGTAGATATTTTAATAATTAAAGTCTAATCAAGATTCTATTAGGGTGTTGAACAAACCAATAGACACATTCAATCACTAATCAGGTGAAAAATATGTCCAATTTATCAATTTCAAGTCCGAATTTTTGATTGAACACCCATGGCTCATTCCCTTATATAGCCGAGGTCCGAAAGGGTTAAATATTTCAGGAGGAAAGTATTAAAAATTTTGTGGAAATTGTAATTCAAATTATTCCATGGAGATATTTTAATAATTACAGTTTAATTAAGTTTCTATCGGGGTGACAAACAAACCTATAGACAGATTTATTCACTAATCAGGTGAAAATTTATCATAAAATACGACCACTTTATCAATTTCAAGTCCGAATTTTTGATTGAACACCCATGGCTCATTCCTTTATATAGCCGAGGTCCGAAAGGGTTAAATATTTCAGGAGAAAATTATTAAAAATTTTGAGCAAATTTTAATTCAAATTATTCCATGGAGATATTTTAATAATTACAGTTTAATTAAGTTTCTATCGGGGTGACAAACAAACCTATAGACAGATTTATTCACTAATCAGGTAAAATTTATCATAAAAATCGACCACTTTATCAATTTCAAGTCCGAATTTTTGATTGAACACCCATGGCTCATTCCCTTATATAGACGAGGTCCGAAAGGGTTAAATATTTCAATGGGAAAAGTATTAAAAATTATGAGGAAATTGTAATTCAAATTATTCCAGGGAGATATTATAATAATTAAACTCTAATTAATGTTCTATTGGGCTGACAAACAAACCTATATACACATTCACTGACTAATCAGGATAAAATTTATTAAAAAATATGACCAGTTTATGAATTTCAATTCCGAATTTTTGATTGAACACCCATGGCTCATTCACTTATATAGACGAGGTCCGAAAGGGTTAAATATTTCAAGGGGAAAAGTATTAAACATTTTGAGGTAATTGTAATTCAAAATATTCCATGGAGATATTTTAATAATTAATGTTTAATTACTGTTCTATTGGGCTGAGTAACAAACCGATATACACATTCACTGACTAATCAGGTGAAAATTTATCATAAAATAAGACCACTTTATCAATTTCAAGTCCGAATTTTTGATTGAACACCCATGGCTCATTCCCTTATATAGTGGAGGTCTGAAAGGGTTAAATATTTCAAGGGAAAAGTATTAAAAATTATGAGGAAAATGTAATTTGAATTATTCAAGGGTAGATATTTTAATAATTAAAGTCTAATCAAGATCTCTATTAGGGTGTTATACAAACCAATAGACACATTCAATCACTAATCAGGTGAAAATTTATCAAAAAATACGAGCACTTTATCAAATTCAAATCTGAATTTTGGATTTTACAACCATGGCTCATTCGCTTATATACCCTGTGGTCCGAATAGGGTTAAATATTTAAGGGGAAAAGTATTAAAAATTTTGAGGAAAATGTAATTTGAATTATTCCAGGGTAGATATTTTAATAATTAAAGTCTAATCAAGATTCTATTGGGGTGTTAAACAAACCAATAGACACATTCAATCACTAATCAGGTGAAAATTTATCAAAAAATACGAGCACTTTATCAAATTCAAATCTGAATTTTTGATTGTACACCCATGGCTCATTCGCTTATATACCCTGTGGTCCGATAGGGTTAAATATTTAAGGGGAAAAGTATTAAAAATTTTGAGGAAAATGTAATTTGAATTATTCAAGGGTAGATATTTTAATAATTAAAGTCTAATCAAGATTCTATTGGGGTGTTAAACAAACCAATAGACACATTCAATCACTAGTCAGGTGAAAATTTATCAATAAATACGAGCACTTTATAAAATTCAAGTCTGAATTTTTGATTGAACACCCATGGCTCATTCGCTTATATACCCTGTGGTCCAATAGGGTTAAATATTTAAGGGGAAAAGTATTAAAAATTTTGAGGAAAATGTAATTTGAATTATTCAAGGGTAGATATTTTAATAATTAAAGTCTAATCAAGATTCTATTGGGGTGACAAACAAACCTATATACACATTCATTCACTAATCAGGATAAAATTTATTAAAAAATATGACCACTTTATCAATTTCAAGTCCGAATTTTAAATTGAACACCCATGGCTCAAATTCACTTATATAGTGGAGGTCCGAAAGGGTTAAATATTTCAAGGGGAAAAGTATTAAAAATTATGAGGAAATTGTAATTCAAATTAATCCAGAGAGATATTATAATAATTAAAGTTTAATTAATGACCTATTGGGCTGACAAACAAACCATATATACACATTCACTGACTAATCAGGAGAAAATTTATTAAAAAATATGACCACTTTATGAATTTCAAGTCCGAATTTTTGATTGAACACCCGTGGCTCATTCCCTTATATAGCCGAGGTCCGAAAGGGTTAAATATTTCAAGGAGAAAAGTATTAAAAATTTTGAGGAAATTGTAATTCAAATTATTCCATGGAGATATTTTAATAATTAAAGTCTAATTAAGGTTCTATTGGGATGACAAACAAACCTATATACACATTCATTCACTAATTAGGAGAAAATTTATTAAAAAATATGACAACTTTATCAATTTCAAGTCCGAATTTTTGATTGAACACCCATGGCTCATTCCCTTATATAGCCGAGGTCCGAAAGGGTTAAATATTTCAATGGGAAAAGTATTAAAAATTATGAGGAAATTGTATTTCAAATTATTCCAGGGAGATATTATAATAATTAAAGTTTAATTAAGTTTCTATCGGGGTTACAAACAAACCTATAGACAGATTTATTCATTAATCAGGAGAAAATTTATCATAAAAAACGAGCACTTTATCAATTTCAAGTCCGAATTTTTGATTGAACACCCATGGCTCATTCCCTTATATAGCCGAGGTCCGAAAGGGTTAAATATTTCAGGAAAAAGTATTAAAAATTTTGAGGAAATTGTAATTCAAATTATTCATTGGAGATATTTTAATAATTAAAGTCTAATTAAGGTTCTATTGGGATGACAAACAAACCTATATAAACATTCATTCACTAATCAGGTGAAAATTTATTAAAAAATATGACCACTTTATGAATTTCAATTCCGAATTTTTGATTGAACACCCATGGCTCATTCCCTTATATAGCCGAGGTCCGAAAGGGTTAAATATTTCAAGGGGAAAAGTATTAAAAATTATGAGGAAATTGTAATTCAAATTATTCCAGAGAGATATTATAATAATTAAAGTTTAATTAATGTCCTATTGGGCTGACAAACAAACCTATATACACATTCACTGACTAATCAGGTGAAAATTTATCATAAAAAACGACCACTTTATCAATTTCAAGTCCGAATTTTTGATTGAACACCCATGGCTCATTCCCTTATATAGCCGAGGTCCGAAAGGGTTAAATATTTCAATGGGAAAAGTATTAAAAATTATGAGGAAATTGTAATTCAAATTATTCATTGGAGATATTTTAATAATTAAAGTCTAATTAAGGTTCTATTGGGATGACAAACAAACCTATATAAACATTCATTCACTAATCAGGTGAAAATTTATTAAAAAATATGACCACTTTATCAATTTCAAGTCCGAATTTTTGATTGAACACCCATGGCTCATTCCCTTATATAGCCGAGGTCCGAAAGGGTTAAATATTTCAGGAGGAAAGTATTAAAAATTTTGTGGAAATTGTAATTCAAATTATTCCATGGAGATATTTTAAAAATTACAGTTTAATTAAGTTTCTATCGGGGTGACAAACAAACCTATAGACAGATTTATTCACTAATCAGGTGAAAATTTATCATAAAATACGACCACTTTATCAATTTCATGTCCGAATTTTTGATTGAACACCCATGGCTCATTCCCTTATATAGCCGAGGTCCGAAAGGGTTAAATATTTCAGAAGAAAATTATTAAAAATTTTGAGCAAATTTTAATTCAAATTATTCCATGGAGATATTTTAATAATTACAGTTTAATTAAGTTTCTATCGGGGTGACAAACAAACCTATAGACAGATTTATTCACTAATCAGGTGAAAATTTATCATAAAAATACGACCACTTTATCAATTTCAAGTCCGAATTTTTGATTGAACACTCATGGCTCATTCCCTTATATAGACGAGGTCCGAAAGGGTTAAATATTTCATGGGAAAAGTATTAAAAATTATGAGGAAATTGTAATTCAAATTATTCCATGGGAGATATTATAATAATTAAACTCTAATTAATGTTCTATTGGGCTGACAAACAAACCTATATACACATTCACTGACTAATCAGGATAAAATTTATTAAAAAATATGACCAGTTTATGAATTTCAATTCCGAATTTTTGATTGAACACCCATGGCTCATTCACTTATATAGACGAGGTCCGAAAGGGTTAAATATTTCAAGGGGAAAAGTATTAAGCATTTTGAGGTAATTGTAATTCAAAATATTCCATGGAGATATTTTAATAATTAATGTTTAATTACTGTTCTATTGGGCTGAGTAACAAACCGATATACACATTCACTGACTAATCAGGTGAAAATTTATCATAAAATAACGACCACTTTATCAATTTCAAGTCCGAATTTTTGATTGAACACCCATGGCTCATTCCCTTATATAGTGGAGGTCTGAAAGGGTTAAATATTTCAAGGGGAAAAGTATTAAAAATTATGAGGAAAATGTAATTTGAATTATTCAAGGGTAGATATTTTAATAATTAAAGTCTAATCAAGATTCTATTAGGGTGTTGTACAAACCAATAGACACATTCAATCACTAATCAGGTGAAAATTTATCAAAAAATACGAGCACTTTATCAAATTCAAATCTGAATTTTGGATTTTACAACCATGGCTCATTCGCTTATATACCCTGTGGTCCAATAGGGTTAAATATTTCAGGGGAAAAGTATTAAAAATTTTGAGGAAAATGTAATTTGAATTATTCAAGGGTAGATATTTTAATAATTAAAGTCTAATCAAGATTCTATTAGGGTGTTGAACAAACCAAGAGACACATTCAATCACTAATCAGGTGAAAATTTACCAAAAAATACGAGCACTTTATCAAATTCAAGTCTGAATTTTGGATTGTACACCCATTGCTCATTCGCTTATATACCCTGTGGTCCAATAGGGTTAAATATTTAAGGGAAAAGTATTAAAAATTTTGTAGGAAAATGTAGATTTTGAATTATTCAAGGGTAGATATTTTAATAATTAAAGTCTAATCAAGATTCTATTAGGGTGTTGAACAAACCAATAGACACATTCAATCACTAATCAGGGTATAAAAATATGTCCAATTTATCAATTTCAAGTCCGAATTTTTGATTGAACACCCATGGCTCATTCCCTTATATAGCCGAGGTCCGAAAGGGTTAAATATTTCAGGAGGAAAGTATTAAAAATTTTGTGGAAATTGTAATTCAAATTATTCCATGGAGATATTTTAAAAATTACAGTTTAATTAAGTTTCTATCGGGGTGACAAACAAACCTATAGACAGATTTATTCACTAATCAGGTGAAAATTTATCATAAAATACGACCACTTTATCAATTTCATGTCCGAATTTTTGATTGAACCCCCATCGCTCATTCCTTTATATAGCCGAGGTCCGAAAGGGTTAAATATTTCAGAAGAAAATTATTAAAAATTTTGAGCAAATTTTAATTCAAATTATTCCATGGAGATATTTTAATAATTACAGTTTAATTAAGTTTCTATCGGGGTGACAAACAAACCTATAGACAGATTTATTCACTAATCAGGTAAAATTTATCATAAAAATCGACCACTTTATCAATTTTAAGTCCGAATTTTTGATTGAACACTCATGGCCTCATTCCCTTATATAGACGAGGTCCGAAAAGGGTTAAATATTTCATGGGAAAATATTAAAAATTATGAGGAAATTGTAATTCAAATTATTCAGGGAGATATTATAATAATTAAACTCTAATTAATGTTCTATTGGGCTGACAAACAAACCTATATACACATTCACTGACTAATCAGGATAAAATTTATTAAAAAATATGACCAGTTTATGAATTTCAATTCCGAATTTTTGATTGAACACCCATGGCTCATTCACTTATATAGACGAGGTCCGAAAGGGTTAAATATTTCAAGGGGAAAAGTATTAAGCATTTTGAGGTAATTGTAATTCAAAATATTCCATGGAGATATTTTAATAATTAATGTTTAATTACTGTTCTATTGGGCTGAGTAACAAACCGATATACACATTCACTGACTAATCAGGTGAAAATTTATCATAAAATAAGACCACTTTATCAATTTCAAGTCCGAATTTTTGATTGAACACCCATGGCTCATTCCCTTATATAGTGGAGGTCTGAAAGGGTTAAATATTTCAAGGGAAAAGTATTAAAAATTATGAGGAAAATGTAATTTGAATTATTCAAGGGTAGATATTTTAATAATTAAAGTCTAATCAAGATTCTATTAGGGTGTTGTACAAACCAATAGACACATTCAATCACTAATCAGGTGAAAATTTACCAAAAAATACGAGCACTTTATCAAATTCAAATCTGAATTTTGGATTTTACAACCCATGGCTCATTCGCTTATATACCCTGTGGTCCAATAGGGTTAAATATTTAAGGGGAAAAGTATTAAAAATTTTGAGGAAAATGTAATTTGAATTATTCAAGGGTAGATATTTTAATAATTAAAGTCTAATCAAGATTCTATTGGGGTTGTTAAACAAACCAAGAGACACATTCAATCACTAATCAGGTGAAAATTTATCAAAAAATACGAGCACTTTATCAAATTCAAATCTGAATTTTGGATTTACACACCCATGTGCTCATTCGCTTATATACCCTGTGGTCCAATAGGGTTAAATATTTAAGGGGAAAAGTATTAAAAATTTTGAGGAAAATGTAATTTGAATTATTCAAGGGTAGATATTTTAATAATTAAAGTCTAATCAAGATTCTATTAGGGTGTTGAACAAACCAATAGACACATTCAATCACTAATCAGGTGAAAATTTACCAAAAAATACGAGCACTTTATCAAATTCAAATCTGAATTTTTGATTTTACACCCATGGCTCATTCGCTTATATACCCTGTGGTCCAATAGGGTTAAATATTTAAGGGAAAAGTATTAAAAATTTTTGAGGAAAATGTAATTTGAATTATTCAAGGGTAGATATTTTAATAATTAAAGTCTAATCAAGATTCTATTGGGGTGACAAACAAACCTATATACACATTCATTCACTAATCAGGAGAAAATTTATTAAAAAATATGACCACTTTATCAATTTCAAGTCCGAATTTTAAATTGAACATCCATGGCAAATTCACTTATATAGTGGAGGTCTGAAAGGGTTAAATATTTCAAGGGGAAAAGTATTAAAAATTATGAGGAAATTGTAATTCAAATTAATCCAGAGGAGATATTATAATAATTAGAAGTTTAACTAATGTCCTATTGGGCTGATAAACAAACCTATATATACATTCACTGACTAATCAGGTGAAAATTTATTATAAAAAACGACCACTTTATCAATTTCAAGTCCGAATTTTTTGATTGAACACCCATGGCTCATTCCCTTATATAGCCGAGGTTCAGAAAGGGTTAAATATTTCAAGGGGAAAAATATTAAAAATTTTTGAGGAAATTGTAATTGAAATTTTTCCATGGAGATATTTTAATAATTAAAGTTTAATTAAGTTTCTATCGGGGTGACAAACAAACGTATAGACAGATTTATTCACTTATCGAGGTGAAAATTTATCATAAAATACGACCACTTTATCAATTTCAAGTCCGAATTATTGATTGAACACACCATGGCTCATTACCTTATATAGCCGAGGTCCGAAAGGGTTAAATATTTCAGGAGAAAAGTATTAAACATTTTGAGGTAATTGTAATTAAAATATTTCATTGGAGATATTTTAATAATTAAAGTCTAATTAAGGTTCTATTGGGATCATAAAAAACGACCACTTTATCAATTTCAATTCCGAATTTTTGATTGAACATCCATGGAACATTCCCTTATATAGCCGAGGTCCAAAGGGTTAAATATTTAAATGGGAAAAGTATTAAAAATTATGAGGAAATTGTAATTCAAATTATTCCGCGGAGATATTTTAATAATTAAACTCTAATTAATGTTCTATTGGGCTGACAAACAAACCTATATACACATTCACTGACTAATCAGGAGAAAATTTATTAAAAAATATGACCAGTTTATGAATTTCAATTCCGAATTTTCGATTGAACACCCATGGCTCATTCCCTTATATAGCCGAGGTCCAAAAGGGTTAAATATTTCTGGAAAAAAGTATTAAAAATTTTGAGGAAATTGTAATTCAAAATATTCTATGGAGATATTTTATTAATTAATGTTTAATTACTGTTCTATTGGGCTGAGTAACAAACCTATATACACATTCACTGACTAATCAGGTCAAAATTTATCATAAAAAAAAGACCACTTTATCAATTTCAAGTCCGAATTTTTGATTGAACACCCATGGCTCATTGCCTTATATAGTGAAGGTCTGAAAGGGGTTAAATATTTCAAGGGGAAAAGTATTAAAAATTATGAGGAAAATGTAATTTGAACTATTCAAGGGAGATATTTTAATAATTAAAGTCTAATCAAGATTCTATTAGGGTGTTGAACAAACCAATAGACACATTCAATCACTAATCAGGTGAAAATTTACCAAAAAATACGAGCACTTTATCAAGTTCAAATCTGAATTTTGGATTTTACACCCATGGCTCATTCGCTTATATACCCTGTGATCCAATAGGGTTAAATATTTAAGGGGAAAAGTATTAAAAATTTTTGAGGAAATTGTAATTCGAATTATTCCAGGGTAGATATTTTAATAATTAAAGTCTAATCAAGGTTCTATTGGGGTGACAAACAAACCTATATACACATTCATTCACTAATCAGGAGAAAATTTATTAAAAAATATGACCACTTTATCAATTTCAGAGTCCGAGGTTCAAATTGAACACCCATGGCTCAAATTCCCTTATATAGTGGAGGTCCGAAAGGAGGGTCAAATATTTCAAGTGGGAAAAGTATTCTAAAAATTATGAGGAAATTGTAGTGCAAATTATTCCTGGGAGATATTTTACTAATTAAAGTCTAATTAATGGCCGTATTGGGCTGACAAACAAACCAATATACACATTCACTGACTAATCAGGAGAAAATTTATTAAAAAATATGACCACTTTATGAATTTCAAGTCCGAATTTTTGATTGAACACCCGTGGCTCATTCCCTTATATAGCCGAGGTCCGAAAGGGTTAAGTATTTCAGGAGAAAAGTATTAAAAATTTTGAGGAAATTGTAATTCAAATTATTCCATGGAGATATTTTAATAATTAAAGTCTAATTAATGACTCTATTGGGCTGACAAACAAACCTATATACACATTCATTCACTAATTAGGAGAAAATTTATTAAAAAATATGACAACTTTATCAATTTCAAGTCCGAATTTTTGATTGAACACCCGTGGCTCATTCCCTTATATAGCCGAGGTCCGAAAGGGTTAAATATTTCAATGGGAAAAGTATTAAAAATTATGAGGAAATTGTATTTCAAATTATTCCAGGGAGATATTATAATAATTAAAGTTTAATTAAGTTTCTATCGGGGTTACAAACAAACCTATAGACAGATTTATTCATTAATCAGGAGAAAATTTATCATAAAAAACGAGCACTTTATCAATTTCAAGTCCGAATTTTTGATTGAACACACATGGCTCATTCCCTTATATAGACGAGGTCCGAAAGGGTTAAATATTTCAAGGGGAAAAGTATTAAAAATTTTGAGGAAATTGTAATTCAAATTATTCATTGGAGATATTTTAATAATTAAAGTCTAATTAAGGTTCTATTGGGATGACAAACAAACCTATATAAACATTCATTCACTAATCAGGTGAAAATTTATTAAAAAATATGACCACTTTATCAATTTCAAGTCCGAATTTTTGATTGAACACCCATGGCTCATTCCCTTATATAGCCGAGGTCCGAAAGGGTTAAATATTTCAAGGGGAAAAGTATTAAAAATTATGAGGAAATTGTAATTCAAATTATTCCAGAGAGATATTTTAATAATTAAAGTTTAATTAATGTCCTATTGGGCTGACAAACAAACCTATATACACATTCACTGACTAATCAGGTGAAAATTTATCATAAAAATACGACCACTTTATCAATTTCAAGTCCGAATTTTTGATTGAACACCCATGGCTCATTCCCTTATATAGCCGAGGTCCGAAAGGGTTAAATATTTCAATGGGAAAAGTATTAAAAATTATGAGGAAATTGTAATTCAAATTATTCATTGGAGATATTTTAATAATTAAAGTCTAATTAAGGTTCTATTGGGATGACAAACAAACCTATATAAACATTCATTCACTAATCAGGTGAAAATTTATTAAAAAATATGACCACTTTATCAATTTCAAGTCCGAATTTTTGATTGAACACCCATGGCTCATTCCCTTATATAGCCGAGGTCCGAAAGGGTTAAATATTTCAAGGGGAAAAGTATTAAAAATTATGAGGAAATTGTAATTCAAATTATTCCAGAGAGATATTATAATAATTAAAGTTTAATTAATGTCCTATTGGGCTGACAAACAAACCTATATACACATTCACTGACTAATCAGGTGAAAATTTATCATAAAAAACGACCACTTTATCAATTTCAAGTCCGAATTTTTGATTGAACACCCATGGCTCATTCCCTTATAATAGCCGAGGTCCGAAAGGGTTAAATATTTCAAGGGAAAAGTATTAAAAATTATGAGGAAATTGTAATTCAAATTATTCCAGGGAGATATTTTAATAATTAAAGTTTAATTAATGTCCTATTGGGCTGACAAACAAACCTATATACACATTCACTGACTAATCAGGAGAAAATTTATTAAAAAATATGACCACTTTATCAATTTCAAGTCCGAATTTTTGATTGAACACCCGTGGCTCATTCCCTTATATAGCCGAGGTCCGAAAGGGTTAAATATTTCAGGAGAAAAGTATTAAAAATTTTGAGGAAATTGTAATTCAAATTATTCCATGGAGATATTTTAATAATTAAAGTCTAATTAAGGTTCTATTGGGCTGACAAACAAACCTATATACACATTCATTCACTAATCAGGAGAAAATTTATCATAAAAATACGACCACTTTATCAATTTCAAGTCCGAATTTTTGATTGAACACCCATGGCTCATTCCCTTATATAGCCGAGGTCCGAAAGGGTTAAATATTTCAATGGGAAAAGTATTAAAAATTTTGAGGAAATTGTATTTCAAATTATTCCAGGGAGATATTATAATAATTAAAGTTTAATTAAGTTTCTATCGGGGTTACAAACAAACCTATAGACAGATTTATTCATTAATCAGGAGAAAATTTATCATAAAAAACGACCACTTTATCAATTTCAAGTCCGAATTTTTGATTGAACACCCATGGCTCATTCCCTTATATAGCCGAGGTCCGAAAGGGTTAAATATTTCAGGAAAAAGTATTAAAAATTTTGAGGAAATTGTAATTCAAATTATTCATTGGAGATATTTTAATAATTAAATTCTAATTAAGGTTCTATTGGGATGACAAACAAACCTATATAAACATTCATTCACTAATCAGGTGAAAATTTATTAAAAAATATGACCACTTTATGAATTTCAATTCCGAATTTTTGATTGAACACCCATGGCTCATTCCCTTTATATAGACGAGGTCCGAAAGGGTTAAATATTTCAAGGGGAAAAGTATTAAAAATTATGAGGAAATTGTAATTCAAATTATTCCAGAGAGATATTATAATAATTAAAGTTTAATTAATGTCCTATTGGGCTGACAAACAAACCTATATACACATTCACTGACTAATCAGGTGAAAATTTATCATAAAAAACGACCACTTTATCAATTTCAAGTCCGAATTTTTGATTGAACACCCATGGCTCATTCCCTTATATAGCCGAGGTCCGAAAGGGTTAAATATTTCAAGGGGAAAAGTATTAAAAATTATGAGGAAATTGTAATTCAAATTATTCCATTGGAGATATTTTAATAATTAAAGTCTAATTAAGGTTCTATTGGGATGACAAACAAACCTATATACACATTCATTCACTAATCAGGTGAAAATTTATTAAAAAATATGACCACTTTATGAATTTCAATTCCGAATTTTTGATTGAACACCCATGGCTCATTCCCTTATATAGACGAGGTCCGAAAGGGTTAAATATTTCAAGGGGAAAAGTATTAAAAATTATGAGGAAATTGTAATTCAAATTATTCCAGAGAGATATTATAATAATTAAAGTTTAATTAATGTCCTATTGGGCTGACAAACAAACCTATATACACATTCACTGACTAATCAGGTGAAAATTTATCATAAAAAACGACCACTTTATCAATTTCAAGTCCGAATTTTTGATTGAACACCCATGGCTCATTCCCTTATATAGCCGAGGTCCGAAAGGGTTAAATATTTCAGGAAAAAGTATTAAAAATTTTGAGGAAATTGTAATTCAAATTATTCATTGGAGATATTTTAATAATTAAAGTTCTAATTAAGGTTCTATTGGGCTGACAAACAAACCTATATACACATTCACTGACTAATCAGGTGAAAATTTATTAAAAAATATGACCACTTTATCAATTTCAAGTCCGAATTTTTGATTGAACACCCATGGCTCATTCCCTTATATAGCCGAGGTCCGAAAGGGTTAAATATTTCAATGGGAAAAGTATTAAAAATTATGAGGAAATTGTAATTCAAATTATTCCAGAGAGATATTATAATAATTAAAGTTTAATTAATGTCCTATTGGGCTGACAAACAAACCTATATACACATTCATTCACTAATCAGGTGAAAATTTATCATAAAAAACGACCACTTTATCAATTTCAAGTCCGAAATTTTTGATTGAACACCCATGGCTCATTCCCTTATATAGCCGAGGTCCGAAAGGGTTAAATATTTCAAGGGAAAAGTATTAAAAATTATGAGGAAATTGTAATTCAAATTAATCCGAGAGATATTATAATAATTAAAGTTTAATTAATGACCTATTGGGCTGACAAACAAACCAATATACACATTCACTGACTAATCAGGAGAAAATTTATTAAAAAATATGACCACTTTATGAATTTCAAGTCCGAATTTTTGATTGAACACCCGTGGCTCATTCCCTTATATAGCCGAGGTCCGAAAGAGTTAAGTATTTCATGGAGAAAAGTATTAAAAATTTTGAGGAAATTGTAATTCAAATTATTCCATGGAGATATTTTAATAATTAAAGTCTAATTAAGGTTCTATTGGGATGACAAACAAACCTATATACACATTCATTCACTAATTAGGAGAAAATTTATTAAAAAATATGACAACTTTATCAATTTCAAGTCCGAATTTTTGATTGAACACCCGTGCCTCATTCCCTTATATAGCCGAGGTCCGAAAGGGTTAAATATTTCAATGGGAAAAGTATTAAAAATTTTGAGGAAATTGTATTTCAAATTATTCCAGGGAGATATTATAATAATTAAAGTTTAATTAAGTTTCTATCGGGGTTACAAACAAACCTATAGACAGATTTATTCATTAATCAGGAGAAAATTTATCATAAAAAACGAGCACTTTATCAATTTCAAGTCCGAATTTTTGATTGAACACCCATGGCTCATTCCCTTATATAGCCGAGGTCCGAAAGGGTTAAATATTTCAAGGGAAAAGTATTAAAAATTTTGAGGAAATTGTAATTCAAATTATTCCATTGGAG
The DNA here is from genome assembly GCA_024734495.1 of Forficula auricularia. Classification (NCBI taxonomy): domain Eukaryota; kingdom Metazoa; phylum Arthropoda; class Insecta; order Dermaptera; family Forficulidae; genus Forficula; species Forficula auricularia. Next base: position 577,549 of record JALMQS010000768.1, on the reverse strand, counting down.
ATATTTTAATAATTAAAGTCTAATTAAGGTTCTATTGGGATGACAAACAAACCTATATACACATTCATTCACTAATCAGGTGAAAATTTATTAAAAAATATGACCACTTTATCAATTTCAAGTCCGAATTTTTGATTGAACACCCATGGCTCATTCCCTTATATAGCCGAGGTCCGAAAGGGTTAAATATTTCAATGGGAAAAGTATTAAAAATTATGAGGAAATTGTAATTCAAATTATTCCACAGAGATATTATAATAATTAAAGTTTAATTAATGTCCTATTGGGCTGACAAACAAACCTATATACACATTCACTGACTAATCAGGTGAAAATTTATCATAAAAAACGACCACTTTATCAATTTCAAGTCCGAATTTTTGATTGAACACCCATGGCTCATTCCCTTATATAGCCGAGGTCCGAAAGGGTTAAATATTTCAAGGAAAAAGTATTAAAAATTTTGAGGAAATTGTAATTCAAATTATTCATTGGAGATATTTTAATAATTAAATTCTAATTAAGGTTCTATTGGGATGACAAACAAACCTATATACACATTCATTCACTAATCAGGTGAAAATTTATTAAAAAATATGACCACTTTATGAATTTCAATTCCGAATTTTTGATTGAACACCCATGGCTCATTCCCTTATATAGACGAGGTCCGAAAGGGTTAAATATTTCAAGGGGAAAAGTATTAAAAATTATGAGGAAATTGTAATTCAAATTATTCCAGAGAGATATTATAATAATTAAAGTTTAATTAATGTCCTATTGGGCTGACAAACAAACCTATATACACATTCACTGACTAATCAGGTGAAAATTTATCATAAAAAACGACCACTTTATCAATTTCAAGTCCGAATTTTTGATTGAACACCCATGGCTCATTCCCTTATATAGCCGAGGTCCGAAAGGGTTAAATATTTCAAGGGGAAAAGTATTAAAAATTATGAGGAAATTGTAATTCAAATTATTCCATGGAGATATTATAATAATTAAAGTTCTAATTAATGTTCTATTGGGCTGACAAACAAACCTATATACACATTCACTGACTAATCAGGTGAAAATTTATCATAAAATATGACCACTTTATCAATTTCAAGTCCGAATTTTTGATTGAACACCCATGGCTCATTCCCTTATATAGACGAGGTCCGAAAGGGTTAAATATTTCAAGGGGAAAAGTATTAAAAATTATGAGGAAATTGTAATTCAAATTATTCCACAGAGATATTATAATAATTAAAGTTTAATTAATGTCCTATTGGGCTGACAAACAAACCTATATACACATTCACTGACTAATCAGGTGAAAATTTATCATAAAAAACGACCACTTTATCAATTTCAAGTCCGAATTTTTGATTGAACACCCATGGCTCATTCCCTTATATAGCCGAGGTCCGAAAGGGTTAAATATTTCAGGAAAAAGTATTAAAAATTTTGAGGAAATTGTAATTCAAATTATTCATTGGAGATATTTTAATAATTAAATTCTAATTAAGCTTCTATTGGGCTGACAAACAAACCTATATACACATTCACTGACTAATCAGGTGAAAATTTATCATAAAAAACGACCACTTTATCAATTTCAAGTCCGAATTTTTGATTGAACACCCATGGCTCATTCCCTTATATAGCCGAGGTCCGAAAGGGTTAAATATTTCAAGGGGAAAAGTATTAAAAATTATGAGGAAATTGTAATTCAAATTATTCCAGGGAGATATTATAATAATTAAAGTCTAATTAATGTTCTATTGGGCTGACAAACAAACCTATATACACATTCACTGACTAATCAGGAGAAAATTTATTAAAAAATATGACCACTTTATGAATTTCAATTCCGAATTTTTGATTGAACACCCATGGCTCATTCCCTTATATAGACGAGGTCCGAAAGGGTTAAATATTTCAAGGGGAAAAGTATTAAAAATTATGAGGAAATTGTAATTCAAATTATTCCACAGAGATATTATAATAATTAAAGTTTAATTAATGTCCTATTGGGCTGACAAACAAACCTATATACACATTCACTGACTAATCAGGTGAAAATTTATCATAAAAAACGACCACTTTATCAATTTCAAGTCCGAATTTTTGATTGAACACCCATGGCTCATTCCCTTATATAGCCGAGGTCCGAAAGGGTTAAATATTTCAGGAAAAAGTATTAAAAATTTTGAGGAAATTGTAATTCAAATTATTCATTGGAGATATTTTAATAATTAAAGTTCTAATTAAGCTTCTATTGGGCTGACAAACAAACCTATATACACATTCACTGACTAATCAGGTGAAAATTTATCATAAAAATACGACCACTTTATCAATTTCAAGTCCGAATTTTTGATTGAACACCCATGGCTCATTCCCTTATATAGCCGAGGTCCGAAAGGGTTAAATATTTCAGGAGAAAAGTATTAAAAATTTTGAGGAAATTGTAATTCAAATTATTCCAGGGAGATATTATAATAATTAAACTCTAATTAATGTTCTATTGGGCTGACAAACAAACCTATATACACATTCACTGACTAATCAGGAGAAAATTTATTAAAAAATATGACCACTTTATGAATTTCAATTCCGAATTTTTGATTGAACACCCATGGCTCATTCCCTTATATAGACGAGGTCCGAAAGGGTTAAATATTTCAAGGGGAAAAGTATTAAAAATTATGAGGAAATTGTAATTCAAATTATTCCACAGAGATATTATAATAATTAAAGTTTAATTAATGTCCTATTGGGCTGACAAACAAACCTATATACACATTCACTGACTAATCAGGTGAAAATTTATCATAAAAAACGACCACTTTATCAATTTCAAGTCCGAATTTTTGATTGAACACCCATGGCTCATTCCCTTATATAGCCGAGGTCCGAAAGGGTTAAATATTTCAGGAAAAAGTATTAAAAATTTTGAGGAAATTGTAATTCAAATTATTCATTGGAGATATTTTAATAATTAAATTCTAATTAAGCTTCTATTGGGCTGACAAACAAACCTATATACACATTCACTGACTAATCAGGTGAAAATTTATTAAAAAATATGACCAACTTTATGAATTTCAAGTCCGAATTTTTGATTGAACACCCATGGCTCATTCCCTATATATAGCCGATGTCCGAAAGGGTTAAATATTTCAATGGGAAAAGTATTAAAAATTATGAGGAAATTGCAATTCAAATATATTCATGAGAGGATATTTTATTAATTAAAGTTTCCAATTAAGGTCCTATTGGGCATGACAATCAAACCTATAGACTGATTCACTGACTAATCAGGGATGAAAATTTATCATAAAAAACGACCACTTTATCAATTTCAAGTCCGAATTTTTGATTGAACACCCATGGCTCATTCCCTTATATAGCCGAGGTCCGAAAGGGTTAAATATTTCAGGAGAAAAGTATTAAAAATTTTGAGGAAATTGTAATTCAAATTATTCATATGGAGATATTTTTTTAATTAATGTCTAATTACGGTTCTGTTGAGGCTGATGTAACAACACTGTTATACACATTCACTGACTAATCAGGTGAAAATTTATCATAAAAATATGTCCACTTTATCAATTTCAAGTCCGAATTTTTGATTGAACACCGCATGGCTCATTCCCGCTTATATAGCGGAGGTCCGAGAAGGGTTAGATCATTTCAGGGAAAAAGTATTAAAAATTTTGAGGAAAATTATATTTGAATTATACAAGGGTAGATATTTTAATAATCAAAGTTGACTCAAGATTCTATGGGGTGTTAAACAAACCAAAAGAGACATTCAATCACTAGTAAGGTGAAAATTTATCAAAAAATACGACCACTTTATAAAATTCAAGTCCAAATTTTTGATTGAACACCCATGGCTCATTCGCTTATATACCCTGTGGTCCATATTAGGGTTAAATATTTAAGGGGAAAAGTATTAAAAACTTTGAGGAAAATGTAATTTGAATTATTCAAGGGTAGATATTTTAATAATAAAAGTCTAATCAAGATTCTATTGGGGTGTTAAACAAACCAAAAGAGACATTCAATCACTAGTAAGGTGAAAATTTATCAAAAAATACGACCACTTTATAAAATTCAAGTCCGAATTTAAATTGAACACTCATGTCAAATTCACTTATATAGTGGAGGTCTGAAAAAGTCAGAAATATTTCAAGGGAAAAGTATTAAAAATTATGAAATTGTAATTCAAATTAATCCAGAGAGATATTATAATAATTAAAGTTTAATTAATGACCTATTGGGCTGACAAACAAACCAATATACACATTCACTGACTAATCGGGGGAGAAAAATTTATTAAAAAATATGACCACTTTATGAATTTCAGAGTCCGAATTTTTGCAGTTGAAACACCCGTGCCTCATTCCCTTATATAGCCGAGGTCCGAAAGAGTTAAGTATTTCAGGAGAAAAGTATTAAAAATTTTGAGGAAATTGTAATTCAGAATTATTCCATGGAGAGATATTTTAATAATTAAAGTCTAAATTAAGTGACCTATCGGGGCTGACAAACAAACCTATAGACGAGATTCATTCACTAATCTAGGAGAAAATTTATCATAAAAATACGAGCAACTTTATCAATTTCAAGTCCGAATTTTTTGATTGAACACCCATGGCTCATTCCCTTATATAGCCGAGGTCCGAAAGGGTTAAATATTTCAATGGGAAAAGTATTAAAAATTTTGAGGAAATTGTATTTCAAAATATTCCAGGGAGATATTATAATAATTAAAGTTTAATTAAGTTTCTATCGGGGTTACAAACAAACCTATAGACAGATTTATTCATTAATCAGGAGAAAATTTATCATAAAAAACGAGCACTTTATCAATTTCAAGTCCGAATTTTTGATTGAACACCCATGGCTCATTCCCTTATATAGCCGAGGTCCGAAAGGGTTAAGTATTTCAGTGAGAAAAGTATTAAAAATTTTGAGGAAATTGTATTTCAAAATATTCCAGGGAGATATTATAATAATTAAAGTTTAATTAAGTTTCTATCGGGGTTACAAACAAACCTATAGACAGATTTATTCATTAATCAGGTGAAAATTTATCATAAAAAACGACCACTTTATCAATTTCAAGTCCGAATTTTTGATTGAACACCCATGGCTCATTCCCTTATATAGCCGAGGTCCGAAAGGGTTAAGTATTTCAGGAGAAAAGTATTAAAAATTTTGAGGAAATTGTATTTCAAAATATTCCAGGGAGATATTATAATAATTAAAGTTTAATTAAGTTTCTATCGGGGTTACAAACAAACCTATAGACAGATTTATTCATTAATCAGGAGAAAATTTATCATAAAAAACGACCACTTTATCAATTTCAAGTCCGAATTTTTGATTGAACACCCATGGCTCATTCCCTTATATAGCCGAGGTCCGAAAGGGTTAAGTATTTCAGTGAGAAAAGTATTAAAAATTTTGAGGAAATTGTATTTCAAAATATTCCAGGGAGATATTATAATAATTAAAGTTTAATTAAGTTTCTATCGGGGTTACAAACAAACCTATAGACAGATTTATTCATTAATCAGGAGAAAATTTATCATAAAAAACGACCACTTTATCAATTTCAAGTCCGAATTTTTGATTGAACACCCATGGCTCATTCCCTTATATAGCCGAGGTCCGAAAGGGTTAAATATTTCAATGGGAAAAGTATTAAAAATTATGAGGAAATTGTAATTCAAATTATTCCATGGAGATATTTTAATAATTAAAGTCTAATTAAGGTTCTATTGGGATGACAAACAAACCTATATACACATTCATTCACTAATCAGGTGAAAATTTATCATAAAAATACGACCACTTTATCAATTTCAAGTCCGAATTTTTGATTGAACACCCATGGCTCATTCCCTTATATAGCCGAGGTCCGAAAGGGTTAAATATTTCAAGGGGAAAAGTATTAAAAATTATGAGGAAATTGTAATTCAAATTATTCCAGAGAGATATTATAATAATTAAAGTTTAATTAATGTCCTATTGGGCTGACAAACAAACCTATATACACATTCACTGACTAATCAGGTGAAAATTTATCATAAAAAACGACCACTTTATCAATTTCAAGTCCGAATTTTTGATTGAACACCCATGGCTCATTCCCTTATATAGCCGAGGTCCGAAAGGGTTAAATATTTCAAGGGGAAAAGTATTAAAAATTATGAGGAAATTGTAATTCAAATTATTCCACAGAGATATTATAATAATTAAAGTTTAATTAATGTCCTATTGGGCTGACAAACAAACCTATATACACATTCACTGACTAATCAGGTGAAAATTTATCATAAAAAACGACCACTTTATCAATTTCAAGTCCGAATTTTTGATTGAACACCCATGGCTCATTCCCTTATATAGCCGAGGTCCGAAAGGGTTAAATATTTCAAGGGGAAAAGTATTAAAAATTATGAGGAAATTGTAATTCAAATTATTCCACAGGAGATATTATAATAATTAAAGTTTAATTAATGTCCTATTGGGCTGACAAACAAACCTATATACACATTCACTGACTAATCAGGTGAAAATTTATCATAAAAAACGACCACTTTATCAATTTCAAGTCCGAATTTTTGATTGAACACCCATGGCTCATTCCCTTATATAGCCGAGGTCCGAAAGGGTTAAATATTTCAAGGGGAAAAGTATTAAAAATTATGAGGAAATTGTAATTTAAATTATTCCAGGGAGATATTTTAATAATTAAAGTTTAATTAATGTCCTATTGGGCTGACAAACAAACCTATATACACATTCACTGACTAATCAGGTGAAAATTTATTAAAAAATATGACCACTTTATCAATTTCAAGTCCGAATTTTTGATTGAACACCCATGGCTCATTCCCTTATATAGCCGAGGTCCGAAAGGGTTAAATATTTCAATGGGAAAAGTATTAAAAATTATGAGGAAATTGTAATTCAAATTATTCCATGGAGATATTTTAATAATTAAAGTCTAATTAAGGTTCTATTGGGATGACAAACAAACCTATATACACATTCATTCACTAATCAGGTGAAAATTTATTAAAAAATATGACCACTTTATCAATTTCAAGTCCGAATTTTTGATTGAACACCCATGGCTCATTCCCTTATATAGCCGAGGTCCGAAAGGGTTAAATATTTCAATGGGAAAAGTATTAAAAATTATGAGGAAATTGTAATTCAAATTATTCCAGGGAGATATTATAATAATTAAAGTTTAATTAAGTTTCTATCGGGGTTACAAAAAACCTATAGAGAGATTTATTCATTAATCTGGAGAAAATTTATCATAAAAAACGAGCACTTTATCAATTTCAAGTCCGAATTTTTGATTGAACACCCATGGCTCATTCCCTTATATAGCCGAGGTCCGAAAGGGTTAAATATTTCAAGGAGAAAAGTATTAAAAATTTTGAGGAAATTGTAATTCAAATTATTCCAGGGAGATATTATAATAATTAAAGTTTAATTAATGTCCTATTGGGCTGACAAACAAACCTATATACACATTCACTGACTAATCAGGAGAAAATTTATTAAAAAATATGACCACTTTATGAATTTCAAGTCCGAATTTTTGATTGAACACCCGTGGCTCATTCCCTTATATAGCCGAGGTCCGAAAGGGTTAAATATTTCAAGGAGAAAAGTATTAAAAATTTTGAGGAAATTGTAATTCAAATTATTCCATGGAGATATTTTAATAATTAAAGTCTAATTAAGGTTCTATTGGGATGACAAACAAACCTATATACACATTCATTCACTAATTAGGAGAAAATTTATCATAAAAATATGACAACTTTATCAATTTCAAGTCCGAATTTTTGATTGAACACCCGTGCCTCATTCCCTTATATAGCCGAGGTCCGAAAGGGTTAAATATTTCAATGGGAAAAGTATTAAAAATTATGAGGAAATTGTATTTCAAATTATTCCAGGGAGATATTATAATAATTAAAGTTTAATTAAGTTTCTATCGGGGTTACAAACAAACCTATAGACAGATTTATTCATTAATCAGGAGAAAATTTATCATAAAAAACGAGCACTTTATCAATTTCAAGTCCGAATTTTTGATTGAACACCCATGGCTCATTCCCTTATATAGACGAGGTCCGAAAGGGTTAAATATTTCAAGGGAAAAGTATTAAAAATTTTGAGGAAATTGTAATTCAAATTATTCATTGGAGATATTTTAATAATTATAGTCTAATTAAGGTTCTATTGGGATGACAAACAAACCTATATAAACATTCATTCACTAATCAGGTGAAAATTTATTAAAAAATATGACCACTTTATCAATTTCAAGTCCGAATTTTTGATTGAACACCCATGGCTCATTCCCTTATATAGCCGAGGTCCGAAAGGGTTAAATATTTCAATGGGAAAAGTATTAAAAATTATGAGGAAATTGTAATTCAAATTATTCCATGAGAGATATTTTAATAATTAAAGTTTAATTAATGTCCTATTGGGCTGACAAACAAACCTATATACACATTCACTGACTAATCAGGTGAAAATTTATCATAAAAAACGACCACTTTATCAATTTCAAGTCCGAATTTTTGATTGAACACCCATGGCTCATTCCCTTATATAGCCGAGGTCCGAAAGGGTTAAATATTTCAATGAGAAAAGTATTAAAAATTATGAGGAAATTGTAATTCAAATTATTCCATGGAGATATTATAATAATTAAAGTTTAATTAATGTTCTATTGGGCTGACAAACAAACCTATATACACATTCACTGACTAATCAGGTGAAAATTTATCATAAAAAACGACCACTTTATCAATTTCAAGTCCGAATTTTTGATTGAACACCCATGGCTCATTCCCTTATATAGCCGAGGTCCGAAAGGGTTAAATATTTCAAGGGGAAAAGTATTAAAAATTATGAGGAAATTGTAATTCAAATTATTCCATAGGAGATATTATAATAATTAAAGTTTAATTAATGTCCTATTGGGCTGACAAACAAACCTATATACACATTCACTGACTAATCAGGTGAAAATTTATCATAAAAAACGACCACTTTATCAATTTCAAGTCCGAATTTTTGATTGAACACCCATGGCTCATTCCCTTATATAGCCGAGGTCCGAAAGAGGTTAAATATTTCAAGTAGAAAAAGTATTAAACATTTTGAGGTAATTGTAATTAAAATATTCCATGGAGATATTTTATTAATTAAAGTCTAATTAAGGTTCTATTGGGATGACAATCAAAACCTATAGACTGATTTATTCACTAATCAGGTCGAAAATTTATCATAAAAAACGACCACTTTATCAATATTCAAGTCCGAATTTTTGATTGAACACCCATGGCTCATTCCCTTATATAGTGGAGGTCTGAAAGGGTTAAATATTTCAAGGGGAAAAGTATTAAATATTATGAGGAAAATGTAATTTGAACTATTCAAGGGTAGATATTTTAATAATTAAAGTCTAATCAAGATTCTATTGGGCTGTCGAACAAACCGATAGACACATTCAATCACTAACTCAGGTGAATATTTACCAAAAATACGACACTTTATCAAATTAAAATCTGAATTTTGGATTTAACACCCATGGCTCATTCGCTTATATACCCTGTGGTCCAATAGGGTTAAATATTTGAAGGGAAAAGTATTAAAAATTTTGAGGAAAATGTAATTTGAATTATTCAAGGGTAGATATTTTAATAATTAAAGTCTAATCAAGATTCTATTAGGGTGTTGAACAAACCAATAGACACATTCAATCACTAATCAGGTGAAAATTTACCAAAAAATACGAGCACTTTATCAAATTCAAATCTGAATTTTGGATTTTACACCATATGGCTCATTCGCTTATATACCCTGTGATCCAATAGGGTTAAATATTTAAGGGGAAAAAGTATTAAAAATTTTGAGAGAAAATGTAATTTGAATGATTCAAGGGTAGATATTTTAATAATTAAAGTCTAATCAAGATTCTATTGGGAGTTGACAAGACAAACCTATATACACATTCATTCACTAATCAGGAGAAAATTTAGTCAAAAAATATGACCACTTTATCAATTTCAAGTCCGAATTTTAAATTGAACACCCATGGCAAATTCACTTATATAGTGGAGGTCTGAAAGGGTTAAATATTTCAAGGGGAAAAGTATTAAAAATTATGAGGTAATTGTAATTCAAATTAATCCAGAGAATATTATAATAATTAAAGTTTAATTAATGTCCTATTGGGCTACGACAAACAAACCAATATCACATTCACTGACTAATCAGGAAAAATTTATTAAAAATATGACACACTTTATGAATTTCAATTCCGAATTTTTGATTGAACACCCATGGCTCATTCCCTTATATAGCCGAGGTCCGAAAGGGTTAAATATTTCAATGGGAAAAGTATTAAAAATTATGAGGAAATTGTAGTTCAAATTATTCCATGGAGATATTTTAATAATGTAAAGTCTAATTAAGTTTCTATCGGGGTGACGAACAAACCTATAGACAGGATTTATTTACTAATCAGGTAAAATTTATCATAAAAACGACCACTTATCAATTTCAAGTCCGAATTTTTGAGTTGAACACCCATGACTCATTCCCTTATAAAGCCGAGGTCCGAAAGGGTTAAAGTATTTCAGGAGAAAAGTATTAAAAATTTTGAGGAAATTGTAATTCAAATTATTCCATGGAGATATTTTAATAATTAAAGTCTAATTAAGGTTCTATTGGGATGACAAACAAACCTATATACACATTCATTCACTAATTAGGAGAAAATTTATTAAAAAAATATGACAACTTTATCAATTTCAAGTCCGAATTTTTGATTGAACACCCTTGCCTCATTCCCTTATATAGCCGGAGGTCCGAAAAGGGTTAAATATTTAAGGAAAAAGTATTAAAAATTTTGAGGAAATTGTAATTCAAATTATTGATTGGAGATATTTTAATAATTAAAGTCTAATTAAGGTTGTATTGGGATGACAAACAAACCTATATACACAATTCACTGACTAATCAGGTGAAAATTTATCATAAAAAACGACCACTTTATCAATTTCAAGTCCGAATTTTTGATTGAACACCCGTGCCTCATTCCCTTATATAGCCGAGGTCCGAAAGGGTTAAATATTTCAGGAAAAAGTATTAAAAATTTTGAGGAAATTGTAATTCAAATTATTCATTGGAGATATTTTAATAATTAAAGTTTAATTAAGGTTCTATTGGGATGACAAACAAACCTATATAAACATTCATTCACTAATCAGGTGAAAAATAAGTCCAATTTATCAATTTCAATTCCGAAATTTTGATTTAACACCCATGGCTTATATAGCCGAGGTCCGAGAAAGGTTAAATATTTCAGGAGAAAAGTATTAAACATTTTGAGGTAACTGAATTCAAAATATTTCCTGGAGATATTTTAATAATTAAAGTCTAATTAAGGTTCTATTGGGATCATAAAAAACGACCACTTTATCAATTTCAAGTCCGAATTTTTGATTGAACACCCGTCCCTCATTCCCTTATATAGACGAGGTCCGAAAGGGTTAAATATTTCAAGGGGAAAGTATTAAAAATTATGAGGAAATTCTAATTCAAATTATTCCAGGGAGATATTATAATAATTAAACTCTAATTAATGTTCTATTGGGCTGACAAACAAACCTATATACACATTCACTGACTAATCAGGAGAAAATTTATTAAAAAATATGACCACTTTATGAATTTCAATTCCGAATTTTTGATTGAACACCCATGGCTCATTCCCTTATATAGACGAGGTCCGAAAGGGTTAAATATTTCAAGGGGAAAAGTATTAAAAATTATGAGGAAATTGTAATTCAAATTATTCCACAGAGATATTATAATAATTAAAGTTTAATTAATGTCCTATTGGGCTGACAAACAAACCTATATACACATTCACTGACTAATCAGGTGAAAATTTATCATAAAAAACGACCACTTTATCAATTTCAAGTCCGAATTTTTGATTGAACACCCGTGCCTCATTCCCTTATATAGCCGAGGTCCGAAAGGGTTAAATATTTCAGGAAAAATTATTAAAAATTTTGAGGAAATTTTAATTCAAATTATTTCATTGGAGATATTTTAATAATTAAATGTCTAATTAAGCTTCTATTGGGCTGAGTAACAAACCTATATACACATTCACTGACTAATCAGGTGAAAATTTATCATAAAAAACGACCACTTTATCAATTTCAAGTCCGAATTTTTGATTGAACACCCATGGCTCATTCCCTTATATAGCCGATGTCCGAAAGGGTTAAATATTTCAATGGGAAAAGTATTAAAAATTATGAGGAAATTGTAATTCAAATTATTCCAGGGAGATATTTTAATAATTAAAGTCTAATTAAGGTTCTATTGGGATGACAAACAAACCTATATACACATTCATTCACTAATCAGGTGAAAATTTATTAAAAAATATGACCACTTTATCAATTTCAAGTCCGAATTTTTGATTGAACACCCATGGCTCATTCCCTTATATAGCCGAGGTCCGAAAGGGTTAAATATTTCAAGGGGAAAAGTATTAAAAATTATGAGGAAATTGTAATTCAAATTATTCCAGAGAGATATTATAATAATTAAAGTTTAATTAATGTCCTATTGGGCTGACAAACAAACCTATATACACATTCACTGACTAATCAGGTGAAAATTTATCATAAAAAACGACCACTTTATCAATTTCAAGTCCGAATTTTTGATTGAACACCCATGGCTCATTCCCTTATATAGCCGAGGTCCGAAAGGGTTAAATATTTCAAGGGGAAAAGTATTAAAAATTATGAGGAAATTGTAATTCAAATTATTCCAGAGAGATATTATAATAATTAAAGTTTAATTAATGTCCTATTGGGCTGACAAACAAACCTATATACACATTCACTGACTAATCAGGTGAAAATTTATCATAAAAAACGACCACTTTATCAATTTCAAGTCCGAATTTTTGATTGAACACCCATGGCTCATTCCCTTATATAGCCGAGGTCCGAAAGGGTTAAATATTTCAAGGGAAAAGTATTAAAAATTATGAGGAAATTGTAATTCAAATTATTCCAGAGAGATATTATAATAATTAAAGTCTAATTAATGTTCTATTGGGCTGACAAACAAACCTATATACACATTCACTGACTAATCAGGTGAAAATTTATCATAAAAATACGACCACTTTATCAATTTCAAGTCCGAATTTTTGATTGAACACCCATGGCTCATTCCCTTATATAGCCGAGGTCCGAAAGGGTTAAATATTTCAAGGGAAAAGTATTAAAAATTATGAGGAAATTGTAATTCAAATTATTCCAGAGAGATATTATAATAATTAAACTCTAATTAATGTTCTATTGGGCTGACAAACAAACCTATATACACATTCACTGACTAATCAGGTGAAAATTTATTAAAAAATATGACCACTTTATCAATTTCAAGTACGAATTTTCGATTGAACACCCATGGCTCATTCCCTTATATAGCCCAGGTCCGAAAGGGTTAAATATTTCAAGGGAAAATTATTAAAAATTATGAGGAAATTGTAATTCAAATTATTCCAGGGAGATATTATAATAATTAAACTCTAATTAATGTTCTATTGGGCTGACAAACAAACCTATATACACATTCACTGACTAATCAGGTGAAAATTTATTAAAAAATACGAAAACTTTATCAATTTTAAGACCAAATTTTTGATTTAACACCCATGGCTCATTCTTTTATATAGACGAGGTCCGAAAGGGTTAAATATTTCATGGGAAAATATTAAAAATTATGAGGAAATTGTAATTCAAATTATTCCAGGGAGATATTTTAATAATTAAAGTCTAATTAAGGTTCTATTGGGATGAGAAACAAACCTATAGACACATTCATTCAATAATCAGGTGAAAATTTTTAAAAACAATAAATATGAAATATACTTTAAAATGAACCTGTAATAACGAAAATATTTTTTTCTGGCTCCAAAATTATGGCGGGGGGTTCAAAAAAATCTAGGCCATTTGAGCTGAGCAAGCTCAACCAATTTTTGTACACATAACCAATGGTTCCCCAGAACACTAAAAATCCATTCCGAATTTATGTTTGAACACCCTCATGGCCAATTCGATTATATAGCCTTAGGTCAGATAGGCTTAAATATTTCGCGAGAAAGAATTAAAAATTTAGAGAAAAATCTAATTCTAATTATTCAAAGGAGTTATTTTTATAAAAAATCTAATGAAGATTCTATTGGGGTGATAAACAAACCAATAGATATATTCAATCACTAATCAGGAGTCAATTTATCATAATTTTTTTTTCATAGATTTTCCTATGATTAGTGTATGAATGTGTTTATAGGTTTGTTTGTCACCCCAATAGATTCTTGATTAGATTTTAGTAATTAAATTTTTCTCTTGAATAATTAGAATTATTTTATTCTTAAAATTTTATTAATATCTGATTTCAAACATTTCAACAGACAATTTCATTCACTAATCAGAATAAATATTATCAAAAAATACGAGCACTTTATCAATTTCAAGCCGGAATTTTTGTTTGAACACCCATGGTTCATTCGCTTATATACCCTGAGGTCCGAAAAATTTAAAATTATAATATCTTCAAACTAAAAAAACAATGAAAATGAAATATACTTTAAAATAAACTTGTTATAAAGAAAATATTTTTTTCTGGCTCCAAAATTATGGGGGAGGGGTCAATAAATAAAAATCTAGGACATTTGAGCTGAGCAAGCTCAACCCAATTTTGTATACTTAATCAGTGGGTCCCCAGAACACTAAAAATCCAAAAACAAACCGTCCAAAATTGGGGGGGGGGATTAAATTATATACCCTTCTACTAAACTCAACCAGAAGTGTGGGCCACATCAGAACGTGTCAGTTTATATTTTTATTATTTTTAAAAAGTAATAAGATCATAATTATATATTATAGGTCTAGGAGTGATCCGCGATTGGATGTAGGTGTACACCTCTTTGGAATTATTTTGGAAGCACTTGAAAATATTTGGAAGTACGTGGGAATATTTGAAAGTACTTGGAAATATTTGGAATTACTTGGAAATATTTTGAAGTACAAGGGGAAGTAGGTGTATAGCATATTAGGTCGCGGTTCACCCCTCGTTATAGGTATATATAATTTTCTTCAAATAATAGATATTATTTAGAATTTGTACTATATTA
Organism: Forficula auricularia; assembly: GCA_024734495.1. Taxonomy (NCBI): domain Eukaryota; kingdom Metazoa; phylum Arthropoda; class Insecta; order Dermaptera; family Forficulidae; genus Forficula; species Forficula auricularia. Next base: position 562,257 of record JALMQS010000768.1, on the reverse strand, counting down.
GAAATTAGAAGTAATTTAATATTTTACAGAAAACAATTTTTGATAATCAAATATTTACATATATTAAATATAGTTATGCTTTAATTCTATGAGGAAAAAGATAATTTGCCCTCAGAAATCAAAAACAAAGTAAAGAAAATTTTTGAAAATTTTTTTTTAGAAACTTTTAAAATTTAAAATATAAAATACTAGGTACGTTTCACATAAATATTTATAATAATACTAGCTGTACCCGGCGTGCCTCCGGCACTGCGTCACTGCTAGGCCCTCCGAGCAGGTTGCCCTGGCGGGCGGCGTCTCGGAATGAAAGTATGAGGTGTCCAAAATTGATTACCTTTTATGTAAATTGTTTTTTTTTTTTTTTTATATATATATAGCTGACCCGGCCACGCGTTGTTGTGACTAAAGTTTTTGTTTATATTACATTATAGTAAACAATCTAAGAGGAACGATAAGAGAACATCAGTCACGGAGTCCACTATGCTTTTTCACACAGATAGTATTTGTAAAAAATATGGTGATCTCCTTATTTGACTTTCTACTACTATAACCCTTTAGTACAATGAAATTATTTACGAACAAAGACGAAAATGTTGATGTTGGTATACAAATTCACTGGATTGAGATTTGAAGGGGAAGTACGTTGAACACAATTAATTAAAATGTTCTTACACTTGATATTAAGCAGAAATCAATACAAAATAAAAATTTATCAGATTTATTATTTCCATTTAATTTTATAACAAATAAGTATATTACAGTATAATACAGTAAATAACATGTGACGCTTAAACTCATAAATGAGGTAGGCAAGGCAGACAGTCTTAAACTTTTAAACATTGATATCTATTTTTTGAATTATAAATACTTTCAATTTCAATTTAATTTAACACCAATCGGTGCACAATGTTTTTGGTTAACCTGTCTTTAGCTAACACAAATAGATTCGACGGTTTCCCAACACGTGAACACGCAACATATAGTTGCCCATGAGAAAAACATGTATTTTCCAAATCTAAACCACAAATGGACATTGTTTGACCTTGAGATTTATTTATAGACATGGCGAAAGCTAAACGAATTGGAAACTGTAGCCTTTTGAAGGGTATGGTAGAATCTGATGGTATCATCGGAATACGTGTAGCATGGACCATTTTTCCTTTAAACTTCCCAGCCAAAATGGTTGCTTCAAGAATGTTTCGGTGATCTTTTTGATGACCAAACGCGTACCGTTACATAATTGAGGTGGATTCAAATTACGGAGGAGAATAATAGGGGAACCAATCTTTAATCGAAGATTATGTGGTGGCATTCAGGGATATCTAATGAATTTAAAAATTCAATCGGAAAATTTATACTTTCATATTATCAACAACAGTATCGATTGATTTAAAAGACATCAGATCGCCTGGTAACAACTGTTGTATCTGGAAGTTAATTTCGTCAACATCAACGTTTTTGGCTGCCAAAATCGCCCGTTGACTGAGCCATTCATGATTCAAATAATTATTAAATTATAAAGTTTTGATCAATGAAGCACAAATAAGTAAAAAACAGGTTTAATTTAACTGTATTATCTTCATTATAATATGAATGCAATTTACACTTCAGTCTAAGTAACACGTGGCCGGCTATGCTAACACCAAAAATTTAAAAGTGGAAATAATTGAATTATACGGTATTTCGTTCACTACAAAATAAATTTAATTAATTTTATAGCGTCAACAACACGTGGTAATTATGCTGTTAAAATGTAGCTTATATGACACGTTCGTAGATTTACCATAGCAGCGCCATCTATTGATTACTTACTCAACCCAGTCGAAAGGTATCGACATCTGTTAGAATCATTTGGAGTCAAATGACTGTCAAATAATAACAGACAAATAATTAGCAATAAATTAAAATTGCGACTATAATTTGAGATTTAAACTATCCTATTTCTCAAGTTGGATCGAACTGCACATGGTGTGCGAATTTTATTATAATCGGTTCAGTGGTTTAGGAGTCCATTGAGAACATACATTGTGACACGAGATTTATATATATTAAGATTATATATTTTTAATATTAAAAAAAAAACATGAAATCAAAACGTTGGACAAAATCAGTCAGATATTTATTCAATAGGATGTTTACTGGTATTTTATTATTTATATTTTTTTGTTATGACTTTTGATTGATTAGTAATGACATCCCCCTCCCTCCCAGAATGTTTGTATTTGGATATATTAATTTAAATTTATTTAAATTAGAGAACAAAATAAGCGATGAGAGTGTTTTCAAAGAATAGACCAAAAAATATCTTTTAAATAAATAATAAATAAATGTGTACTTACATTTCTCAACTAAGATGAATCGTAGTAGATATGTCTTAATAGATTCAACAAGCAGATGATCTTTAGACCTGGAAAATAAAATTTAGTCAGAATTAATCAAATTAACGAAAATTAAATCGGAGGGAAAAGTAAAACTATTTCAATACTCAGTAAGCTGGTTACTGGTTCGGTGATTTTTTTTTTGGATTTTTCGGCATTAACCATTTTACGATATTAATATATATGAGTCGAACTGGATAAGTTTTTTTTCGAAATTTCTCAAAAAAGTCTTTAATTATTTGGATAAAAAAAAATTGAGTGAAAGCACAAAAATACATTTTAGAGTAAATATCTAAATAGTGGTATTTTAAGGGATAATAATTATTTTACTAAATGTCAGTATGTTAGTGAGTGATTGAGAGGTGTATAAACAACTTAGCCCAAGAATTAATATGAGTATTGAAACCAAATCTATATAAATATAAAAAATTTTGCCCAATACACTCACTCACTCATCATCATAACAGCCAGAATCACTGGACATAGAATCATGAAATTTGGAGAGGATATTACATCTATGACATAGGGGCTGACTAAGAAAGGATTTTTCGAAATTCGACCCTTAAGGGGGTCAAAGGGGGCAAAGTGTGTTTTCACTGATTATGCGATATCTCTTAAGGACGATAAAATATCAACTTGCTTTTTACATATAAAAATACTAACTTAAAATATCTAAAAAGCAATTTCAGGATTTTTAGAAATTCGACCAGTAAAGGGGTCAAAAGGGGTAAAATATCTTTGCAATGTGTTTACACTAATTATGCATTTTCAATTAAGAGCAATAAGATATCCACTTGATTTTTACTTAATAAAATTCTAAATACAAATATCTAAAAAGAAATTTCAGGATTTTTTGAAATTCGACTCCCAACTATCCAAAATGTGAGTGGGGGCAAAAATTAAAACTCTCTCCTATCTTGATCAAATTTTGTAGAGTTATTCTTTATTACTTTAAGAAACTATTCCTGTAAAAATCAACTATCAAAATTGACTGTATGGGGCGAAGATGGGGGGTCAAAATATAGAAATTTTTGTCTTTTTTGTACATTTACTCTTTAGAAAACTGAGTTATTTATTTGCAAATATCTAAAATAAGTTTCAACCTCCCAAAAAAATGTTAGCGGGGGCAAAAAATTAATACTCTCTCCGATATAGATCAAATTTTGTAATGTTAGTTTTTAAGACTATATAAAATGTATGCTGTAAAAATCAATAGACAAAATGAGTGCGTTGGGGCGAAAGAGGGGGCAAAATATTACAAATATATATTACAGACCTAATAATCACATGCCGAGACGCTGCCCGCCAGGCCCACATGACCGGAGGGCGAAGCTGTAGAGGACGTGCCAAAGGCCTTGAGCAGCTCGTTATATATAATTTTATTAACCGACTTCAAAAAAGGAGGAGGTTCTCTATTCGACTGATTTTTTTTTTGTGCCTATGTTACCTCATATCTCCGCCAATTGTGAACCGATTTTGAAAAAAAATTTGCATTGGGTCCAGTCTACCTTCCGATTGGTCCCATTTTTTTTTTTATAGGTATTAGACCTTTTTTGGTTAGGTTTGTTCAGGACTAACTTCTTTGTTTATGAACCTATTTCGATGATTCTTTTTTTATTGAAAGGGGGTATCTTAGGGATGGTGCCATATTAATTTGATCAAGTTCTGATGATATGATCACTATTAATAACATCACTAAAAAGAGAAAAATAAAAATAATTTTTAAGAAAAAAATAAAAACCGACTTCAAAAAATTAAATGCAACAAATAAAATACACTAAAAGGTATAAAATAATTATTATCTTATTTAGTTACAACTAAACTACGAAATATTAACATGAAATTACTTTTTTAAGTCGGTGCCAAACATATACATTTTATGAATCGCACTCGACGGATCTAATTAGTACGTTTGGAGGGTATGATCGCTTATAGGTATAGTTTGTTTGGCACCGACTTCAAAAAGTAATTTCATGTTAATATTTTATAGTTTACTTGTAACTAAATAAGATAATAATTATTTTATACCTTTTAGTGTATTTTATTTGTTGCATTTAATTTTTTGAAGTCGGTTTTTATTTTTTCTTAAAAATTATTTTACTAGTACTAGGGAGGCTCTAACTGGTGAGCGTATCGAGAAAAAAATGTTGATTTTAGGTTTTAATTTCCTAAGAATTGCATTGACAGGAGACAGGGGTATAAAAAATGAGTAGTTTCTCCTCTGTTGACGGAAGGCTGTTTACGAGATTGATTCAATAACCTATCAAGAGAAACGTGATATTTATTTTTATCTCTTGTTTATATACGCGAGAAGCGGTTTCCAATTAAATAAGGTTAAGAATTAACGGAAAGAGAATGAAAAAAATCATAAATATCATATTTCTTAATAAATTGAATTTCAAAATAATAATTCGAGGAAAAAGTGAAGCTTTTTCAACACTCTATAGTCTGTTCCCAGTTTTAGTGAATAATGGAAAAATTTTGAATAATTTTGCATCTTTTAATCGGAAGATCTGAAACTAGAAAGCAGTGGCGGGGGTTGGTGAGTTTTCAAACAGGGGATGCTGTCCAAAAAAGTACGCTTCATTTTTTGAAATTTTATTTCAATTTTCGCTTTTTTTTGCAAATTTCATCGAATACGGCATCATTTTCGTTATTTTTCAAATTTAACATTAGATTTTTTATTTTGGGACCTTCGCCCCAAACGGACACTTACTGTTTTGTGTGAGTAAGGGTAGGAGTCGCTGATTAAATCTTGAGACTTGAACTCCACAGTCCCTGGATGGAAATCGACCATCTTCCACAATGAACCAGCCTGTCCTTTAAGAAAATCAATTAAGAAATTCAATTTCTACTATTTCTCTGGCTATAAGCAAGCTAAGACTTCTTATTTATTTCTGATCTTACCATATATATTGAGAATTCTTAGAAATTGATTAGTCCAACAATTCGCGAATCATCTTTATTTATTCCTTATTTGTATTATTTCTATTTTAATAGTTCATCAGCGAGAATAAATTTTATTCGACTAAAAGTCGTCTGGACTTGTTTTTGGCATGCTTAAACTGGAAGATATACCAGGCAGGGACTCAAAACCTTCTATCGGCACTCTTTTCCGAAAAATAATCCATTTCAATTGCCCCTTGAAGCTATGCAACAATTTTATTTCATTTCTAGAATCAATATACTTTTCAAAACAAGTAATGTATTTTTTATAGAAATATTTGAAACAAAGATCCTGAAATTTTGAAGTCGACATTTTATATTTATGAATATACTCTAAATCAGTGGTTATTAACCTTTTTAAGCTGCGACCCAAATTTGAGAAATATGTTCATGTCTCGATCCCCCCCCCCCCCCGGAAAAAAAATAATTACCTTTTTTTAGAGGATACTTGAGAAATTTTCGTCAATTTTCAATGATGACTTTTTTAACTTACATATAATATTATTTTGTAACAATTAAGATAACCAAAGGTAGTTTTCGATCTAAGGAAAATTTAATGAAAAAGTGCGCGTTTTACATATTTCCATTTTTTTAGGATTGGCAACTAAGTAATTGCGGTTTTTTTTTTTTTAGTATTTGGCGTTGATTATTTGATATTTTTATTTAATGTGTATTTGTATTTTTCCATGAATTTAGTACTGTAGAGGTTCAGAAACTGTGCGCCGCGGCTCCCTGGGGGCCTTTCCACAGGTCTGCCTCGAATCTTAATAATTAATTGAATCAATAGATTTGGCCAAACACAAAAAAACAAAATTAGAAATTAAAATTTATGCATTATTTATTATTATCTCTTAAGGGGCTTCGGGACTGTTTATTATTATTGATTAATGTTAAATTTTTATTCCCGAAATTTGAAGTCGATCGTCTGTGCCATTACCGAGAAATAAATTATTGAATTATTGTCCTTTTAACATGGAAGTAAATGGACCGAGGTTTTAAAAAGGGCTATAACTTCTATACAAATTATACCATTTTCAACAAATTTATGCAGATCAATAATTTAACTTTTATGAATCGAATGATACATTTGTCAATAGATTTTAGAGTCTATTTAATTAGTTATTCATAAATGTAAAAATAAAAGGTTATTTGCAGCTAACAGAATATAACAAACGCACTAGTGTAGAATTCCAACTCTATTTCTTGAAATCGTTTTTGTGTTAAATAAAATGTTCTTAAAATGAGAAAAAATTATCTCAATATTCTTTTTATTAATATTATAAAAACTAAGATCTTTATTCGAAATTAACCTCATTATTAAGATTTTTAAGCTATTGCATAGCTTTTATCGCGGGCTTTGAGCGCGGCGACCGAATCGAGAAATTCCGTAACGAAAATAACCTAACAATCCCTCCAAGCGGCCAGCCGAAAGCCAGCGGAGTCGCCCGACTCTTGGCGGAGAGGCGGCTCGAGCGGGGGAGATGTCCCTCCCCGCCGCCGCCCACCACTCCTACACGAGACTCGAGCGACTCGACTGACAGCCGACCGGCGGATTTAAGAGGTGGGGAGGGGGCTTTCAAAGGATCTCATTATGGAGGGGATTTTGAAATTAAAGGGGGGTTTCTTTTACAAAATTATAATTTATTAATTATCTTGTTTTTTTACAATACATTTAAATTATAAAATACAATTAAACTATAATAGTAAATAATATAAATGAATAATAAATAATTTTCTGGAGACGAACAGTGGACAGCCGGTACATCTTTAAAAGAAAAAAATATATTTTAAATTGCATTTTAAAGTAAAAAACGCGGAATATAGAATATATTTTTTTTATTAACATTTATTTTAAATTTTTTCAGACGGACATGAGACAACACCGTGGGATTATTATTATTATTTGTATTTCCCATGCATTATACTATTCAAATAAATAGGATTAAACAAAAATAATTATTAAGCTATTGCATATTAAGCTATTGCATAGCTTTTATCGCGGGCTTTGAGCGCGACGACCGAATCAAGAAATTCCGTTACGAAAATAAACCTAACACCCCCACTCCGACCGGCACAGCGGTGCGGTGTTGAAAGCGGCGTTGAAAACGTCGTTTCAGTTCGGCAGACTTCGACACAGTGTTTGTGTGCGTGCGACTAGACGTATGCGTGTAGACTGTACGAAGCTCGCACGGATCGAGACGAGCTGTTCCGAAATCGGACGAATACGTAAGCAGCTGTTTGTGAAAAAATGTTGCATAAATATTATAATTGCATAAGTTGATAAAAAATGCTATGCAATAGCTTTATCGCGGCAGTCCCCGAGTGCCACACATCTATTTTATTAAAAAATTAATAGGCAGACGTTGTCACTCTGCAGAAATAGAAAAGATTTTTTCGAAGATCAACCCGATAGATAAGCTGTCTCGTACTCCCTTAAGATTAGACATACTTATAATTATGTAGGGAGCCACAGAAAAATTTTAATTGAAAAAAGGCGCCGCTCCTCGGAAAAGTTTGACAACTCCTGCTTGTATATTGTCCTTTCTTACATTGTACACCATGAGGGTCATAAGTTGACCTACTTATGTACTTTTACTATAAATAAATAAACTAAGACATAATTTCTATGATCGTTTTCACGTGCCACGAGAGAACTAATTAAAACTAAGGAATCCTAAAAATTATAATTAATAATTAAAATTTATTATGACCTCGAATTCAAACCTAAATAAATAATATATATATATTCCACGGTGTTCACAGAGTGGAAAATTTTCTAATTGGTCTACTGCTATGTTTAAAAAATGGGATCGTTCAAAAATCCAAACACAGTCGGATAATATTAAACCGAAAATCAATTCATTCATTGATTCAACTTTGAAATGGAGGAGGAAAAACGTTTATATATTTCTACTCGATTGGATTCTATTCTCGTTTAAACGGTTTGATCGTTTTTCTTCTTTTCCATCCCATTACCCTAGATCTCTATTTCCATTCTAGACAAATTCACTGTCAACTATGTTAGATAAATTAATGATTTTTGTCCTGGGGAAACCCGATCAAGTCTAAACTGAATTTAAAATAAATATAAATGAATAAAACTTCATGTTACATATTTAGTACATAATTCATTTACAAGACTTATAGGATTTATTTCTATTGTAAAATTTTTACAAATGATATATTAATTGTATTTTTGCCAATTTCCTAACAGTCAGTGAATTGAAATAATGATTACAGCCACAAATCAAAAGGAAATGGCTACTTAATTTTTTTTAAAAAATTAGATGGAAATTGAAATTTTTTCATTACTCGGTGCGCTGTCTAGGGCTGCAGTGGCATAGCCAGAAAAGGGGATGGAGGGTCAATCCACAAAGCAAAATATTTAGTAGGAATTTTTTTTTATTAAAACAAATAGGCACTTCAAGAAATTAAAAAAGATCATAATTATTGAATAAACAAAATATGAAATATATTTAATTAGGGTTGGTTTGTCGTGTCCGTTACTCAACCATTGAGCCCAGCAGTTGGAGGGGAGGGGGGGTTCTGACCCCTAACCCCCACCACCGTGGCTACGCCCCTGTCCCCCCTTATCATACGTTTTCCAATTTTTTAGAAAATAAATATTTGAATTTCGAAGGGATTATACTTATTTCTAGTAGAGTATTTTATAAAGATATAGGAAATTATAATTTTGTCAAAGAAACTCGAAAAAAGTTTCTTTTTATACCCTTGAATTTTAGGTGAAAGTTGATAAGGGTACCCCCTTATCATCAGTGTGTCAATTTTTTTAGAATTTAAATATTTGAATTTCGAAGGGATTATATTTATTTCTTGTAGAGTATTTTATAAAGATATAGGAAATTATAATTTCGTCAAAGAAACTCGAAAAGTTTCTTTTTATACCCTTGAAATTTCTAAAAAAAATTGGAAAACTAGTGATTAGGGGGGACCCTTATCAACTTTCATCTAAAATTCAAGGGTATAAAAAAGAAACTTTTTCTGAGTTTCTTTGACAAATAATTTCCCATATCTTTATAAAATACTCTACTAGAAATAAGTATAATCCCTTCGAAATTCAAATATTTATTTCTAAAAACTGGAAAACTGGTGATAAGGGGGACCTTTACCAACTTTCATGTAAAATTCAAGAATATAAAAAGAAACTTTTTTCGAGTTTTTGAAATTATAATATTTGAATTTCTTTTACTCGTAGGGCAGGGCTTATCCAACTTTTTGAAGTCAGGGTACACTAAACTCGTCACACTTACAATACAATATATCTACAATAACATACAAAAATTATTTCACCTTGTATGTGATTTTTCTTTTTAAACAATTTTTAATTCTGTATTTGATTCGCGGAACACTTGAAGTGGCTTCAGGGAAAAACAGTGTTCCGTGGAGCACGGTTTGAGAACACTAGTTCTAGATTAGGAATAGTTTCCCAGATCGTTGGATCCCGGGAAAACAGGATCCCTTTATTTTCTCGTTCGGGAATATATCGTCCATAATACTCGAATAGTTTTTTAATATGTGTAATTGAATTTATTTTCTTCATTGTTTAACTGGAAACTCTGTCTAAAACTGGTTCGATACTCTGAAGTTGGCCCTTATGCAAGCTCAAACACCTAATACTCCTATCCATGGACCAGGGACTTTAAGTTTGTATGTTCCTATTTATTTTTAACCGACTTCAAAAAAGAAGGAGGTTCTCTTTCGACTGAATTTTTTTGTGTGTGTCTATGTTACCTGATATCTTTGCCAATTTTGAACCGATTTTAATGATTTATTTTTGCATTGGGTTCAGTCTAGTTTCCGATTGGTCTCGTTTTTTTCATTGGTTTGGACCTTTTTGTTATGTTTTTTTAGGCATAATTTCTTTGTTTATGAACCGATTTCGATGATTCTTTTTATATTGGAAAGAGAGTACTTTAGGGGGGTGGTCCCATATTAATTTGGTCAAATTTTGATGATATGATTAATGGCGAATTAACGTAAATATCCAATTCTTATGAGCAAATAATCGAAATTATAATAAATAAAATATTTTATAAAAAAAATCATCGCAAACGTTTCTAGAGAATTTCTATATTTATGCATTTAATTTTATTATCATTTTCTGATTCATTCGCCCCACCGTTTCTCTTACGAGATACATACAAAATATTATATTAAGTCACTATTAATAACATCACCGAAAGAGAAAAATAAAAATAATTTTTATAAAAAAAAAATAAAACTGACTAAAAATAAAATAATAAGAACTCAAAAATAAAATAAAATGCACTAAAAGGTTTAAAATAATTATCTAATTTAGTTACAACTAAACGACGAAATATTAACATGAAATTACTTTTTAAAGTCGGTGCTAAACAAACTATATAAGCGAGGTACCCGCCAAACGTACTAAGTAAGATCCGTCGAGTTCGATTTATAAAATGTATATTTTTAGAACCGACTTCAAAAAGAAATTTCATGTAAATATTTCGTCGTTTAGTTGTAACTAAATTAGATAATTATTTTATACCTTTTAGTGTATTTTATTTTTTTGAGTTTTATTATTTTATTTGTTGCATTTAATTTTTTTGAAGTCGGTTTTATTTTTTTTTTATAAAAATTATAATATAGGTCGGATTGTATAGGGGCAAATGAAACCGTATATTTAATATATTAATTCTTTTACAAGAATCGGATGTTTCTTCTACCCATAGGAATGCAAATTTATTCAAGTTTTATTTCTGCAGCAAATTGTTTTTTGACAGCCAGTGTACTACAATAAAAAATGCGGTCAGGAGCCAAAAGGAAGAGACCAATTCCAAAAATAATAAAAGAATTACCACAATTGATATGTCCCTATTTGTTGGCAGGTATGTTGTCACATTTGAATAAAGATGTTGATTGAAATCAAAAAAACAGTTATTTGAAAATATTATGACAACGATTATTCTAATTCAATAAATCCAATGGAAAGTTTTTCCCAAAAGACCTTATACGATTGTTATTTAAAATAATAATTATGTTCAATTTGATCCGAACTTCCTTACAGTCGTTTGGTTATTGAAAGAGTAGAATGGTTTTTCTATTTTTTTTTTGTTTTTTACAAAAATAATGTTTAATAAATAATGCACAAGCATAAATAACTGTACTTGTTTACGGTGGATGAGATTCTTTCAATTTAATAGCAATTGATGTCATTTGAAATTTAAAAAATTACAGAATGCTGAAAAGAATAATTGAAAGCAGAAGAAAAGTTGAGAAAGCCTTCTCAAGAATCGGTACGCTCTTTTATACGATCGACATGATTTTTTTTTAATGATAATTGCCCACGGTAACCTGGATGCCCGTTTATCAATGATAGTGTTTTTTTTTTTTTTTTTTGGCATTTCGGCCTTTCTAACCATAATCCGATTTACGATTACTATATATTTTTGAATTTGTCTCTACCCCGGGGGTCAGATTTGTAGCCGAATGCCTCGAGTCGGATTCGAACCCGGGGTCCACCTCAGTTTAGCGGGATGATGCGCTTCCAGACTAGCCTATCTGACCCGGCCCCCCCAATGATATGAGTTTAAAAGCTGAAATCAATCGATGAAAATAAGCTGACGTGTTCTGATACGTGCCATCTACCTGACTTTACCATGGCGTACTCATGTATTTAATCTTCAATAAAATTATTTATAATCATGTACGGTGTGGTGAGTTTGCATTTTTAGATTACCTATGTGCCCACTGATTATGTATACAAAATTTGAGTCGAGTTTGGAGCGAGAGCCTATAATTTTCATTTTTTGACCCCCCCACCCACCCATTTTGGGCTGGTAGTTTGCTGAGTTTTTGAGACTTCTGGGGTCGAATCTGATTCTGCTGCTATGAGGCCGAGTTGGTTTGGAACAAGAGCCTATATGCTCGTTTTTTGATCCTTCCGCCCCCACTTCCCCCACCAATTTTGGGAGGTTATTTTTTGCATTTTTGGAACTTCTGGGTTCCCGCCTGAGTTCTGTATACAAGGTTTGATTGGGTTTGGAACCTGAGGCCTATGTTTTCATTTTTTGACCCTACACCCCCCTCCCCCCCACCAATTTTTGGGGGTTCAGTTTCTTGCATTTTGGAGCTTCTGGGAGTCAACTTTTACTGATTATGTATACAAAATTTGGGTTGGGTTTGCTCAAATAGCCTTGATTTTTCAATTTTCCAACCCCCCTTCTACCCTCCTGATTTTTGTATCGATGTGCACCGAAATCTATCAATCAGCTCTTCATGTTCAATGGACCAAAGCTGTAGAATTTGGTTTCGAGTGTTCCACACTAGTTTTTGAGCTGGCTCCGTCCCCCAAAATTTGAGTCACTTACTCAGACCAACAGGACAACCAGACAACCGGACAGGACAGACCCAACAGACATTTTGACAAAACAATTGATATCTCGAAAAATATAATTATTTCGATGTTCACTTATTAGAGCTTTTTGTGAGCGAAATGCTACTGGTTTTAGATCAATTTTTTTAATCAAAATAGTTTCAGCTGTGTTTGAGATATTTCAAAAAAAAAAAAACACTTTTTTCATGCACGATTACAATTCTTGATATACCCTCGTATAATTAAGTAAATGCAATGTTTGTGAACCGGAAGTTATAAAGCTAGTGCCCGAAATCTAAGCAGTTCTCTGTATTCAAAATACAAATATTCTGGAACAAGAATAATCTACTATATATTCGATTTTCCCTTCTTGAGTTCGTGTGAATATCGGTATCCATGCAGAAAATATTAATGAATTTTTAATACCATCTGCGCCTGCAGGGAGTCAGGGAAGAAAATAAAGAAGAAAATAAAATACAGTCGAACAGGCTTATAACGAGAACCCGGGTTTAAAGAATAAATCGAGAAATACTTGTCTTTGGTACAGTGTTAAGTGAGAGAACCGTTAAAAACAGAGCGATTTTTTTTATTGGAACTCGGTTATAACGAGCAAAGCAACAAATCCCTTCAGTTGCTCGTTATCAGCGGGTTCGACTGTATTTCATATTATAGATCCTGATATTGTATTCAAATATATCCGAAACGAGTATCTATACTATATTAAAATTAAAAGAATCAATAATAATTTATAAATAACTGCAAAAATTTTCAATTTATTAAGCCAAAAAACCTGCCATCTGGGAATTTCATCGGGAGTAGTACCTATAGTTTTTTAATCGAACAATAGTCGAACCCCCTTATAACGATGTTTGCTCGTTATGACCAAGCGCTAGTAAAAAAAACGATTCAGTTTTTAACTTATCATTGTACCAACCAATTATTTCCAATTTCCTGGTTAAATTAGGACTCGTTATAAGCGAGTTCGAATGTTTCTATTTCATAGTCCCAAAATAATTTCCATATCCATAAAAATAAATTTTCTGATTTATGGTGATTTGATTGATCCTCCGATTAGGAAATTAACAAATTAGATGAGAATTATTTCCATTAAAGGTTTGATAACTTTATTGCTTCCACGCCGATTGATGCTTCAGGAAACCTTCTCTGTCCTTCTTAATTAATTAATCTAATTTCACTTTTAAGATTCAATCAGATAGATTCCTCACAATCATTCTTTGGTTCAATAAAATTTTATTTTGAAATTACGAAAGCTAGTGAGATGAAAATCTAATCGGTTTTTCTAATGAAATCTCTAACAAGTTCGTGACAGCCCAAGAGCCCACGACGGCTGAACCATTCGTTATTTTATAAAAGCTGAAAGTTTTCAGTGCATGTCCCCTATACAGGTAAGAACGACCAGCGACTATAGAGTTTGGGTTGTGGTTACTTTGGCAGGTAACAGGTAATAAAGGTGTATAAAATAGTACTTTAAATTCGTTAAAGTATAAAGCTTATATATATATATAAATACCTAAAATGTGTGACAGCCTATCCATGCTGGGCGTCTCTGTCGCATCTGACCTGTCTTGGAATGAACACATCTCCTCTGTGGCGAGGTCTGCAGCAAGGAGGATTGGCTTCTTATTCAGGTCCAAGCGATTTTACAAGCCCCCACAACTTCTCACCATCTACAAGGCCCAAATCCGCCCCTGTCTCGAATACGGCTCTCATCTGTGGAGAGGGGCCTCAAAATACTCTCTTGCTACCCTGGATGCAATTCAGAAGCGAGCCGTCAGGCTGATTGACGATTCTACCCTCACCGACTCCCTCGACTCGCTGGCTCATCGAAGAGATGTCTCTGCCCTTTCCCTTTTCTATAGATACTATCACGGCAGGTGCTCTGATGAGATAAAATCAATAATTCCCCCCAAAGCATGCTTTGCACGTAGCACGCGTTTTGCCGACTCCCAACACTCTTTCGCGGTTAAATTAGAAAAGTGCCGGACCACTTCATTCGCCAATACATATATCCCCATGACTTCAAGGAACTGGAACTCTCTTCCAGCCTCTATCTTTCCCAGCACCTATAATCTTCAAACCTTCAAAACCGAGTGCATAGACACCTACGTCTACACCCTCTCACTTAATCAACTTTCTCTTCTCTTCGGTAATGCAAGGGTCTTTCGAGATCCATAGGGGCTGCATCTTTACTGGTGCACCCCTTCTTGCATTCGATTGCATTAAAAAAAAAAAAAAAAAAAAAAAGCTCAATTTTTTTATATTTTCTTCAGGATAACTTTAGAAATCTCGTCATCCATTGCCGGACACTTATGACAGTTGCTACCCCCTGCCAGGACACCCCTAAACTTTAATAACTTATAATTTGACTTTCGTTATGCCATAAAAAATTTAGTCTTTTTGATTTTAAGTCGATTCTTCCACGTTTTCAGTAGAGGTTGCCATTAATAGTCAAAACACAAAATGGAATGCAATAAGGTTATTCCTCTAGTATTAGATAAGAATCGATGGTTATTTTTGATTTTAAGTCGATTCCTCCATGTCTTCACCAATGGTTATCAATAATAACCGAAATGTCAAAAATCTATGTAAAAACCATTAAAACTGTCCGCCTATTGAGGTAACATTTTTTTATAGGTCGCCAAGTAACATATATAAAATTTATCTTTTATATTATAACGAAAGTATAATTATAATTTATTAAAGTTTAGGGGTGTCTGGCAGGGGTAGCAACTGTCATAAGTGTCCGGCAATGGATGACGAGATTTCTAAAGTTATCCCGAAGAAAATATAAAAAAATTGAGCTTTATACTTTAACGAATTTAAAGTACTATTTTATACACCTTTATTACTTGTTACCTGCCAAAGTAACCACAACCCAAACTCTATAGTCGCTGGTCGTTCTTACCTGTATAGGGGACATGCACAGAAAAACTTTCGCTTTTATAAAATAACGAAGGTCTGGCCGTCGTGGGCTCTTGGGCTAGTACTAGAACGAACGATCTATCAGCTTCTGTACTAAGTTATTTATCATGTGTATTGTAGCCAGACATAAAAACAGACAGTCAAGAAAAATATTTTAAAAATGTTTTTTTCATGTTATGGACATTTCCAAAAATGTAATTGATTGAAAAGATTTTGTTCTGCTGAGAGTAACAGAGTTGTTGATTCATAAAGAGAAATCAATGAGGTTGTCTTCTGCTTTATGCAAATAAATAAATATATATTACCTACAAAGCTACATCTATATCAATATAATAAAAATGAATTTCTGTTTCTTTGTAAGCGCAGATCTCTCAAATGCCTGGACCGATTTGGCTATTTTTTTTTTAAATGTTCGTAATAGTCCAATTCAGGTTAATACGTAAAAAAAATTGGAAAAGTTGCCGGAAAATTGAAAAATTCAGGAAAAACTAAAAAAAAATTCAGGTTAGGCAACATAGTTTGCCAAACAATAAAATAACTAAACTAGCAAACTAAACATGTGTTGGCGGCCCTATTTGTAAGATTTTTGAGTGTCATTCATTCTTAATAGTTCTAACCACATTATCGTTGAAGAAGAATTTAATACTGCAACAAAGATTTAAAAAAAACTATCTATTTTTTTAAATGTACATTTAAAACCAAAAATTAAAAAACAAATCGTCATGATAACTAAATTTTTGAAAAAGTTATGTTTATTTAAAAAAGAAGCTATTTTTTCAAAAATTCCTAACTTCTTTTGGGTTGGGTGAAAAAATTTGGAAAAAAATTCTGAAAAACAGTCTTTAATAGAGTAATAAACTGCAACGGATCGTTGCTAAACTTTATCCAAATTCATTTGGAATATTAATATGTTTGTTCCTTTATTATTAATCAGAATATCACTTGCAATTTGTAGTTCATATTGACATTAATTCAAAAATAATTCTCATTTAAGAGTCGAGGAATAACCATTCTACATTGGATTTTTGACATTTCGGTTATTATTGTAACCATTGCTGAAGACCTAGAGGAATCGACTTAAAATCAAAAATAGCCATCGATTCTCATCTCAAGCTTGAGTTGTTTACCAAAAAAGAATTTAGTCTTTTTGATTTTAAGTCGATTCTTCTACATTTTCAGTAGAGGTTTCCATTAATAGTCAAAACATCAAAAATGGAATGCAATAAGGTTATTCCTCTAGTATTAGATAAGAATCGATCGTTATTTTTGATTTTAAAGTCGATTCCTCCATGTCTTCAGCAATGGTTACCAATAATAATCGAAACGTCAAAAACCTAATGTAGAATTGATATTCCTCAAGTACTAGATGAGAATCAATTGCTATTTTTGGTTTAAAGTTGATTTCTCTATGTCTTCAGGAATGGTTACTAATAAAAAGCGAAACGTCAAAAATCCAATATAGAATGGATATTTCTCAAGTATTAGATGAGAATCAATCGCTATTTTTGATTTTAAGTCGATTCCTCCATGTCTTCAGCAATGGTTACTAATAAAAACCGAAACGTCAAAAATCAATATAGAATGATTATTCCTCAAGTACTAGATGAGAATCAATCGCTATTTTTGGTTTAAAGTCGATTTCTCTATGTCTTCAGCAATGGTTACTAATAAAAACCGAAACGTCAAAAATCCAATATAGAATGATTATTCCTCAAGTACTAGATGAGAATCAATCGCTATTTTTGGTTTAAAATCGATTTCTCTATGTCTTCAGCAATGGTTACTAATAAAAACCGAAACGTCAAAAATCCAATATAGAATGGATATTTCTCAAGTACTAGATGAGAATCAATGGCTATTTTTGGTTTAAAATCGATTTCTCTATGTCTTCAGCAATGGTTACTAATAAAAACCGAAACGTCAAAAATCCAATATAGAATGATTATTCCTCAAGTACTAGATGAGAATCAATCGCTATTTTTGGTTTAAAATCGATTTCTCTGTCTTCAGCAAAGGTAACGGATAAGAAAACAACGCAGTTGCTATGGTTACTCATAAAAATTCCTCCCAAATTTTTAGCATTTCACAGAGAGAAGCCTATCCATTCTTACTTAAGCAAGGCTAAATGAGCTATATTAAAACTTTCAAATGAATAAATTTTAAAGAATTTAAAAAATTTAAAAAAGTACCATCTTACTCTAGAGTAAAGTACTTTAAAATATAATTTTACTAAAAACTTTATTTAACCTTTTTTGTGGTCCCCAAGGTACTTAATTAGGATATTAAATTTCATCAAAATTGGTTAAGTCATTTTCAAGATATTTAGAAAAAACTAAAAAAGTACTGAAATAAAGTACTAATGTTTGTGGGCCGATATGTACCAAAAACTAATCAGCGCTTCATTTTGTTAAACTAATGGTAGGTTTTCAATTTCATTTCAATCGGTGCAACGGTGTGGAAAAAATCGTGGGCCAAAAAAACGATAACATTCATACATACATCCATCCATACATCCATCCATCCGCACGCACTAAATGAAAAAATCGCACTTTTTGGCCTCTCGACGAGACCCCATGTAATTTTTGGCAAAACCGCCACGTGCTAATATTCAACCTAATTGAATACTACAATTTGTGACTTTAATTGGGTCCATGGGTTCCGTAGTCTTTACCTGAGGACCCTTTGAAACCACGCTTGCCCCGAGAGCGATTACAATACTTTGCCCATGCTTTGCATTGGATAAAGTAAAAAAGAAATAAAAAAGTTAAATTTAAAAGTTTATTATTTTTAATTTTTTAATTGGATAATTCTCCCCAAATGACGATTTTTATCTTATTTATTGAATTTTTACAAGAAAAAAACTTTATTTTAATTTAAGTTGAAAGGTTCTTTTTCCCGAATAATTGAGTAGCAGAAGGGGACAATAAAATATTGTCTTCTGCTGGAAAAATAAATTTTTTAAATTCATTCATAAAGAGATATACTTTGTCCTCTTCATCAATCTATTACAATTAATTCACAAGAGTTGATATATGAAAGTGTTCTTTACACGTGTATAAAACATCAATAAAACAGCCACGTGGGGGTCCAGGGGGCGAAGCTCCCTGTCTAGCAAAAGGCCCGCCGAAGGCGGGCTTGAGAACTTAGTATATGATATATATTAGGGTGGTCGTTAGAAATGGAAGGATAGATTTTTTGCGCCCCCCACCCCTACATTCGCTTTAAAATACAAAAAACTGAGCTCTGTAAAATTGTGACGGATTTTGATAGTAATAGCTCGTGGGTTTTAAATTTAAATGCGATTTAACCCAGGAAATCGAACTCTTTGAGATTTTTGAATGTAACATTCTTATTTTCCAATATTTTGGTATGAAAATGTCTACCTTATAGTTTTTGGGGTCGCTGGACACAATGTTGACAATTTTTTTTGACTTTTACAACTGTCATTTACAATTGTTATTTTTTTTTAATTAGGTTTCTCAATGCAAAACCGTGTCCTTAAAAATGTAATATAAAATAATAACACTTACGATGATAGTTGTTTGTAAACATTAGATTCGTGTCCAAGGACCTTAAAAATTATAAAGTACACATTTTCATACCAAAATATTGGAAAATAGAATGTTACATTCAAGTTCCAAAAAATACGATTTCCTGTGTTAAATTGTATTTAAATTTCAACCCCTCGGTGGCACATGTTATTAGATACTATCAAAATTGGCCACAATTTTAAACAGCTTATTTTTTCTATTCTAAACCAATTTTAGGGGGGGGTAGGAGACGTAAAAATGCATTTGTTTGAGGCTATAGTTTCGAAGGTATGGCCTTCATCACCAGTCTTCTAATTAGAAATATTTCTCGTAAAAATACCCGATTGGATTTAAATATATTTGATTTATTTAATATGTATATGTTTATATGTATCAAGCAGAGGACACAACATCATTGATTTCTCTTTATGAATCAACAACTCTGCTTCTCTCGCAAAACAAAAATTTTCCAATTAAAGTAAATTAATATTTCTGGAAAGAATTAGAAGGCCTTGGGGGAACTTTAAAAGATGTAATCAATATGAATAACACTAATTGTGAATTAATATTTTATTATGTCAGTGATATTTTTAAGTGGACAATTAGTAAAAATTTGTTTCACCGAATTAAGGGAACAACATAGTGGCGTATTTAGAACTTTTGCCGCCCGGGGCGGTGTCCAATTTGCGGCTCTTTCTAACTCTATCAAATGGTTGTTTTTATAAATTAATAAACATACTAGAAAATCATAAGATGGTGTCATCTATTAAATCCGATGGAATGGAATATTTTTAATTATATGTCAGAGGGGCTGTTTTTCACCCCCTCGGGAATCGAACCCGAGTGCCAGTAACGGCAATCCGGGCCATCTGGCTCACCTGCGGGATACGAACCTCTCTGACATATGTAAACGCGTAAAATATTTTACTCAAAAATTGTTATCTTAATTTGTAAAATTTCGCGATATAGTGATTCTAAATTTTAACATATAGCCATGCCTAATAATTTAAATAAAGGTGGTTGAGTGTTTCGAATTTTGAAGAAATTCAAAATTCGAAGGGCAATGGAATGACTTTTCCTAATTTAATATCAAAGATATTAATTTGCCGATGGTAATATATTCAAATTTACTAGAAAATCATAAGATGGTGTCATCTATTAAATCCGATGGAATGGAATATTTTTAATTATATATCAGAGGGGCTGTAATATTTTACGCGTTTACATATGTCAGAGAGGTTCGTATCCCGCAGGTGAGCCAGATGGCCCGGATTGCTGTTACTGGCACTCGGGTTCGATTCCCGAGGGGGTGAAAAACAGCCCCTCTGACATATAATTAAAAATATTCCATTCCATCGGATTTAATAGATGACACCATCTTATGATTTTTTAGTAAATTTGAATCTATTACCATCGGCAAATTAATATCTTTCATATTAATAAACATAAATAAATTATTGTAATTGAGACAAATTATACGTGGGGACTTTTTATATTGGATGCCATATTTCAATTAGGCAGTAATAAAGGGGGCCGCATAAGTAGATATACCTATAAATGCAACTTTTATAAAAATATATGATACTTTTTTAAAGGCCACAAGAAACTTACGGAGGCCGCAGATTCCCAAAAATTTAGCATTAAATATTTTTTATTTTATATTTATAAATAAATAATTTCATTTCTTTTGGATAAACAAACAAATTGTGCACGCATGTGTATGTAAACATATTTATATATTTACTCTTATAACTTTCATAGTGAAAACATCGTGTATAATGCTCTCAAAAGTTATATTATTTGTAATTTCTTGTTCTATGGACAATATTGCAAGATTTGTAGTCTTAAATCACTTATTGTAGAACGAAGATAATTCTTTATCAAATTCAATTTGGAGAAGCTCCTTTCGTAACTATTCCGTTTGAATCTTTTGCAGTTTAAAAATGTAATTTTGAAAAGAAGAATAGAAGACAGAAACCTCCCAAACATATCATTCGACTCAAACTCACTAGAATTCAGGGATAAAATTTCAATGCTAGGCGTAACTCTGGGGTCTGACCTTGCTTATGGAATGACCATATCTCAACCATTATGAATAAAAAAATAGGGCAAAGGGTAAAGAATTATCTTCAGGTAAGCAAAAGGATTGTTATGATCACAGTGGATTCGAAACCGAAAGATACTGTGATAATCCAGGTATACATGCCTACTACATCATATAAGGATGACCAAGATATAGAAGAAATGTACGAACAAATTGAAAACCTGATGAAGCGCGTTAAAGGGGATGAAAATTTAATAATTATGGGGGATTGGAATGCAAGAGTAGGAAAAGGCAAAGAAGGAAAAGTGGTGGGCGAACACGGTCTAGGAGATAGGAATGAAAGGGGCGACAGATTAATTGAATTTTGCAGTAAGCACAGTTTAGTAGTAGCAAACACACTCTTCCAACACCATCCAAGAAGGATCTACACGTGGAAAATGCCAAAAGACAAGGGGAGATTTCAAATAGATTACATATTAGTCAAACAAAGATTCAGAAATCAAGTAAAGGACTGTAAAAGCTATCCTGGGGCTGATATTTTTAGTGATCACAATCTAATTGCGATGAAATGCCAACTAAAATTTAAAAAACTAATAAAAAAGGGAGGGTCGCGAAAAAACTGGGATATATCTAAATTAAAAAATAAGGAAACCCAAAAACTTTTCGAAAACGTAATGAATAAGAAACTGGAAGAAAAAACACCCACAAATAATAAAGAAGAAGAAATCGAACAAGAATGGAATGCTATGAAATCAAGCCTGACTGAAACAGCCAACGAAGTCCTTAAATCAAAGAAAAACGAAATTAAAAAGCCATGGGTAACAGACGAAATACTGCAACTGTTTGACGAACGAAGAAAATTTAAGAACAGAAAAGACGAAGAAGGGAAAGAAACATATAAAAAATTAAGATGGAAAGTTATAAGAGAATGTAGAAAAGCAAAAGAAAAAATGATTCAAGAAAAATGTAAAGAAGTCAACGAAAATCTAGTATTGGGAAAAGTTGATGTAGCCTATAGGGCAATAAAAAGAAATTTCCAAGAAGACAAGCCAAAAAGCAAGAACATAAGAGATAAAGGAGGCCACATTATTCTAAACGAAAACGAACAGGCAAATAGATGGAAGGAACACCTAGAAGAACTCTATGGAGAAGAAAAAACAATGAACCCAATAGAAGAAGAAGAATCTGTGGACGAAAACGAATTAGGAGACCCCATACTCAGGTCAGAATTCGAGACAGCTTTGAAGGAACTAAAAAATAATAGAGCACCCGGAATAGACAATATACAAGCTGAAATCCTAAAGAACTCTGGGGAAAAGGCACTTGACAAACTCTTTGAACTAATTAGCAAAATCTATAAATTGGGAATCATCCCAAAAGATTTCCAAAAAACAAAATAGTCACACTTCCCAAAAGACAGGCGCGGATAAATGTGAAAATTTCAGGACCATTAGCCTAACCTCACATGCCTCCAAAATCCTAACCAAAATAATCCAGAGAAGAATAGAACAAAGAGTTGAAGAAAATCTGGGGGAAGACCAGTTCGGCTTTAGAAGAAACAGAGGCACCCGAGAAGCAATTCTCTCTCTTAGACTAATAATAGAAAGGGCTTTTATCAGGGAAGAATCTGTCTACATCGGATTCATAGACCTAGAAAAAGCATTCGATAACGTCAATTGGGAAATTATGTTTAAAATATTAAAACAGGCGGGAATAAAATTCAGAGAGAGAAGACTAATCTACAATCTATATCAAAACCAGACGGCAATTATAAATATTGGTGATGAACAAAGAGAAGCCAAAATAAAAAAAGGTGTAAGACAAGGATGTGTGCTGTCACCCATGATTTTCAACTTATACATAGAAGAAGCGATTAAAGAATTCAAAGACAAAATTGATACAGGTATAGAAATCCAAGGTCAAAAGATCGCTATGTTAAGATTTGCCGATGACATTGCCCTTCTAGGAAGCAATAAAAAAGAATTAGAGGACGCCTTGAATGGAATTAACCAAATCCTAATAGAAGAAATCAAAATGAAAATAAACAAGAATAAAACCAAGGTCCTAGTATGTACAAAAAAAGAACAAACGAGACAGGAATGCATCAAAATTAACCAAGAAAACCTAGAAGGAGTTAAGGAATTCCGCTACCTAGGAAGTAAAATAACATGGGATGGGAGGAGCGAAAACGAAATTAAATCAAGAATTGCCCAAGCAAAAATGGGGTTTAATTCAAAACAAAAACTACTATGCTCCTCCTCAATCAGCTTAGCAAACAGGAAGTTGCTATTGAAGACATATGTATGGAGCATAGCCATGTACGGGTGTGAAACCTGGACAATTAGAGAAGCGGAGAGAAAGAGATTAGAGGCTTTCGAAATGTGGTGCTACAGAAGAATGACGAATATCAAATGGATGGATAAAATTACAAATGAAGAAGTTCTTGGAAGAATCGGAGAAAGAAGAACCTTGTGGAAGAGTCTGAAGAAGAGAAGAGGTCAGATGATGGGGCACACACTGAGACATGGGGGACTGCTTAGGGATATCTTGGAGGGGGAGGTGGGAAAGAAACGGGGAAGGGGAAGAACCAGATTAGAATATTTCAACCAAATAATTGGGGATATGGGATGCCAGACATTTAGAGAGGTTAAACAGCTGGCGGGGGACAGAGTCGAGTGGAGACGGATTGTTGCATCAAACCAGTCTTAGGACTGTATACTCAATGATGATGATATCTCAACCACTGCTAAAGCTGCAGCGCGCAAGCTTGGTCTCCTACTTAGGTTTAGACGCTATTATACTCCCAGTCAACTTCTTATAATGTATAAGGCTCAAATTCGTGCCTGTCTCGAACATGGCTCTCATCTGTGGAGGCGTGCCTCGAAGCATTCTCTTGCTACCCTGGATGCGATTCAGAAGCGAGCAATTAAACTAATAGGAGACCCGGCTCTAACCAACTCACTCGACTCCCTCGCACACCGAAGAACCGCTTCTGCCCTTTCCCTGTACTACAGATACTATCACGGTGTCTGTTCAGTCGAGCTGAAATCAATTATCCCCCCTAATGCCCTCTTTACGAGATACACGCGGTTTTCAAACGCTCAGCACCCCTTCGCTGTCAAATTCGATAAAAATCGAACAAGGGCTTTCGCCAACTCTTTTATCCCTATGACTCCAGAAACTGGAACTCGCTCTCTGCCACCATCTTTCCCGCGGCTTATAACCTTCAGCTATTTAAGACCCGTATCCACAGATGCCTTCGATCCCCGCCCAGCCCGTAAATTTCTTTCCTCTTTTCACGATGGAGGGGCCAGCCCAGGCCTTTAGGGGTTGAGCCTTTTGGGTGTAGGTCCTTCTCTCATCATTTTCATAAATAAAAAAAAATTTGAATTTCCAATGAGAAGTGTAGATGTACATAGATTGAAAATTGAGAATGAGCACTTTAAAATTTTATAGGTATAATTTTCCTTAGAGTGAATGAGCAGCATGAGAAGATAATAGAAGAAAATTACCAGATTTCGATTGTTTTTATTTTTGCTTTTTGTTTCAACTTGATCCCAGATATTAGGTAAATAATACAATAAATGAGAAAGTTAATTGAACTCCGAACTTGTGTGTGTCTGTCCGCAATGTGATTTCCGTACTCGCTAGTTACCTGGTCATGAATGAACGATCGTTGTTGTTAGCCAATGATTTGCGCTGGTTTGCTTAAGTTTATTGGTTAAACATAAATAAATTTCCCCGAAACACGCTTTGTCAATATATGGATCGCAAAATGAGATCTGACCTAGAAATCCAGTAGCTATCTCTGTCCATTCATGTCGTGAATTTCCATTTCGTTGTGAATAAACATATTCAGTCAAAAAAAGGGAAATCTGCACAGGTATACCAGTTTAGATAAGCAAAACATCGAATCAATCAAATTAATTTCACATTGAAATTAGACTTGATTATAGAAATTAAAAGATAATAATGATCGATTAGGTTGTCATCTACTTGATGCAAATAATCATATATATACATATATATATATACCAAAGTGTAGGTATATATATATATATCAGTGGCGTGTGGTCAATGGCGTAGCCAAGGGGGGTCGACGGCCTCCCGCTTCCTATATTTGCCCCCACCCCCTCTCACTGTACATCTAACCAAAATCAAAAGGAAAAAAAACAAGAAACTTGGGAAAATGAGTCCCTTTTTAGGTTTTTTTTTTTTTATTTAAATCTATGGTGAACTGCTCTTTAAGTCGGTAAATGGTAAAATCAAAGAAAAAGTAAAGCATTTTGTTTATTTTAATGCATACCGTGCCTATCCACACTGTTAAAATAAGCTGACGTGTTCTGATTCCATTTGACTTTACCATACAACCTGGCCCCTAAAATTATTTATAATCATGTAGGAGGCGGTTAGCTTTTTCATTTTTAGATTCCTGGGGTCTCACTGATTATGTATACAAAATTTGGTTGAGTTTGGTAAATGGCCAAGATTTTCATTTTTTAACCCTACACCCCCCCCCCTCGCCATTTTAGGAGGTTAGTTTTTGCATTTTTAGACTTCTGGGGGTCCACTGATTATGTATACAAAATTTCGTTGAGTTTGGTAAATGGCCACGATTTTAATTTTTTAGCCCTACACCCCCCCCCCATTTTGGGAGGTTAGTTTTTGCATTTTTAGAATTCTGGGGATCCACTGATTATGTATACAAAATTTGGATGAGTTTGGTAAATGGCCACGATTTTAATTTTTTAACCCTACACCCCCCCCCCCCATTTTGGGAGGTTAGTTTTTGCATTTTCAGAATTCTGGGGGTCCATTGATTATGTATAGAAAATTTGGTTGAGTTTGCTCAAACGGCTTAGATTATTAATTTTTACCCACCCACCTTAATTTTGGGTCGATAAGCACCAAAATCTAATCAGCTCTTAATCTCAATGGACCAAAACTATGTCTGAAATTTTGTTTCGATATTCACACTAGTTTTTGAGCTATCTCCTCCACAAAAGTTTGGTAACGCACAAACTAACAGAATAACAGACATTTTGATAAAAAAATTATTATCTCAAAAAATATAATTTTTTCGATGTTCACTTATTAGAGCTTTTTTGTAGAGTGAAATGCCATGGTTTCGCTCAATTTTTGTTAATCAAAATACTTTCAGCCGTTTTTGAGATATTTCGAAAAAAAAAGGAAAAAACACTTTTTTCATACACGATTACAATTATTTGTACCTGTATGGTAGGAAATTTACAAGATTCCGAATAGTAAAAAAAAATACTATATTACATTGGTAAAATCACATTAACTCGTTGCAAAAATACAAAAACTGTAACTTTACTTTTTACTTTACCATACAGGCTGTGAATACGGCGCATCCCGCTAATTCAAAAATGTCAATAATATTTTCACCCGTGATATATTTGAAATTTGTAAAATTTTAAACACTTTCAATAAATACCTACTATACAACCAATTCAATTAAAGTTATATAAAATTTAAAATTTCCACAGTTTTATAACGTTAGCAAATTTAAAGTATATGAAAAAAAATATTCCAGATATCCTATTTTAATCACTTAAGTTATCTTGTGGAAAATACTTTGATTTTAATGAGTTTAAAAGTGAATTAATTTACATGTTCTCGTCCCATAACTTTCATTTAAAAACTATAAATTTCATCAAAAGCCCCTATATATGTATATATATGTTGCAGTAAAAACCCGTTTTTAGTAAGAACGGGTTCTTAAAAGTTAAAACGCGTTTCACCTTTGTGGCAAGTAGAATACACTGATATTAGTTGAGTTTGGTGCAAAGGTCTAGAATCTTCATTTTCGTTTAAAATTTTTTGAAAATAAACACCCAAAATGAGGCGGAAGGTCAAAAATGAAGATTCTAGACCTTTAGACCAAACTCAACATACATCAGTAAATTCTAGTTGCCACAAAGGTATTCAGTGAAACGGGTTTTATTTAGTAAGAACCCGTTCTAAAATCTGGTTTTTACTACAACATATATACTAGTTGTGAAGCCCGCCTCCTGGACCCTCAGTCCCCTAAAGCCTCTCCACTCCCCCACCCAATCAACTTTATCCCTAAACATAGAAGATACGAAGTCTTTTGTGTTTAAGACCCCACAATCAAAAATCCCCCATTTTTCGGTTCAGGGGTCAATTTTGAAAAAATGAAAAAACTCTTCGCGGATATTTCAAAAATAGACCTGATTACGAAAATTGAATGCTAAACCTTAGAAGATAGAGCACTTTAATTACCCCAAATTGACTAGGGACCTTCTTTTACCCCACTTGGGGAAATTTGCCCAAGTTCGTCGACTCCTGCTTTATCATTTTTATTTATCGAGTCAACTGGGTGGTAAAGAATATTTAAAAATGTCTAATATTAATTTTAATCCCTACATAATTAAATGCTATTTAATATGATTTGTGTCCTCTGTTTCTATTCAATAAATTATAAAATTGCTCAGCAGAGCGGGTTTTCTAGAGGTGTGTCTCCGAGAGTGTTCCAGTTTAGATATCAATTTTTTTATTTTTATTATTTTTTTTATATCATCAAAAAATAGTACACACTAGAATGTAATGGATATTTATTATAATGATAGGGAATAAAAAGTAGTAATAGCCACAAGTGACCAATGACGATTGCAGCCTAGATAGAACCGAAGGCAAATTATTTATGAAACTGTCTTTAGAAATAAGAATATTTAAATTACATGTGCATAGAAAGTCAAAATTAAAATGTTTTCATAATTTATTTAATTTTATAACTCGATGAAAATACTCAAATGTCCAAAATTTCAAAAAAGTATTTTAATTTTCCACTCAAATTAGTTATCTATTTTTTTTTCTTTTTTTTTTTTTTTTGTTGTAAAGTAATTTAACTTAACTGCCCCTCTAGGCTGCTGCCTACTAAGCCTATTTAGATACGAGCTTTTCGTGCGTGCCTTTGGCACGCCCTCAAGCTCGGCCCTCCGGGCTGGTGACCTGGCGGGCAGCGTCTCGGTCCAAAATTTTTATTCCTCTTAAAACACCACACTCCAAATGTATACCTGTAAACTCCCGAAAATACATAGTCTCTTAAAAGTTTCGCCTCAGAAATGAGGCTCTAGAGATGAATCTGGAAGTATTTTTTTTTATAATCTACAGCATTGTGATATTTTTTGTGTGGAAATAGATTTATTTAAATAAGTGGGATCGTGTGAGGAGGAGAATTATATTAAATCATTTTTTTAAAATTCGATAATGGATAAAAGGCTCCAAATATTTAAAAGAGATCAGGTGTTGTTTGTATGAGAGGCTGCTCCAGTATTGCCATGAGAAACTCGGGCATGCGTATCGTAAGTCGTTCAATTTTGTAAAAATCCAAAAATAAGAATAAGAAAATTTAGATTTTTAAAAAATTATAAAAAAGTGGCAAATTATTAAAAAATAAACAAATAATAATATAAAATATAAATCGAATAAGATGTGATTAATTTATTTTTCTGTGCGCAAAGAAAAGCAAATTGAATATTTAATTTTTGAGTGGTGTGGGGGGGGGGGAGGAATAATTATCAATATATTTAATGTTTCTTAATTTAAAATCAATTGGAGTCTTTCATTTCAAATTACAATTACAATTATATTTCAAATTTGCCGCAAATATACCGACGGCATCAGCGCTCCCTGTCGGCAGCATTCTCTGAGCGTTGTTACAAATTAATCTAGGCTCTTATATATAGTTATATTATATATAGTATAGTATGTAGTAAACGACCATGACAAAAATGTGAAAAAAGAGGGTGTAATTTCTATAGGGAGTCAACTACTAAATCCGTAGTATAAAGGATAATTTTTAGAAGGGTTGTATTCACTTTTTCAAAAATTGAACCAGAAAGCCAAAAATGCAGTTCGGTCACTTGCTTGTCCGCCCAGGATTCTGACATGTATACCTCATAGGCCTTTTTCCTTAAAGAGCGAATTTTTATCATTAAAAAATTCCGTGTTTACTTGATTCTAAATCCAAATATACAGAGATTAATCCATTGGATTTTTTAAAATTTCGAAAAAATCTAATGATTATTTTAGGGAGGGTCAAAAATAAAAATTATCATAGTGCCAGGTAGTTTATTTATTTGCATCAAACAGATGACACCCGAAATTTTTTTTTAAATTGAAAAGATGATAAAGATCACATATAATTAATTATAATTATTTATTGAACACGAATAAATCATACAATAAAACTGCGACGTTTCGATCGAATTGTCCTGTCATCGTTCTCCCACTCCGATTTGTTAACCAAAAATCGGAGTGGGTGCTCATACTTGAGAACGATGGCAGAACAATTCGATCAAAACCTCGTAGTTTTATTGTATGATTTATTCGTGTTCACTAAATAATTATAATTATATAATTATGTGTGATTTAACTAAAAATTCAAATCTTAAGAAAGTTAATCCCAAAAATAAAAGCTTCAACTGCTTCATTACTAATGATAAAGATGTTTATTCGCATCAAGCAGAGGACAACCTCAGTGATTTCTTTTTATCGAATTATAGATAACTAGTTGTAGACATGCTATGTTATAATTATATTATTTAGTTACAACTAAACGACGAAATATAAACATGAAATTACTTTTGAAGTCGGTGCCAAACAAACTATAAGCGAACGTACCCGCCAAACGTACTAAGTAAGATCCGTCAAGAGCGATTCATAAAATGTATATGTTTGGCACCGACTTCAAAAATTAATTTCATATTAATATTTCGTCGTTTAGTTGTAGCTAAATAATATAACTATTTTATACCTTTTAGTGGATTTTATTTTTAAGTTATTATTATTTTATTTGTTCCATTTAAGATTTTTGAAGTCGGTTTTATTTATTTTTTTATACAAATTATTTTTATTTTTCTCTTTTTAGTGATGTTATTAACAGTGACTTAATAAAATACCTTTATAAAAGATTTTATTTATCATAATTTCGATTATTTGATCATAAGAATTGGAGATTTACGTTATTTCGTCGTTGATCATATCATCAGAACTTGACCAACTTAATATGGCACCATCCCTAAGATACCCCCTTTCCAATAAAAAAAGAATCATCGAAATCGGTTCATAAACAAAGAAGTTAGGCCTGAACAAACCTAACAAAAAAGGTCTAATACCAATGAAAAACGGGACCAATCGGAAGCTAGACTGAACCCAATACAATTTTTTTTTCAAAATCGGTTCACAATTGGCGGAGATATGAGGTAACATAGACACAAAAAAAAAAAAAAAATCAGTTGAATAGAGAACCTCCTCCTTTTTTGAAGTCGGTTAATTAAACACAAGAGCCCTCTCTCTTATGCCAGGTGTATGGTATAGTCTTCTGTATGGCTACATCAGTTTATTTCTGAATTATTTTATTTATTATTTCTGTGGCTAAAACCCTTGAACGATTGAAGATAATGTATATTACAAAGTCACTTAAGCTTTAGAACAATAAATTACTTTATTTTATTTAAGTATTATTGGTTATTGTTATTACGATTATATTAAGTAAGAACTCGTAATCTCATTTAAAACATTTATTTAACAACAACATCAACATATAAATATCAATACAAACAATAGAACGATTAACAATACATCAAGTAAGCTTTGTACGCATCAATTCTCCCCTCCTTAGAACGCGGACGCAGCTTCTCACAGGATCATTCTTCTTTCTTCCTAGGTTTAAAATAACTCGAATGATATTTAACTAACCTTCCCCTTTCTTGACTATTTTCAATAATTTTTGCTCCATCCATCGATTCTTCTAAATATAATTTTATTTGATGAAGTAACTCTTCCTTATTTTGATTTAATTTCATCTGACCAGCATCTAGTTTCTCCTCTTCCATTATATTCAACTCATCCTCCTTGACTTCCTTCAACCAGTACGGAATTAAATCATCTTCATTAGTTAATGCCCTTCTACTTTCCTCTATTTGTAATTCCATTGATGGCCTAATGATTTCCGAAAATTTATTCACACAACAAATAATATGACTAGAGCTCTCACTTTCTATTCTTACATTCTTAGGGAATTCTACTGCTTTTTGGACAAGGAACTCCCTTTTTCCTTGCCCCTCCACTCGTTTCCCTTCTTGAAGCAAGTCTCTTCCCCATGTCCTTCCTGCCTACAGAATCCACAAAAACGTGTATCCTGAGTGGGACTCGTCTTCTCTTCTTTATCCACATCCTTTAAATCCCTTTCTATTTCTTCTACCGTCTGCATAAACCCTTCAATATCAGTGAATTTCATTCCCCTAATGGACGATCTAATACGTGGAGTAATCATCTCCACTAAAACTTGCAGGATTGAACCAGCATCTTCCTCCGGAAAAACTCTCTTATATAAAGCCATCTTATTCTCAATAAATAACCTTATAGGTTCGTCTCTTCTCTGTTTCTCCTCATAAAACATAACCTTTAACTTTGAGACTACGATTAAACTATCGTATTCTCGGAGAAATTTCATTTTAAAATCTTTCCAATCCAACGCTGGAAATTGATTGACCACCCGCCACCATGTCTTGGCCTTATCTAACAACTGATCCGAAACCACCATGAGCCAAACATCTTCCGGTACTTTATATTTTAATAGAGTATTCTCGACCTTTTTTAAAAATAACTTCGGATCTTCCTCTGGGAGAGCTCTAAACACCGGAAGGAATTTTCCCACTTCTGCTAATTGAATATTCCTATTAATCTCGAAGTCACTAGCCTTTTCCGAATTTTCCTCCCTTTTTATCATTTCTTCCAATTCTATCCTCTTGTTTCTTTCCTCTTCCAAATCATCCTTTAATTTTTTTATTATTTCTTCAAAATTATTTTTTAATTTATTCACCTCCTCTCCCAAATCCATTACTCTATGCTCACCTTTTTTTATATCATCCTTGATCTTCGATATCTCCTCCCTCGTTATTTCCATATTCGAAAAATCATTTTTCTTATTCCTCTTCGCCAGTGGTCCACTAGGTTTTTTTATCATTTTCACATTGTTCGGACGCCAATATTACGATTATATTAATTAAGAACTCGTAATCTCATTTAAAACATTTATTTAACAACAACATCAACATATAAATATCAATACAAACAATAGAACGATTAACAATACATCAAGTAAGCTTTGTACGCATCATTGTTTGGTGACCTAGCACCTAGCCCATTGCCCATACAACCACAGTAATTACTATATACGTATTCACTACTCTTAAAAAAAAAACATTAAAATTAGATACATTGAAAATCCAAAACTGTTAAAAATATATCTAAATTTTAGCTCAATTTACAGCTCATTAAAAGAAATCCACTTTATCATGGGCGTATAAGTAGTGGGGCAAAGGGGGCAGCACCCCACTTGGTTGATCGGATTACCGAAATTGAAACTTTGTGGTGGCTAATCAGCTGCCCCCCCCTAGCAAAACTCCCTAACTACGCCAATACACTTTATCGCCCAGGAAAATTAGACTTCTACTGGCCAATAAATATGCACAAGCTGGAAATAATTTTAATCGACGTTAGGCATTCCAAATAAGAGTTAGGATAGCCGCTACAGTCGTTGGCCCCGAGGCAGTCATTGGCCCCCTATACTAAAACACAAATAATAAGAGATTGAATCAGTGAATCAACCAAAAAAAATATTATAAAAATTGCGCCCTTAATTATTGTCATGTTGGCAATTCTGGAATCACTATGGAATACCTGGGCCAATAACTATTATTAGGGGGCCAATAACTGCATTTTTTAGAAATTTTCAAATAAAAGTACTTTTTGAAAATGTCATGAGAAAATGAACATTTTTGTTTTATTTATCAAAATGCTCATAGTATCTATGTGCTGTATTCCTAATTTGACCCAGATTGTTCCACAATTTGCCCAGATATGCATTAAAAGCTGCTAGGTGTTGCTTAAGGGGGCCAACGACTGTAGCCGCTACCCTATATGTGTTTTCTACGGTTTCTGGCGTCAAGTGCGATTCATAAAATGTTTTTTAAGTTATTATTATTTTATTTGTTGCATTTAAGTTTGTTGAAGTCGGTTTTATTTTTTTTTATAAAAATAATTTTTATTTTTCTCTTTTTAGTGTTGTTATTAATAGTGACTTAATATAATACCTTGCATGCATCTCGTAAGAGAAAGCGTCAGGCGAATGAATCTGAAAATGATAAACCAAAAAATGCATACATTGTTTTTGAGCTTCGATTCCGGAGATTACTTCTCCACCATCGACTGTCCTTGATCACCTTTTAGTCCTTGTTTTAATAAGAGGAAAAAACTAATTAAAGAAAAAAACCTCTTTTTGCGATAATTATTCCAATTCCATATTCTCCCAATATCCCCTAATCCCCTTCCACTCTGAAAATGATAATAAAGTTCAATTCATAAATATAGAAATTATCTCGAAACATTTGGGGGTTTTAAATGAATGTTATAAGATTTTTTTTATAAAAAATTTTATTTATCATAATTTCGATTATTTGCTCATAAGAATTGGAGATTTACGTTATTTCGTCAAAACTTGACCAAATTAATATGACACCATCCCTAAGATACTACCTTTCCAATAAAAAAAGAATCATCGAAATCAGTTCATAAACAAAGAAGTTAGGCCTGGACTAACCTAACAAAAAAGCTCTAATACTAATGAAAAAAACGGGACCAATCGGAAGCTAGACTGAACCCAATTCAAAAAAAAATTTCAAAATCGGTTCACAATTGGCGGAGATATGAGGTAACATAGACACAAAAAAAACCACAAAAAAAATCAGTCGAATAGAGAACCTCCTCCTTTTTTGAAGTCGGTTAAAAACAATGATTGATTTTAAAGAGAACGTAGTCTTGAATATATATTTCCAACTTTTCTCTTATTTAAAATTAATAAAAATATGTTTTCAAGTAGATTGAATATTTTAATCATTTTTTTTTCTTTTTTCTGTTTCAAGAAAGAGTCAATCTTCTTTGGAATGTGTTCGCTCCAGTGCATTTTTATATTATTTTATTCATCCGATCAAAGAAAATATTTGGAAATCTTTTTTGATGTCCTGGATTCTTATTTAATCTAGGGAAGAGAACCCAGCTGGAGCCGAGCAAGCAAGCATCCTTTGACACGTGAAAATCTCGAAATCAAAGAGTGACTTCAAACATGGCTAATAGAGCAAAGCCCTACGAATATTTTGAAACGGGCAACTTTATTTTCATACCAAACACTCACACACCTGCCCGAAATGGGAAATTAAAAGAAAAAACAATTTCACACCTTTTCATTGATTGTAGAGAGAATTTTGACACACTCTTTTCAATAAAATGAGTATGAGTAAAGTGATGTGGACATCAGAGGCGGCCTAGCCACGGGTGGGGGGGGCTCAGTAGTTTTGATTTATTGCTCCGAATCTTAGATTTGCTAACAAAATTTCGTGACAGAACATTGTCAAAAATGCAAAAAAAAAAAAGGTAAAAAAATCTCATTGTTTGGCGGTTTTTTGCGTATAACTCGAAAACTATCAACTTTTCGTTTACTTGGACCACTTTTTTGAAAAAACTCTTAGATTTATAGATATCTACCATTTTCCATAACATGATATGATCCTAATCCTCAAAAGTGTCATGGAAAATGCTGGATATCTATAAATCTAAGAGTTTTATCAAAAACGTAGTCCAAGTAAACGTTTAAGTCACCAAAGTTTTCTAGAGAATGCGATAAAAACTTTCTAGGATGAGTGGTTTTCATTTTATGAAGGAAAAACTGAGATTTTTTGAAAAAATTGCAGTTTTTCAAAACGTCAACCTCAATGTGGCACAAGTTATCTTTATCCAATTAAGATGAAACTTTGTTTGAATTGTAGAAAATTTAATCTAGTTTAAAAATGTATAGAGTGGTCTTTGTCGAAAACGTGCTCTTTCATGGTCAAAATAGGAAAAAGTCGAAAAAAGTGCGAGTTTTTGGAATTTGCGGAAACGGAAAAAATACGCCAATTTTCAACTAGTGCTTGAGCCTGAACAGTTGATCGTAGAAAAAACCTAAATGATGAAATTTGTAGGAAGTTTTATGAACTTTCATTTTAAATAGGAAGGTTATTTACGTAAAGTTATAAGCAAAAAACCGCCACAAAATAAGATTTTTTTACCTTTTTTTGCATTTTTGACAATGTTCTGTTACGAAATTTTGTTGACAAACCTCAGATTTGGATTTAGCACACCAAAAAACATATAGGGTCGAAGAAATTACAACTAGCTCAAAACTTTCCGGCTGCAAACTTAAGAAGACAGACTAATAAATATAAAACGGAGCATTGAATAAAAAGATGTTTCCTAATAAAAGAAGATTTATTGGACACTTTTGAACCGATTTTTCGGAAGATCTTACCTCTTTTTTCAGGGTTCAAAAGGTCAATGAAGGAAGTATGTTAGAATTTTTCTTCTTGTCTACTTTATTACACCAAAAAGTACTGTAAAAAGAGACAAAAGAAGAAGAACTGTAACTGCAACATGCTTCCTTGAATTTCGTGATCCAATTCCAAACAGAATAAAGGGGGCAGCTCATCTCACAATATAATGACTAAATATATAATTTCATAATGAAATTTCTATTACTTTTCGAGGTGGAGCGCGCACCGGATTTTGACCACAGACTAATAATCATTCTAATTCTAACTAACAATCTAATCCGCATTCCAGCAAATGGAACCGAGGTAGCAAGCAGATCTTTTGTTGTCAGCTCGGCTCGGATGTTTGACTCATTGCAATCACATATTCGCAAATCATTATCTTCATTATCTTTCTATTATATTATTTACTCTTGGGGCATCTTCTCGGGTGAGGGGGGTTTGAGGGGCGATATCGCTAGAGGACTCACCTGCTGTTGCTGGTTCGGGTTTGCCCCTTGTTCGGAGCAACTCACTGAGTCGGGAAGTCTTAATTAAAACAAGTATCTACTGATATTACTTGTATCTACTTTATGAGGCATCTGCTAAGAACATTGTTTATGGCAAATAAATAAATAACCCATCACTCACTAACAGATATTTTCAGAAAATAATTACTATTTCTGTAAATACCACTTTCGCTTGGTTTATTATGAGATTTTTCAAAGATCTTTGAATTAATTTTATCAAAATCAATTTAGCACACTTTTTGAGAAATTTCCAAAAAAACAAACAAGCATAAACTCCAATTTTTTCATGCACAATTACAATATTTCCCCATACTTGGTATGGTAAAGCAAAAAAGAAACAATAGAAAAGCTTGTCCGAAACTCAAGAGTTTAATTGAAATAGAGTTCTGATTTTAGGATTTTTTAGTTAATTATGTTACTTCTGTTAAATTGAAATTTTTATAAAGTAAACAAATTTGAAAATTAAATATTTGTCGAATGTGAAATCCAAACTCATCAAATGAATAACTAAATTACACATGAATTTATTGATAATTTTTAAACAATAGAATTTAAATTAAGATGCTTAAGACATTCATTTAGCAAGTATTAATTTGAAGATCCCAAAGTTTTGCTTTTAACGTCAGAAAATTCAGAACATTCTCACCTCCCAAATTCTAGAAAATCACATATGAAATTGTTAAAATAATTTTTAGAAAAAAAAACGGACTTCAAAAAAATCAAATAAAATGCTCTAAAAGGTATAAAATAATTATCTAATTTAGTTACAACTTAACGATGAAATTATTACATTATTTTTGAAGTCAGTGCCAAACATATGCATTTTATGAATCGCACTCGACGGATCTTACTTAGTAAGTTTGGCGGGTAATGAAGACAGCATCACGTAAGCTCGCTTATATAGTTTGTTTGGCACCGACTTCAAAAAGTGATTTCATGTAATAATTTCATCGTTTAGTTGTAACTAAATAAGATAATTATTATTTTATACCTTTTAGTGTATTTTATTTGTTGCATTTAATTTTTGAAGTCGGTTTTATTTTTTACCTAGGTTTTATTTTTTTTTATAAAAATTATTTTTATTTTTCTCTTTTTAGTGATGTTAAGAATAGAGACTTATGATAATACCTTGCATGAATCTCGTAAGAGAAATTTTCGGGCTAAGGAATCAGAAATTAATAATAAAATTCAATTCATAAATAGATAAATTTAACGTTTTAAGATTGTTTTTTTTATATAAAAGATTATATTATAATTTCGATTATTTACTCATAAGAATTGGAGATTTCCGTTATTTTGTCATTTATCATATCATCAAAACTTGACCAAATTAATATGGGATCACCCCTAAGGTATCCCTTTCCAATAAAAAAATCCATCGAAATCGGTCCATAAACAAAGAAGTTATGCGTAAACAAACATAACAAAAAAGGTCCAATACTAACGAAAAAAAAGGGAACCAATCGGGAACTAAACTGAACCCAATGCAAAAAAAATCATCGAAATCGGTACACCTGGCAAAGAGAAATAAATGTTCAAACACAGAAAAAAAACAGAGATTCCGTTGAATTGATAACCACCTCCTTTTTTTGAAGTCGGTTAAAAATTTTAATAAATAAAACAATAAATCATTTCATATTCCAATGGATGATTTCCTTAATTCTTATTTTAAAAATTTATAATTATTCTAAAAAGAACGGATAAAAAAATATTTTATTAATTAATTGCCTTTCTTCTTCTCTTGGCCGTTCTGTTCACAGCTTCCTCATAATTGCTTAAGAAGTTCATCCAATTCTCTCAAATTACACTCTTGCGGTTCTGATTCAAATAATTAATAGCTAGTCAGTTTGCGTGTTAAGTTGTAATTTTTATCAAGTAAACGAATTTGGAAATTGCATATTTGTTGGAAATGAAATCCAAACTCATTAAAAGAATAGATAAATTACACATGAAATTGTTTCTAATCGCTAAATAATAGAATTGAAATTAAGGTGTTTAGACATACAATAAGCAAGTATTAATCATTATAACATATATTTTTTAAAACTACATCCGTAAATTAAAAGAATGTATCGGCTTGTTAGCTATTTAATGAAATTCTTAGGTATCATTTAAATTAAACGAAATAAATGTAATTTACATTAAAATAAAGACTATAACTAAAAAAAGTAAGCAATGTAATTATTTCTTGATTAAAAATTTTATTTGCAGCATGAATTAAATAAAATTTAATTTATTTTTTTGCCTGGGTTTTGATCAGCTCCGGCCATCATACTTGTGCACAAACTTTTGAACTTAATTGCATTTAAAAATAATAATGGATCATATAAAAAGTCTACGTGGTTTTTTTGATACATTTTTGAACAAAAAATGTCTTTAGTGAAAATCAATTTTAATCAAGTACATATTGACCATTATTATCTATGGCCTTTTGGCATTATTTGGGTAGCTTCATAATTTCATCGGTTTAGAACAGTGGTTTATCGTCGAAAAACTTTGACAAGTGATTTTCAGCGGCGCTTCGGTCTGCCAATTTTTACAATCAAAAGACTTTTGCAGAGACCGAAACAAATGGTAGTCAGACAGTGCAAGGTCCGGGCTATACGGTGGATAGTGTGGAACTTGGTTGG
The DNA here is from genome assembly GCA_024734495.1 of Forficula auricularia. Classification (NCBI taxonomy): domain Eukaryota; kingdom Metazoa; phylum Arthropoda; class Insecta; order Dermaptera; family Forficulidae; genus Forficula; species Forficula auricularia. The sequence continues at coordinate 523,506 of JALMQS010000768.1, read as the reverse complement.
GAAGTTTTTGATGAATCCACCGTATAGCCCGGACCTTGCACAGTCTGACTACCATTTGTTTCGTTCTCTGCAAAACTCTCTTGATAGTAAAAAATTGACCGAACGAAGCGCCACTGAAAATAACTTGGCCAAGTTTTTCGACGATAAATCACAGAAGTTCTAAACTGATGGAATTATGAAGCTACCCATAAAATGGGAAAAGGTCATAGATAATAATGGTTAATATGTACTTGATTAAAAATGATTTTCAATAAAAAAACTTTTTGTTCAAAAATGTTCCAAAATATCCGAGGAGACTTTTTATATGATCTAGACGAATTTTCCTTAGTTGTCTCTTTTAAATCTTGAAGAAGGAGGGACGATCCTGCGAATCGTCAGATTTTTTATGGGGATGAAAATGAAGTTCTAATAAATTATTTTATTCGGATTTGTGATTTTCATTATCTTCGGGCTGCCTTTGAATCAATTCAGCAATGATAATTTAAATTAGAAAAAAATAAATTTGGCACAGAAATTCAATTTATTAATCCAAACAAGTGTACCAAATTCCAGCTCATTATATTGCATATTTTAAATCATTAAGGTAAAATAAATTTAAACCAATGATTTTTTTGATTTTTTTAATTTAAAAATTGTGCTATATTTCGAAGGTTAAAAATAAATTACCCAACAAATGCTATAAATGATCCTTAAATAGGTGACCGTCGTAGAAATCCCAAAATATAGTCGTGTGGAATGAATCGCTACAATAATTTATTGGTAGATCTAATGAGTGTTGTTTTGGAAGTTGTAATTTATGAAATATTTTTGTCTTTACCCCTTAAGGGTAGATAGCCGCATAAACTAGCACAGGCTTGAGATGGCTACTGATAATAATAAATAATTAAATATTGAAATAATATTATTTTAATATTTTAATATTTCCTACTTGATGTGATGGACCAGAAATGGTAAAATTAAAATAAAAAAATAACAAAAATCTTCTGATCTTTTTCATGATGCTTTTGAGCTTTTAAGGACGTTTCCTAATAAATCGATTTTCTTGCAATCCTTTTAAAACTTTGAATACACATATTTATAAGTGTCCTTTATATAATTTTTTTTCAATAGTCCTTGCAGCACTAAATTTGTAAATATTGACTATTGAAATTTGCATATTTAACACGCGAACCCTATTCCGATTGATGTTAAAGCGTCTATTTCATTAAATAACAATCGTAATTTTCTTGATGTTATTTTGAAAATTGAGAATCATTAACTGAAGATATAACAAATATTTTCCTGTTAAAATTTCGTTTTGTATGAAAAATGTTAAAAGTCTTCATTTTTTTCTCTCATGGCATGGCAAGGGAGAGATGGAGACTTGGCAACGTCGCACTAAAATCACTCAATTTTTCCATATCTAAAAAACTTCTGCCTTTTTTATTTTTTGTCTTTTAGCGTCGGCAAGAATGCAATATTGCCAGATCCAAGAAACGACCCAGTGAAACTATTTTTGCATTCCTTCGCATGTGAGAGTAGGGGAAAAAGCGAACTGCATCTGAGATATATTAGGGAATGTCCGTAATTCAATCAACGTAACTAACTTAACAAGATTTATCCTATAAATCGAGTACAAATTAATTCACTATTAAAGACGGAAACGTGAGAACTCTTAAAAAATGTTGAAATTTTTCTTTGGTTGGTAGGAATTCTAAATCATTTTTCGAAACAGTTATCTGGCCCTTGAATTCTCTTTCTCTCTCTCTTTCTATCATCTGAGGAGGCTAAAATCATTCGTTCATCATTTATAACTATTAAATGCTTGTTATAAACTTTAATACACTAAAACAATTTATTTACTTGTCAGTAACGGCAAATTAAAAAAAATAAAAAGTCTGTGTGTACTTATGTACAAGCGTTAGAATTTATACTTCTTTGGCGTCTGAAAAAAAATTTCAAAAAACAAAACTGCAGTAAAGATCGAAGAAAAATATTAAAATTAATCAAAAAGGTTTTATTTCAGTAATAATAGCTATACATTCAAAATAAACAATCATTAATTATCATGTGAACGAGTCAAATATATTTGTTAAATATTTAAAATATTCTAAGGTATATCCATAGGTTCTTCTGGTAATAATTAACTCTCCAGTAATAATTCTAGATATAATACTTACAGAATTAACCTCTAATATTTGAAAACACTCTCAAAGTTTTTACACAGTTTTTGTAACTGACAAATTTATATAATAAATATATATATTATTTAAAAATATAATATATAAATATATAATTATTAAGAATTGATTATTAATATAAATAATATATTTCACATCCACATCAACTGGCTTATTGAATTTGAAAATACTATAACAGCACATTTTGTTAGATTCCTTGCAGTCATTTAAAAGAATATATTATTTATTCTATTCTGTAGCCAACTTCATCATGTTAATTTTTGGGACAACTGCGCGCGCAGGTCACAAATTCACTCTCATCAAAACGCGCCAAAAGAAGTATAACTTCAAAAAAAAAATTATAATTTTAACAAATAATCAAAATAAAAGAAACTTCAAGATCCACTTGTTTTTGTAATTTTTAAGATCCCTTTTAATTCTGACTTGATTCATATTTATTTTCTTTATTTTAATTTGCCATATACAGCGTATGGTCAAGTATTGTGCATGAAAAAAGTGAGGTTTTTTATTCGTTTTTCCGAAATATCTTAAAAAACGGCTCAAACTGTTTTGATAAAAAAAAATAGAGTAAATTCATAGCATTTCGGTCTACAAGAAAGTACAAATAGAGTGAATATCAAAAAATTATTTTTTTACCACATATTAATTATTTTGTCAAAATATATGTTAGTACGTTAGTATATGTATATTTACGTTATCAAATGTTGTATAAACTGTAGGCTCAAAAACTAAATTGAATATGAAAACGAGGTTTCAATTGTTTGTATGGAGATTAAAAGCTGATTAGATTTCATTTGAAATCGATCCCAAAATTAGGGGGAAGGGATCTTAAAAATTAAATTTATAAAATTTTCAAGCTAAATACCCTAGATAAATCGAATTTACTATAAAAGGGTCTGTAATAAAAAAGAGATCCATTTAAGGTAGTTGTTTCACCATATGGGTTTTCTTAGGATTTTTTCGAAATTTAGACAGATTATTATTTAAATACTTCTGTATCGATTGGTGGCAAAACGAAATTAATGTACAATATAGTTCCGGAGATATTAAATTCCAAAGATAGAGTTTTTCATACTCTTATACATTGCACTATGCGGGATATCGGAAAGTTTACATACATATTTAATTATAATTAAGAAACTCTTCTTGCCATTTTTATAAAAAACTAAACCAACATTAAGCAATAATTAATACATTTTTTTCAGAAAACTTTAATTCATAGTTAAAACACAATTTCTGAGGTAATAATGAATAAATAATGAAACATGTATAATGAAAAATTTACACTAAAAACAACTGGCAACAACGCATTTATTTAACCTAAAAAGTGAATTAACTTTAGTACTTTTTTGACGTTTTTTCGCTTCAGCCATTGTCGAAACAGCTTTTAAACGAATTTATAATTTTTCTCATTAATATATCAAAGAATAATTGACATATCAACGAGAATTGTTTTGACCGCGCTTATTTGAAAAATATATTTATCGCGAGACTACTGCGGATGACGCTATCGGATCTATTAAACGCTTATTAAGAACTTTTTGTTTTATAAATCTCCCTTTATAATTACTTTATCTAAAATTTCTATGATAAAATATATACAAGCTCGGACAGTGCTGCCAGATTTGTCAAACGAGTACGGGATTGGCTAGAAGTGGTACATAAATTATAATTAATCAATTAGAGCAATTATTATTATAAATTTTACAGAAAATATCGTTTTTTTTCATGTAATCATCATTTTTTTTAATTAGAATTCATAAAATGATTAAAATAAAATAAAAAGAACATTGTTGTAAATATGGCCCTGGAAAGGAGTATTTATTGCTCGATGCTCAAATAATTGTAAAATAAAAAATAATTTAATATGGAAATAAAACATTTTGTAAAAAAAAATTACAATTCATAAAATTGTATGATATACCAACAACCAATGTTAATACTTTGTATTATTCATGCTTTAATATAAAATTTTAAATATAATTATTTATTAAATAATAAAAATTCGTAAAAGATTATAAACTATTTTATGAAATATAAGAGAGGGTCCAGGTGTGTGGTAAAGTTATGTGAATGGCCAAATCAATTTATTTTCTTGCCAAAAGAGGGGGACAGAAGGATGAAATAGAAATTGTTATTTTCACGTGAAAGGAATTAAAAATAATAATAATAAACAAGTTTAAAGAATGCATATACATTTTTTTCTTTTCGACCAACTTGTTTCACTGTGCTCAGTGAAGATCCCCTCAAGAGTGGAGAAGCAAGGGCGTTAACTTTCGCTAGAAGGGGAATCCACTCATCTGGGTTAGCGGGTCTTGTCACGGTGGGGGCTCAGTCCCCCGAGTGGGGGCCGAGCCCCTCCAAGAAACGCCACCAAGAACCACGAGTGGAACGCATTTCTTGCCGGTCCCCCGGTGGTGATGGTAACCTGCCGGTATCACGTGCTAGGTGTATTCCTGCTCATGATGATGACGAGTGGAGTGGTTTTGGCTGAAGACGACGAGGACGAGAACCCGGGGTCCAGGAATACCTCCACGATTGATGTCTCGCTAATACCCGGCTTCCGGATCCTGCTCTCTTCCGACGACAAGAAAGGCAGCGTTTTACGTCTTGCGCTCCGACCTCAGCCTGAAGAAGGTAGTTTTTTGGCGCCTCGCAACGCTCTATTAGGCATTATTTATTTTTCAATCATTGTGGACAACCTTCTCCTTTGGCTTTGTCTTCTTTTTTTTGTCCTGTCATCTTATGTATCTTTGTATTTTGTAAAAAAAACATGTCCTTTGCAAAATCAAGTTTCTTTTCCAGGTCACTTCACTTTATATGGCATGTGTTTCTTGAAAATATTTTGATGTTCTCATTAGTAAATTAATTCAAATATGAAATCATCGTATGCACCATGGTGCCAAATGTTAATTATCATCAATCACGCAAGTGGGTGGGTGTTTGGGGGCCATTCATAAAATACGTTCGCAACAAGGAGAGGGGGGGGTCTAAGAAAACGTGACATTCGCACTTAATCAATTTTTTTCTTAATTTGTCAGCAATAAATCGTTTATAAGTGGGGGTCTAGTTTTTGTGACGTTATATTTGTTAGGGGAGTCCCAGAAAATGTGACGTAGCGTGACGAGGGGGTTCAAAAAGGCGAAATTTTGCGTGATGTATTTTATGAATAGCCCCTTGACTAGTGGATCATGAATAGTGATCTTGAGATTAAATACCGCTATAGCTAGCATATTTTAGTCGAACATGATAGGAATTCCCTAGTAATGAATATATACATCTAATGTAATAGAGAGTTCACCCCTCCCCTCAAGGCCATAGACATCGTGGTGGTGCAGTTAGGGGGTTAGAAAACCCCTGAAATATTGAGGTAAAAATGTTTTATAAAGTCTCAAACTTGTCATTCTTATATGCGCTATCTCTGAAACACAGACAGACATACAGAAATTAAAAAAAAACATGGTTGAAACTGACTTTTCTCCATGATCAAGATATTTTTAAACACTACTAATTTATAAGGAATGAAAAAAAATATTTAATGGATTCCATACTAGAACCACACTGCAGGCATGCTGAGTAATAATGTGTGTTTTAAATTATAGAAAAGGAGCTTAAAAATTATGAGAATGTCCTTTTCATGAATATTAATATGACAACGATAAAGTACAAGACCTGTTAAAACCGCTTGGGAGAAATTAAATTTCTTGTGATGAGAGGCCCTTGAACCCTTAATTAATAATAATAATAATAATTAGTTGATTCTTACCTTAGCTGTACAGGCAAATCTCTTTTCGTACACTGTGTCCGCTCGCTTGCTCTATCCGAGCACAACTAAAATAAATATTCTTTCCAACTTCACAAAATGCAGAATTATCTCTTTCTTAAAAAATGCTTTACTAAATCAATGGGTATTATTTTTTTTGGAAAACAATTGTAGGTATTTAACAAATTTTATTCACCTGGTCATGGTGGTAGCCAGCGGAGGGCTCAGGGTGTTAGAACCTCCCCCGGAATGTTGAGAAAAACATCACTACAGGATATAAATAAACCTTCAATAAAAAAACAAGATCTAGGCATCTGGGAGATATTGTCTCCTACTGCTAGGAGTATATCCATTAGGGTGCTCCTTATTTTGGATATTTTTGAATATTTACGCTGACAGCGGCTCATGTGGTTCTAAATAAATAAAAACAAAACATCCCCCAAGTTTTAAGTCTCTATCTCAATTTTAACCTGTGCTGAACAGCGATGCAAGTTTCCCATCTAAATAACATGGGGTTTTTGGCATTGAAAGATCAATTTTTTATTTCGGCCATAGTAATGATTCGAAAAATTTTAAACTATGTAGACTTTATCCTTATAATAGTAGCTATCTTTCAGAATTTTTACAGATTTTTACAGATGATATAATTTTGGAGTTACAACTAGATAAAATACTGCTACCTATAGTGGTCCTAAGTTATAGACTCCAAAATTAAAATAGCTAAAAATCTGTAAAAATTCTGAAGAGATGACTACTATTATAAAGAAAAGTCTACATAATTTTAAATTTTTCTAACAATTACTTTGGCCGGAATAAAAAATAGATCGTTCAATGCCAAAAACCCCATGTTATTTAGATGGGAAAAATTATTCGCTGTGTAGCACTAGGTTAAAAACGAGATAGAGACTTGAAACTTGGGGGATGTTTTGTTTTTATTTATTTAGAACCACATGAGCCGCTGTCAGCGTAAATATTCAAAAATATCCAAAATAAGGAGCATCCTAATATCAATACACTCCTAATCTCTCGGTGAGTAACTAACCCAATATATTTGATGGCCTCTGATTTTACACTTCTAGCAAATTTTGGTAATTTGACATTTTTTGTGATAGGAAGTCGAACTTTGAAATAAATATGCAGTTTAGCAATAAAAATAAGATACCGAATTTCAGTATTTTATTTAAGGTAAACGTACCGGTAGTAGACACCATGAATGAAAATTTCTATCAAAAAACACTCTTAGTGACACTATATATTTATAATGACGAAAATAGAAGTCTTGTGGTATGCTACCACATATTCTTAACAGGACTACAAGCCAAAGGGAAATTAATAAATACATTTAATATTAAATAAATTTATTTCAAAAAGTCAAGTTAGAGGTTCAGAAGTTGACATCCCTAAAAATGAAATGTATCAGAAATAGACCATTATTTTTATATTAATTGACACCCTTATTAACAAACGCTTATATGCAACAAAATAAGCTGACGTGTTCTGATGTGACCATCCACTTGACTTTACCATACAACCCGGCCCCTAAAATTATTTATAATCGTGTAGGTGGCGGTTAGTTTTTGCATTTTTATACTTCTGGGAGTCCCTACTGATTATGTATACAAAATTTGGTTGAGTTTGGTAAATGGCCAAGATTTTCATTTTTTGACCCTAACCCCCTCCCCCACCCCGCCCTCATTTTAAGCGGTTAGTTTTTGCATTTTTATACTTCTGGGGTCCCACTGATTATGTATACAAAATTTGGTTGAGTTTGGTAAATGGCCAAGATTTTCATTTTTTGACCCTACGCACCCCCCAGCCCTCATTTTAAGCGATTAGTTTTTGCATTTTTAGACTTCTGGGGTCCCACTGATTATGTACACAAAATTTGGTAGAGTTTGCTCAAATGGCCTAGATTTTTAATTTGTAACCCTCTCTCCACCCCCCCCCTTTTGGGTCGATATGCACCAAAATCTAATCAGCTCTTAATCTCAATGAACCAAAACAACGTGTGAAATTTGGTTTCGATATTCACATTAGTTTTTGAGCTGGCTCGTCCACAAAATTTGGTAACGCACAAACTAACAGACATTTTGACAAAACAATTATTATCTCGAAAAATATAATTTTTTCGATGTTTACTTATTCGGGCTTTTTTGTAGACCGAAATGCCATGGTTTCGCTCAATTTTTTTAATCAAAATAGTTTAAGCGGTTTTTTAGATAATTCGAAAAAAAGAAGGAAAAAAACACTTTTTTCATGCACGATTACAATACTTGACCATACCCTGTATGGAAAAGTAAAAAATGAAAATTAATTGCTCCAGGTTAAGTTTGCCACAGGAAATCAATTTCTGGAAGTGAGGGAAGACGAATGGGAATTCTAGAAGTTAACGGCAAACTTGCTTCAGTTGACAGATATGGGACACAACATCTTTCAAGTCATAGTTAAGCAAATCGGGGTTGATAAATGGCTCGTTCCATATCTTCAGGCTTGTGATTTTCGAAAATTTTCTTTTATTGGTGGCATGATCTAGGAAATTTTTTTGAAATTTTACGTACCTAGTTGACCACGCCGCGAGTTAATATTTGGCGATATGGTCATCTATGGGAAAACTAGAAGTTAACGGCAAATAAAAAGAAATTCCTAAACAGTACATCAACGATTTAATTAAATAACAAGTCATCTAACGTAAAACAATTGGAACTGCGTGGATTTATAAATTGACCACCCCTCTGTTAATTTCCAAAAAACAAGTTATTTGTGTTTCAGAAGGACCCCCCCCTTGGCCATGATTCCTGATCTCATACAAAATTTTCTAATTGATTAAAATTATTTTTAGTATCAACTATTGAATTGATATTTTAGATGTCTTATACATAAAGTAAAGTTTATCCTTAAGGATTTGCATAAGAAATTATCATAACATGTAAACCCAACTTACCTAGTTGTTTTCAAGATGCACAATGAGACTTTTAATGCACAAATATCTGTCTAGTTTGCTAAGAAGGCATCCGGAAGATGGGCTTCTATTTATTTTTCGAAATCTCGGGGCAAATTAAAAAGTTAAAAATGCTTATTTTCATAGAAAATCTTTTAAATGGTCTACTAACCCGTATGGAAATTAATAGATTTTCGAAATAAGTTTTTATATATTTTTGAAAATATATTAAAAATACAAAATTTTTGTGTGTAAATTTATATAAAATTTATGTTTTCTATATATTCTTAAAATAAAATTATTTTTATGTTGCTCTAGTATAAATTTTATATAAATTTAACAGAAAATTTTTATATTTTTAATATATTTTCAACAAATATATAAAAAACATATTTCGAAAATCTATTTATTCCATACGAGAACCAGCACAGTGGTCTACTACCGGTGCGTTTAGTTACGGCATTTCAATAGTTGAAATGTTTTTTCTGATTTTCTGCATTTTCATTCATAAGATCTTGAAACTAGAAAGTCAAAAATCTAATCAATTACTCAATTTAGAAATATGAATATTTTGGCACCTTATTAGACTGCCTATGAACCTCCGACCCTTATTTATCTTAGGACGTAGAATCAAGCCAGGCTTACTAGTTATAAACAGAAATGATTCAAAACTCCGACTACAGACTTTTCTAAACACGAATAATCAACAAAAATTGAACATTTTCGAGGGAATTATCATGGCTCTAAAAACGTATCTAATAAATAAATAAAAACGTTTTACCATTACCATAAGACATTAGAAAGTAATTAGCTTATTATTATCATTAATTATATTTTTTACGCGACACAGAGTGAGACAATGCTTTTTGTGGTCACACTTTAAGTCCTAACAGTGAGTTAAATGTTTAGTTTCTAGATTTATGAGATGCTTTCAACATGTCAAAATATTTTAAAGTAATTTTGGAGATATAGGGTTGCTAAAGAGAAATTAATGAGGTCGTACTCTGCTTCGTGATTGATGAAAATAAAAATATACATAGCTATATAGAATAAATATAATTTATATACCTATGGCTGATTCTCAAAAAAAAAAAAATCGAAAAATGACTTTGATAATTTGATGGAAATTTTTTTTAATTATTATGGAATTTCTTTTGTTAATTTGATAGTACATGGGCTAATTGTCTAAAACGTTATAGTGGTCCACAACATTTTTGAGTTTAAGAGGGGAGGGAGGGACAATAGTTAGTTCAGAATAGTTCCAAAAAAATATGTGATACCCGGAAAAAAATATGATAAATGGTGAGACACAACATCGAACATAAACTTGTTCTTTTACTGGTTTACTGGACCGTCGCTTAGAACACCAACACCAATAATTTGCATGAGGGAGGTGAGGGAATGAGGAAACGAAACATTATTGCACAAAAGTAGAAAAAAAAACCTTATATGTATTTTCCCATGTGAATGTTCGCACTTACTTTATTAATACTAGAAACACCCACAAATATATGATAAATGATACATAAATAAGCGCTCAACTTTTTAAAACACGGGGTGAGGGGATGACGGTCCAAAATATAAACTTGGAAAAAAAAATATTTTTAATAGTTTTAACACTAAATCTTATAACTCATAGTCCAGTCTGGCATATTTTTAGAATGCAAATATTGCCAACTTCTAAAAACAATAAGGACGCGTTCACCATATAATTTGAAATTATGTTTTAATCTTACTTTTACACAAGGGTGAGGGAATGATTCGTTTGTTTAAGGACCAATTTAAAAATATATTTTGGGACTTTTCCGTTTGTCGTGTTTGAACTATATACACAACCAGTATCTACTATCTATCTATCTATCTATCTATCTATCTATCTATCTATCTATCTATCTATCTATCTATCTATATATATAAAATAGAAAAGTATGTGGATATATATGTATGTGGAAACGATCTGATTGGCCAGTGCATAGCCAATGCCAAAGCGTTAAATTATTAGAACGATTCTGATTGGTCAGATAGTGATCGTGCTTGAGCAATGTGTTAAATAAATCTTTCCTTATTCTTCCTTATTTTTGAATCAATTTCATTCAGCACATTCTTTCGATACTTACAGTAAGATTTTAAATTTCAATTATTAAATTGGTATGAACGAGACGCTCCCCGCCAGGGTTAGGTGACGCCGGGCCGAAGGCGGTCGTCAACTAGTTATATATGAATAAATAATAAGATAGTAGACAGTTATAAGAAACTTTTAGAATTAGGTCTTTGTATCTATGTGAATTTGGTGGTTGGGACACAGTGAGGGAGATTTTTAGGGTATTTCCTTGAACATATATTTTTTATTTAATATAAAAAGATAAATATCCCTTGTAGCACAATGTTGCAAACAATATAGTAACTATATAGTTTGAAACATTTACTACAGAGATGTTTTATAATTTAGTACGCCTAGAGATGTAGTTTCATAAAAAATTCTTTGTTAAGAAACCTTAGGATCCCATTTCACAGGAATCAGCAAAGACATCAATTTCGATTTTTTTTGAGAATCAGCCATATAATTCATTTGTTAAAGACTAGTTTTTAAGGTTTGACAATCATCATTAGTCTTTTTAATTAGAAATAACAGATAAAATAATTATTTGTAATTAAAAATACTGATAATGAAGGTCAAACCTTCGAAACTATAGTCTCTAACAAATAAATTTTATATAATATAATTATATTCGTTATATACCTATATGAATATAGATAAGTATATGTTTATTTGCATCACGCAGAGGACAATCTCGTTGTTTTTTCTTTATCATTCAACAACTCTGCTACTCTTGGTAAAGTATTTTCAAATAAATATATGTAGTTCCATTCAAACGTAAAACGGAACCCTATTAGTTTCACCCGGAGCTTGTAAACTAAAAGCGATACAAACTTGACATTTAAATCGGTTTAAAATTTTAATCGTAAATATTTTCGGAAGGGTGGAATTTTTGTAAAAAGTACCTACAATTTTACCATGGAGTGTCTATCCCTCTTATGATCTCATTAAGTAGAATTAGGCTTGATTTTTTTAATTTTAAAATGACGATGGAGAGAGAGCTTCAAAGTGCCTATTTTTAGGTGTATATTGTACCTATCAACGATCTAAAGTAGCTAAAATTAAAATTTTTAAAATGTCTACAAATTTGTTCATCCTCTCTTTTTTAATTACAAAAAAGAACGACTTCATGCATTTTGAAAGATATAAGATGCAGGGCTCACGATATACCTACAAGTCAGGCTCGCACTTTTCTATTTATGAAATTGTAAAAATAGGTATCTACTATAATGTTTCAACTAATCGGTTAAATAAATAGACTGACACATTCTGGTATGGCCATCCACTTGACTTTACCATACAACCTGGCCCTCTCTTATATTTAATATTTAATAAATTTATTTATAATCATGTAGGGGGGGTTAGTTTTTGAATTTTTGGACTTTTGGGGGACCACTAATTATGTATACAAAATTTGATTGAATATGATTTATAGACCTAAAATTTCATTTTTGGCCCTACAGCCCCCCCCCTCATTTTGGGTGGTTAGTTTTCGCATTTTTAGACTTCTGGAGGCCCACTAATTATGTATACAAAATGTGGATGAGTTTAATATAAGGGCCTATATTTTCATTTTTTTTGACATACACCCCCCATTTTGGGCTGTTAGTTTTTTCATTTTTAGACTTCTGGGGGTCCACTGATTATGCATATAAAATTTGGTTGAGTTTGCTCAAATGACCTAGCTTTTTAATTTTTAACCCTCACCCTCCACATCCATTAATTTTCGGTCGATGTGCACCAAAATCTATTCAGGTCTTAATCTCAATGAACCAAAACTACGTGTGAAATTTGGTTTTGATATTCACACTAGTTTTTGAGCTAGCTCGTCCACAAAAATTTGCTAACGCACAGACTAACAACCAGTCTAACAGACATTTTGACCAAACTGTTAATATCTCAAAAAATATAATTTTTTCGGTGTTCACTTATTTGAGCTTTTTGTAGACCGAAATGCTATGGTTACGCCCAATTTTTTTTAATCAAAATAGTGTAAACCGTTTTTGAGATATTTCGAAAAAAATAGCAAAAACACTTTTTTCATGCACGATCACAATACTTGACCATACCCTGTAAGGTAAAGTAAAATATCGACAAAAAGCCTATAAAAACTTAATTTACTTTTATTATATTCAATTATAATCAAAGTTATTAACGAATGTCGTGTTGTTAATTAATTAATTTATCTCGTGATGCTAATCAGAGCATAATATAAATAAAATATTTATTCCAAAAATAATATTTTAATTTTTGAAATGAAAGAGAGTACCATATGCAAAGCGATTTTTATCTAAATTATATAAAATTCGTGTTCATGAAGATAATTGGCGTTTGAATTTAAAATATTTTTAATTATCTGTTAGATAAGAGTAGCATTAGTTACATGTGTTTTAATTAAGATAATTAATAGTAATTAGTGAATAGTTTTAAATATTTTTAAAATATTAATTTTATTTTTTGATAAATATTTTTACTTGCCTTTAGTCAACATGGAAAGGTTACAATACGTAATAGTTGTACTTCTGGGAAACCCAAATTAAGGCCCGTGAAACTTTTCTATCCGGCCCGCGGCTACTACAAAATTAATTCACAAATATTCACTATATTAAATATTAATGCCATATAATAGCGTATTATTAATATAATTTCCGTATAATATGTTATATCCGGCCAGCCCATAGTTTTCAATGTTCACATGTGGCCCTATCTCTAAAAGTTTCGGTATCCTTGCACTAGGTAATTGTGTAATATTGATTTTATTCGGTACAATCGGTAGGCGATTTCATTCAAAAATTTATATTTTTAAACTTCGGTTCAAAAGTAACCAGGACCTTATTAGTATCGATACATCCAAATACTGTATACATCAATACAGGACAGCCAGTCAAAATCCCATAGAAAATTTAACGGTTTTTGGCACCATGAATTTTAGCGCCGCCATGCGGGCAAGGATGAAATCTTGGTGGCCGGGCTGACCCAGCACCAATGCATGTGCTTCTTTCAAATCTCTATTTCAAATTAACCAAACCACTTACATGTGATATTTTCTATTATGCGCTATATGTATTTTCATCCTAGCCCGCTAGAGTGCGCAGTTTTCATGATACCGAAGATTTTGACAGGCTGTCCTGTATTGATATATACAGTATTTGATACACTGTCAGTCAGAGCATTGTAGCTTGTAAACTATATGAGATACAAACTTAAAATTTACAAGCTATATTTATATATATTCATTTTCTCTGAAATCAAAAATCGTATTAAAATTTTAATCGAATGATTTTATTTTGGGCAGGTTCAAATTTTTTATTACCCGTTGGCGTTCAGAAGCCGCTAAACCTAAAAATTCGATAAATCCAATCATTTTCTCATTATCGGTGCTAAATAAGAACGAATTCGATATCTCAAGTATTTTGGGAGTTAAGGTATTCGATATGGTGTTCGACTCGCACTTGGCAGGTTTATTTTTTATTTCTCATGGAAATTTTTATCCGAATTTTAGAAGATATAAGGTACCCAATCCAACTTGGTATGTAAGTCCGATTCGAACTTGGCTGGCTTATTTTTTTGCTTATGTCTGTCAGCTGAAGCTTTCGATACCGATGGTCAGAATAGAAGAACCTAAATATAGTCCGTTCTGGTGTCAAAATGTTTGTATTATATTTCCAAACCCAAGAATTGGGCTTCTTTCAGAATTCTCCCGGTTGAAAAATGCAGAAAATTACAAAACAAAGGTATTTTATATAAGGACTGAACCGCTTCATTTTAACTTAAGACTTCAACCTGCACTTGAAAACGACTTCAGAAATTGGGTTCGAAACGTCGTGCATTCTATAATGAGTTGTGAAATATTGTTTTTCAACAAAATTTTTTTGAGATATTTCAAATAAAATATATTTTTTCAATTCTCTAGGACCGTCTGATCCCAGATATACTAAAATTTCTATAATCTGGATATTTCAAATTTTTTGTCAAAATCAGAAATTTCACAAGGCTATATAATATATATAGCCTTGCCATTTTTCGCTTTTCAACAAATTTTTTTTTTGAGATATTTCAAATAAAATAATTCTCTAGGACTGTCTGATTCCAAATATACTAAAATTTCTATAATTTGAGAATTTCAAATATTTTGTCAAAATCAGAAACTTCATAAGGCTATTTTAAAATCTAAGGGGTTTAAGCCGAATCAGCTTTCTTGTCAAATTAATTCAACATCAAAAGCATCAAATCTTCAATTTGATTTAGCCATTGTTGAGATATCTTGAAGAAAAAATAAGCAAAAAACGCCAACCTGAAGAAGGAGGAAGATCGTCCGAAACGTCGGTTTTTAAGGGAAGATAAAAGTGACATCACGTTCCAATAAATTTATTTTATTCGGAATTTTAGTTTTCATTGTTATGGGGCTGCCTTCCATCAATACTCAATTAAAAACACTAATTTATAGTACAATTTTGAAAAGAGGGCAACTCCAGTTTATTTGGATTAGAGATAACATCTTTTTCATAATAACCGATTCAATTACCTGGAGATAATTATTAGTTAAACAGTGGCATGGATTTGACAAGAGATTTGTTTCCAACAGGTTATGCAAATTATCACTTCAATCAAAACTATTGGATTAATTGAGGCCAATTTCTAATTATGAATTCTTAGAGGTGAACATTTAATGGGCCTAGAGCAAAGAGAGATGATGATGGTCCTCTGAATATTTTAGAATACAAATTAAGACCCTTCTTGATTACTTTTAGCTTGCGGCCTTGCCGTGTTAAGAACATCTGATGCCATAAGTATCGAAATTTAAGAGCCATATGATGCAGGTAGTTTTTAGGCTAGATTAACAACTGTTTTGTCATTGAGAAAAAGAAACTGACAAATGGGCTGGTTTGATTAGTATAATTTGACCGTGAAGTGTTGAATGCAAATCACATTTTTGGTGATTAACGATTCGAGATAGGGCCCAATGTTTAGCCATAAATTAGGGAGTGGATCTGAATAGAAAGCTAAGGTTCCTTGAGGCAGTTTTGCTACAGGAGAAATATGATCATTCCGTGAGAGATATCCGGCTATTTCTCACGAAACTTCAAAGTATTTGATTGAAATTAATGTATGGGATATCATTGGGGCTAGTTATTAGGACGAATTCAGAAAGTAAGCACGATGCTTGCTTCAATGACAAGCTCTGTTTATACTTATTTTTTGGCGCAGGTCAATCTGTTTTTGTAAGGTTCCCTTTTAAAGTAAGATAGGTCTCTACTATTAGGGTCAAACCAATGTCACTCAGAGCATCCTAGCTCGTAAATTTAATAAGCTATGAAGTTGAAATTTACAATTTATACCTACTATTTAAAATGAGTTTAGTTTTTTGAAAATTAATATTTTTTCAACTTGAAATTTTCAAACAAGTTGATAAGAGTACCCCTTTGTAGCAATGTCGAATTTTAGAGAGAGAGGGTTAAAAACTAATTTTTTTCGAGATATTCAAACAAAAATATAAATTTCAAACTCTCTAAAAATATACTATTTAAAATGAGTGTAGTTTTTTGAAAATTAATATTATTTTTCCCTTGAAATTTTCAAACAAGTTGATAAGGGTCCCCCCTTTGTAACAATGTCGCTTTTTAGAGAGGCTTAAAAAGTAATTTTTTTCGAGATATTCAAACGAAAATATAGATTTCAATCTCTATATAAAATCTATTATTTAAAATAAGTTTATTTTTTTGAAAATTAATATTTTTTCCCTTGAAATTCTCAAACAAGTTGTTTGTATCAATGTCGCTTTTTAGAGAGGTAATTTTTAAAAAGTAATTTTTTTTGAGATATTCAAACGAAAATATAGATTTCAAACTCTCAGATCAAAAAGTGTATTAAAGATCTCTTTAATTAGGATTAGGCTAATTTATTTTTAAATTTAATTCACTTTAAAATGACAGTGGGATAATTTTAAAGTGCTTATTTTAGGTGATTTTTGTATAAATCGTTATTTAGAAATAGCCTAAGTTAAAACTCTCAAAAAATCACAAATTACAGCATGAAGAGAGATCAATGAGGTTGTCCTCTGCTTGATGTAAATAAAAAATATATGCATATGTATAATAAATAGATATTTAGGTACTAGCAAATAATTAATTTATTATAAATTATATAATTTTATTTATATTTATCTTCATGATGACAGAACTAGAGCCCCGAGCGTGTCAAGCTCGTATCAAAGCTGGAATTGGCTTAGAGTTCCGGGCAAATAATATTTTCTATTTATTGATAAATTATAAAATAAGACCAAAATATGAATTTAGACAAGTAATAAACAAAATTTGTACTTATCGTATTTCTTGTTTTTATATATGTATTTAAAATATGTACTAGCTGTGAATCCCGCCTATGAAGGGCTATGACACTCCGACAAATTTTCCAAACTTTTCAGTAAAAGTTTTATCTCGATCGGATGAGTAGTTTCAGAGTTAAAGCGTTATACGTGAACAAACAAAAGTCTAAAAGTTTTTTCGCTAACATTAATATAGATTTTAATTAAACTATGTATCAAAAGGCCTTCCCATTCGATCACCTGCTGCTGCAAAAATCTTTTCTTTGTTCTCTAATTGAATTTAATAGATTTTAATCTTTTGTTATTTTCAGTTTTATGGCTGTCATAAAAATTCTTCTATGAATGGAAATAAATGAAAACAAGCAATAAATCATCGATTAACATATTGACCTAGTAAAGGATTAGTTTATCAGCAATTCCGAGAAAAGAATCAAAATAATAATAACAAAGTCATTCATTAAAAGGCCTGAATCAATTCAAATCGTATTATTTCTTAAACCATTGCTCCGATCAAAAAAATGCATAGGAACTTTTTTGTAGAGAATCTTATCCTCTTTAAACTTTATTTGAACAATTTTTTTCTATCATCAATAGGTAACGAAATATTTACATAAAACTAATTGGTTAAACATTTTTAACGCCTTACCATTTTTTGTTCCTATTGTTTAGAT
Organism: Forficula auricularia; assembly: GCA_024734495.1. Classification (NCBI taxonomy): domain Eukaryota; kingdom Metazoa; phylum Arthropoda; class Insecta; order Dermaptera; family Forficulidae; genus Forficula; species Forficula auricularia. The sequence continues at coordinate 505,531 of JALMQS010000768.1, read as the reverse complement.
AGAAATTTTCAATATTAATCACTACTCTCTGCGAGCGGGTCACGCCGTGCGAGCGGATAAATGAATTCACTCAAAAACTCATAGACTTAAAACAATGAGCACACTCTAGTGAGCAAATAAATGAGAAATTAAGCCTCCGATAATTTATTGATCGGTGTGTAAAATGAGCAAGTACTTATATCTTTCTCCTCAGGGTGAGTACAAATAGGCCAAAGTATAAGAAACCTGCCAACAACGACATTTTGTTGTGTGACCAGCTTACTATTACAACAAATTGAATTTACCTACATCCAATATCGGGTATGTGAACCCATCTGAAATAACCTAATATTTTTAATTAAAAAGGCTGACGATGAAGGTAAAACCTTCGAAACAACCCTTCTACTTTCTGAAAACTCATTTTTTTCAAATTAATTCAGTATCATCTATTTTTCAAAATATCCATTAGATTATAAGTGTTTTATTATTCTTCCATAAAGCGAGCAATTTTCTAATTGTTCATTGATAAATGGAGAATTTCTCCCGAAACGTTTGGACATGTTTTGAGATTGTTTTTTTTATATACAACTATATTTATTGAAGGTTAATTTTTACTTTGTCCATAGCAAAGCATGGGTAATTTATGTGTTCTAATCGGTCATGCTCGATTTCAAAGGGTGGTCAGGTAAAGACTACGGAACCCATTCTCTCAACCAAAATCACAAATTGTAGTATTCATTCAGGTTGAATATTAAAAGACCATATTCTTTTATTTTATTAATATGAAAGGAATAAAACTATTAATTTAGATATAGGCGCTCTAATATGTGATAATATTAATATTTCAAATGACTATGGATAAAGACTACCAACGATTATCCGTTGAAGTTTATATTACTTTACTATACAAGGTATGGTCAAGTGTAACAGTATTGTAATCTTATGTGAAAAAAGTGTTTTTTAGCTTCTTTTTTTCAAAATATCTCAAAAACGGTTGAAACTATTTTGATTAAAAAAATTGGGCGAAACCATGGCATTTCGGTCCATGGTTTAGCTCAATTTTTTTAATGAAATTAGTTTCAGCCGTTTTAGAGATATTTTGAAAAAAAAAGGAAAAAAACCACTTTTTTCATGCAGGATTACAATTCTTGACCATACCTTGTATGGCAAAGTACGGCTCTCATCTGTGGAGAGGAGCCTCAAAATATTCTCTTGCTACCCTTGATGCAATTCAGAAACGAGCCGTCAGGCTAATTGACGATTCTACCCTCACCGACTCCCTCGACTCGCTGGCTCATCGAAGAGATGTCTCCGCCCTTTCCCTTTTCTATAGATACTATCACGGCAGGTGCTCTGATGAGATAAAATCAATAATTCCCCCAAAGCATGCTTTGCACGCAGCACACGTTTTGCCGACTCCCAACACTCTTTCGCGGTCAAATTGGAAAAGTGCCGGACCACTTCATTCGCGAATTCATATATCCCCATGACTTCAAGGAACTGGAACTCTCTCCCAGCCTCTATCTTTCCCAGCACCTATGATCTTCAAACCTTCAAAACCAGGGTGCATAGACACCTACGTCTACACCCTCTCACTTAAACAACTTTCCCTTCTCTTCGGTAATGCAAGGGTCTTTCGAGATCCATAGGGGCTGCATCTTTACTGGTGCACCCCTTCTTGCATTCGATTGCATTAAAAAAAAAAAAAAAAAAAGTAAAAATGAAAATCTAAGCCCTTGTACCAAACTCAACCATAAGTGTATGGTAAAGTCAAGTGGATGGCCACATCAGAACGTGTCAATTTATTTTGAGCATTTAAACATAGATTTTACTTAGAGTTTAACCATTAAAATTAATTATATAAATATTTAGTAAAATTAAATCATTTAAAACATATTTTTTCATGAATCATGGCATAAAAATAAATAAAATTGAACAAGATTGCAACTTCGTGCAATAAAACTAGAAAACGTGCAATTTCGGGCAAAGTACCTACTGTCAAAAAAAACATTCTTTTCATGATTCTAATTTTTGTTTAAGTTTCATTAAATTAGAAAAAGAAGATGCAATTGAACGGGAATCTGGTCTTTAGTAATAAGTAATGAGATATGCAATTTGTTAACTATGATGCAAGAAATGCAATCATAATGCCGTTATAAACTATTGGAATAGCAATACCCAATCTAACAATGTAATTTAGAAGTGGGAGGAATGATTTGGTCGCATATGAGAGCCCGGTGTTTTACAAAGAGAATTTTATTTTACGTTAGTAACCTTGAAGCGAATCCGTGTCAATGCATTTTAAGATTCGCTCTACAAACAAAATCATTATCTGTGAGATTCATATTTTATTCATTATTTTATGCCAAACCTTAAAACCATGGATAAGAGTTCGGTCTTTGATATTTAGTCAGAAGAAATTAGCAGCACGTGTTAATATTTAGTTAAAAGAAAGTGACAGTGCTGTCTAATTTAATCAATCTATGGATATATTTTGATTTCTTCTTGTAAATTAGCTTGTCCTCTGGCCTAGAATTGGGATTCTCAAACTTGGAATTGAAGGAAAAAGTTAATTTGATACTATATTCATTTCGATTTAATAAAAAGTGAAAACTTATTTACTCTAGAAAAGCCTTTTTAATTATTATAATTACTAGTATATATATGTTGCAGTAAAAACCCGTTTATTAGTAAGAACGGGTTATTTTTAGTTAAAACGCGTTTCACTGAATACCTTTGTGGCAACTAGAATTTACTGATGTTGGTTGAGTTTGGTTCAAAGGTCTGTAATTTTCATTTTTGAACTTCCGGCTGATTTTTGGTGTTTTATTTTCAAAAAATTCTAAACGAAAATGTCAATAATTAGAATCAATGTTGTAGAGGATGTAATTTTTGACATTTTCGTTTAAAAATTTTTAAAAATAAACAGCCAAAATGAGGCGGAAGGTCAAAAATTAAGATTCTAAACCTTTGGACCAAAGTCAACCAACATCAGTAAATTCTAGCTGCCACAAAGGTATTCAGTGAAACGCGTTTTAACTAAAAATAACCCATTCTTACTAATAAACTGGTTTTTACTGCAACATTTATACCATATATAAGCATATATAAATTGTTCATTTATGCCCAAGTATATAAATACATCAAATTAAAATCACAATAAAATCATTCAAAAAATGATGTTTTGGTATTTTTGATCTAAAAGTTCTAAAGATAGAAAGCCCAAATATCCGCATTAGAATTACAAATATTTTAACATGAAGGGTGAACCGCGACCTAATATGCTGTACACCTACTTCAACTTGTACTTCCAAATATTTCCAAGTAATTCAAAATATTTCCAAGTAATTCCAAATATTTCCAAGTACTTTCAAATATTTCCAAGTACTTCCGAATATTTCCAAGTACTTCCAAGTACTTCTAAATATTTGCAAGTACTTCCAAAATACTTCCAAAGAGATGTACACCTACTTCCAATCGCGGGTCACCCCTCGTTTTAACATAAAACCACACTTTCTTCGAATTTTAGCTTTTAAGTTATCGTGGGTTTCTGAATTCAGACACATAGAAAAATTCAAATTGATTTTTCTCCACTTTTCAGACATTCTTCAACACATTGAGCAAAAAAAGCTTAGAAAATTATTGTGTGACGGGATATCACTCGCATCCATAATAAGTATTAATTAAAATAGGAATAACAGGGAATTGGACAATAAACAAAAAACAGAGTTTTTATTAAATGGGCCAGACGTTTCGTCGATTTATTTCGTCTTCCTCAGTTATCATTCTTTATCAAAAGACAATTCCACTATGCGCTGAAACATGTTTAATAAAAAAAAAAAAAAAAAAAAGATTAAAGATTTTTCGTCGCATAGTAGTATTGTCTTTTGACAAAGAGTGATAAAATCGGCCACTGAGGAAGTCGAAACAAATCGACGAAACGTCTGGTCCATTTAATAAAAACTCTGTTTTTCATTTTTTGTCCAATTTCTTGCTATTCCTGTTTTAATTATTGTGTGAATTCAAAACTAATCATCTGCCTGCTGGGTATACCGAATATTATTTCGGCTGACCTCTAATTTCAGAAGCTTACTTTTGGTCACTCATTAGTAAAAAAGAGTTTTTTAGTTAAACTTTGTAAACATAAGAGAAATAAAGAGGTTGTCCTCTGCTTGATGCAAATAAACATACACACATATATATCGAGATGATATATCTGTATATATATTATTTATTTGTTTGAGACTATAGTTTCGAGGACTTGGTCTTCATCATCAGTCTTTTTTAATTATAAATGTTTTTCATGGAGTCAATATCGTATGCGATATTGACTCCATGAAAAACATTTATAATTAAAAAAAGACTGATGATGAAGACCAAGTCTTCGAAACTATAGTCTCAAACAAATAAATAATATATATACAGATATATCATCTAGATATATATGTGTGTATGTTTATTTGCATCAAGCAGAGGACAACCTCTTTGTTTCTCTTTGTGAATCAACAACTCTGCTACTCTCGGCAAAACAAAAACTTTTCAATTTTTCAATTAAACTTTGTAAACTTTACTAACAACCGAAATTCATGAAATATTTTATTAAAAATCAATAGTTAGTGGGCTTCGGTCGACGATTGACAAAGGATTATAGTATATCATATTTTATTTGAAATAATAAGGGTTAAAATAAATTTTATTTAAATAAGTGCGAGTCGGATTGCATGCCGAAGGTTACCTTTATAACTTCCAAAATACTTAATATATCAAGTTCGTTTTTATTTATTGTTGTTAAGTACAGAATCAGGGGATTTGTAGAATTTTTTCATAATTTTATGTTATGCAATTTTTAAATGCTGGTCGATACAAAAATCACCTAAAATAGGCCATTTTCAAACCGGCGTTTTAAATGGAAATAAATTTATAGAGATCTTTACAGAAATACGTCACACTCTATGATGAAGAAATATTTTTTTATTGTAGCGACACTAATAGTGTCACGTCTTACTTTTTAAACGGAATCCTGAAAAGTAGCAAGCTAACCACTCACATAACAATCCTTGTGTGTGTTTTCATAGATAAATAATACAATTTCCGTAGCAGAAGCAGTGGTTCAATTACTATGCTAAAGTAAAGTGACGACACCGTGTTCTTATTTAACGAACTGATGAAAATGTTTTGGTTCTTGTAAATTAACTTGAGTGACATATGTGTTAAGAAAGCTGTAAAAGCATTTCCGGGAGCAGAGTGTTCCATCTTTGGTCAAAAAGTCAAGAGAACAAGAGCAACATAAATGGAATAGGTTTCAGTAACGGTTATGGTGGTTTGTAAAGTTGCTTTGCTCATCGTTGTTTAATTTCGGAATTAGTCCAGCCCAGCCCTTCTGCTGTTTCAAACATCCTCTTTTCACTCTACCTAAAAATTATTAGTCATCATGTTAATTACTTATTAAATTTCCAAAAAACATTAGCGGTTTTTAAAATAATATAGAGCTGGTGTGCAATTAAGTATTATACCTACTTACAGGTATCTAATCACATCTAATTCAAAATTAATTTAAGAAGAAATTTTAATTGAGATGTGATGGAAGACAGCCCAAGCATAGTAGATAAGGATTGTATTTTTCCCCCAAGACTCCCTTTAAACGCTGAAGAAGGAGGCAAAATCCTCCGAATCGTTGGTTTTTGAGTGAGGAAAAAATTACTGTTCAATAAATCTATTTTATTCGAATTTTTTCACTATCCTTGGGCTGCCTTTTCATCACTTCTCAATTAATTTAAGACTTTTCCAGAATTTGAAAAATATATTTTTTACTGGTATATAGAGAAAGGGTTTCTTCAATTACCCCTTTTAAGCACTGAAGAAGGAGGGAAAATCCTCCGAATCGTTGGTTTTTGAGTGAGGAAAAAATTACTGTTAAATCTATTTTTTTCGAGATAATTTTTCACTAACCTTAGGCTGCCTTTTCATCACTTCTAATTAATTTAAGACTTTTCCAAATTCGAAAAATATATTTTTTACTGATATATAGAGAAAGGGTATCTTTAATTACACCTTTTTAAACCCTGAAGGAGGAGGGAAAATCCTCCGAATCGTCGGTTTTTGAGCGAGGAAAAAATGATTGTTCAATAAATCTATTTTATTCGAGATAATCTTTTCACTATCCTTGGGCTGCCTTTTCATCACTTCTCAATTATTAAAGACTTTTCCAAATTTGAAAAATGTATTATTTTACTGATCAATAGAAGAAGGGTATCTTTTAAAAAATCATATAAGTACCTATCCCAAAAAAATACAGGTTGTATTTTGTGATATGTTTAAGAAAAGATGGAATATATCAAGAGATTTTAAAAACCGATTTAAGACTTTTGTCAAATTTTAGTGAAAGAAATGTTTCTACTGCTTATTATTATTATTTTGCTAATTGTTTTTAAAAATATCTTAGACATGAAGAAAAGTCATTTTAAAGTATCAAATTTTTATATAGAAATTCAAGACAGGTGATTAACTACTAAATCCCGGGTATTATGGATCATTTTTATTCCCGAGGTGGTAAATACAATCCTTCTGACATAGTAACAATTATCCATTTAATAGTTGACCACCTCTGTTGATTTTCTATAGAAATCTTAACTGATTGAATCCGTTAGATATGATAATGGCGTTAAAACAGCTTAATAACGAAAAGTTGTGAAAATTTGTTTCTGGTACCGAAATGTTTATATTTCCAAACTAAAAATCTGATTAGTTTTTGAGATTTTGGGTTCGAAACCGCAGAATATCAGATAGCTAAGAATTGTTTTATGTTTTAATCTATCGAACTGCTGTAGCTAATAGCTGAAATTTGGAGCTCAAGTAGGTAAATACCAAAGCTAGATTCTTGAAGTGAATTGTCATGAAAAGTGTAGCTTTTGGGAATTATAGATATACAAAAGCGCTACCTTTCATGGCAATTCATATCAAATCATTGTGTACCTAACTGAAAATTAAATATCTTTACGGAAATTTCTATTTTTTACATCAAACGATAATAAATAAATAAGTGCGAGACGAGTTATCTTTATAACTTCCAAAATACTTAAGATATCAAGTTCGTTTGTATTTATAGTTGTTAAGTACAGAATGAGGGAATTCGTGGAATTTTTTCATAATTTTAAGTTAAGCAATTTTTGAACGCTGATCGATATAAAAATGCTTTGCTCATCGTTGTTTAATTTCGGAATTAGTCCAGCCCAGCCCTTCTGATGTATCAAACATCCTCATTTCACTCTACCTAAAAATTATTAGTCATCATGTTAATTACTTATTCAATTTCCAAAAAACATTAGCAGTTTTTAAAATAATATAGAGGTGGTGTGCAATTAAGTACTTACTTACAGGTATCCAATTACATCTAATTCTAAATTAATTTAAGAAGAAATTGCCTCTTCAGAGAGAGACGTACTGGTAGAAATTTTAATTGAGATGTGATGGAAGGCAGCCCAAGTATAGTAGATAAGGATTGTATTTTTCCCCTCAAAGACCCCTTTTAAACACTGAAGAAGGAGCTAAAATCCTCCGAATCGTTTGTTTTTGAGTGAGGAAAAAATTAGTGTTTACTAAATGTATTTTATTCGAAAGAATTTTTTCACTATCCTTGGTCTGCCTTTCCATCACTTCTCAATTAATTTAAGATTATAACAAAATTGAAAAATATATTTTTTACTAATATATAGAGAAAGGGTGTCTTCAATTTCATCTTTTAATCCCTAAAGAAGGAGGGAAAATTCTCCGAATCGTTGGTTTTTGAGTGAGGAAAAAAATTACTGTCCAATAAATATATTTTATTCGAGAAAAGTTTTTCATTATTCTTTGGCTGCCTTTCCATCACTTCTCAATTAATTTAAGACTTTTCCAAATTTGAAAAATTTATTTTTTTACTGATCAATAGAAAAATGGTATCTTTTTAAAAAATCATACATCCCGAAAACATTCAGGTTGTATTTTGAGATATGTTTAAGAAAAGATGGAATATATTAAGAGATTTTAAAAACCGATTTAAGACTTTTGTCAAATTTTAGTGAAAGAAATGTTTCTACTGATTATTATTATTATTTTGCTAATTGTTTTTAAAAATATCTGAGACATGAAGAAAAGTCATTTTAAAGTAACATACTTTTCTTTTAAAAAATCAAGACACGTGATCAACTACTAAATCCGGGGTATTATGGATCATTTTTATTCCCGAAGGGGTAAATACAATTCCTTCTGACATAGTAACAATTAACCATTTAATAGTTGACCACCTCTGTTGATTTTCTATAGAAATCTTCGTAGTTTGTATGTGTTTCTGGATTGAATCCGTTTGGTATAATAACGGCGTTAAAACAGCTTAATAACGAAAAGTTGTGAAAATTTGTTTCTGATACCGAAATGTTTATATTTACAAACTGAAAATCTGGTCAGATTTTGAGATTTTGGGTTCGAAAACGCAGAATATCAGACAGCTTAGAATTGTTATATGTTTTAATCTATCGAACTGCTGTAGCTAATAGCTAAAATTTGGAGCTCAAGTAGGTATTTATCATAGGTAGATTCTTGAAGTGAATTGTCATGAAAAGTGTAGCTTTTGGGAATTATAGATATACAAAAGCGCTAACTTTCATGGCAATTCATATCAAATCATTGTGTATCTAACTAATTTTTTCATAATTTTAAGTTAAGCAATTTTTGAACGCTGATCGATATAAAAATGCTTTGCTCATCGTTGTTTAATTTCGGAATTAGTCCAGCCCAGCCCTTCTGATGTTTCAAACATCCCCTTTTCACTCTACCTAAAAATTATTAGTCATCATGATAATTACTTATTCAATTTCCAAAAAACATTAGCAGTTTTTAAAATAATATAGAGGTGGTGTGCAATTAAGTACTTACCTACAGGTATCCAATTACACCTAATTCAAAATTAATTTAAAAAGAAATTGTTTCTTTGGAGGGAGAGGGACTGGTAGAAATTTTAATTGAGATGTGATGAAAGGCAGCCCAAGCATAGTAGATAAGGATTGTATTTTTCCCTCAAAGACCCATTTTAAACCCTGAAGAAGGAGGTAAAATCCTCCGAATCGTTGGTTTTTTGAGTGAGGAAAAAACTACTGTTCAATAAATCTATTTTATTCAAGAGAATTTTGGGCTGCCTTTTCATCACTTCTCAATTAATTTAAGACTTTTCCAAATTTGAAAAAATATATTTTTTACTGATAAATAGAGAAAGGTAATCTTTTAAAACTCATATATCCCGATGCAGGTTGTATTTTGAGAAATGTTTTAGAAAAGATGGAATATATCACAGAGATTTTAAAAACCGATTTAAAAATTTATCAAATTTTAGCGAAAGAAATGTTTCTACTGCTTATTAATATTATTATTATTATTTTGTTCATTGTTTTTAAAAATATCTGAGACTTGAAGAAAAGTCATTTTAATGGAGGGGTGTCCAACCTTTTGGTTTACACCAAAATTGCCCCGGGCCGAAGATAAAATATACTAATTCTACTGATTTTGTTGATCAAAAAAAGATAGTTTTTTTTTTTTTTTTTGACTTTTCGGCCTTTCTAGCCATAAGCCTAATTACGATAATAGTTATATTTTTTTTAAATTTGTCTCTACCCCCGGGGGTCAGATTTTAGCTGGATGCCTCGAGTCGGATTCGAACCCGGGGTCCCTGGTTAGCTCGCTGTCACGCTACCGCCTAGCCTATCTGACCCCCCAAAAAAGATAGTTGATAATATTAAAAAAAAATATATTGATTGTAAAAATTTAGTCGAATTGAGAACCTCTTCCTTTTTTGAAGTCGGTTTTTTTTTTTTTTTTTTAATGATATTGATGTGAGAAGGGGAGATGCACCAGAAGGTGCGGGTCCCTAAAAGGCCAGTGCGGAGCTGGCCCCTCCATCAGTGAAAAGAACAGAGTTGAAGGAAAAGAAGCCGGGATCACGAGCCAATCTCAGAAACTTAGATACAATTCAATATCCAATTTACTAAGGTTTTAGGGGCGGCTTCGAGCAGTGAGTAAATTCTCCGCGACGATAAATTAGGTTAAATTTATCTCACTTAATTTTTATTACCAGACCCCCTATACTTACAGAAAAAATGTCTGGGTATAGCCGGGAATCGAGACCCGAGACCTCCGGAGTTTGCCCAGTCAGTTATTCTAACCATTACTCCACGGAGGCGGACGAAATTACGACGTTAAAAATAAATACAAATCTTTTATAATACAATCTTTAAACGTTTAATCAAACCCAAAAATTTCGGGTGGATTTTCTCCCATTCTCAATGGAAAATCTTCAACTAAGACTAGCTAATAAATATGTGATTATTAATTGAAATTTTATTATTTCATCGGTCCATTTTATAATTATATATTTTTACTCTTCAATCAAATATAAAAAAATAATCATGAAAAATATTACAGTCATGGAAAAAATGTATATAGGTATAATCAGACAACGTTTTCAGATAAAAAGCTAAAATTTGATGTATTGTAATGCGAAATACATAGTTACGTACCATTTTCAGCTCATTAGCTAAAACCTTTCAAGATTAGCATTTTGTACTTTCAGAAACGTTTTCAGGTAAAAGCTAAAATTTGGTGCATTGTAAGATATTTGCGTACCAATTTTCAGCTCATTAACTAAAACCTTTCAAGATTGGCATTTTGTACTCTCATAAAACGTTTTTAGGTAAAAAGCTAAAATTTGGTGCATTGTAAGATATTTGCGTACCAATTTTCAGCTCATTAACTAAAACCTTTCAAGATTGGCATTTTGTACTCTCAGGAAACGTTTTCAGGTAAAAGCAAATGAAAATTATATGTATCTTATAAATCGATATTTATTTTTTACGTAATTGATATTTTTTCATCAGAGAAAATAAATAATTCGAAATATTCGAGAAAACATTTTTTTCTAGCCAACACGTCTCAACTTGCCCATGCGTGTCTCGTTTGAAATAGTCTCGAGTTTTTATCATTAAAAAATCTATTAAATATTTGTAATTGGAAATAAGCAAAATGGCCAATTCTAGAGCAATTGGGTACTAAGATAGTAATCTAGTGCAGGCCTGGCCAACCTAAACTGCACCGCGTGCCAATTGACGACTTAAAAATTTCTGAGGACCGCATATACTATATAATAAATAAGTATAATTACAATTATTTCAATATTTTTTTGTTTCGAAATCTGCCTTTACAACGAATTTGATACTTATCAATTTTTATTGAAAGTTAATATTAATATTAATTTGAATGTAGCGATACACTGAAAGTGTTCAATCAGTGTAAACGTGAAAAAAACACAATACTACAACCAGAAATGAAATGAAAACACACATTGATCCAACAACAAAATATATTTGTATGGTAAAATAAACATAAAATATGAAAATTATTATAAGTTAAGTCGCAAAAACCAAATAATATTTCAAATTTTATTTTAAAATAACAAACAAATTTGAATGGCTTTTCTTTTTTTCTGTCTAATATTTGCATTTCTTTTTTGCTTAATTAATTTTTCTAAAACTTATCATTATTTTGAAATTTACTCTTATTATTTAATATGTTATTCTTCATGTATTTATTTATTTATTTAGTCCTTTTTTGGTACATTTTGTATATTTATACAGTATTTTGAAAATAAAAGAGAACTTGAAGTTTGAAAGTTTTTGTTTTGCCGAGAGTAACAGAGTTGTTGATTCACGAAAACAAAGAGGTTGTCCTCTGCTTGTTGAAATAAACATACACACATGTATATATCGAGATGACATATCTGTATATATATTATTTATTTGTTTATATTAATAAATAATACATATATGTGTGTATGTTTATTTGCATCAAGCAACCTCTTTGTTTCCACTAATGTGAGAACAGCAAGTTACGAAAAAAGATTTTAAGGAATTTGGTCTTATGTACTTGGTGAAACATTTTACAAAAAGAGATTTTAGTATTATTATATGTATAGTATAATATATTATTTAAGTATTGTTCATTCATGTATTTATAAGGAATCTTAATTCTTTTAATTACTTTAATGCGATTTAAAATATATTTTAAAATACTCGATAAAAAACAATTTGTAAAATATGAGCGCAAGCCGCAAGTAAGTCCATCGAGGGACACATGTGGCCCGCGGGCCGCGGGTTGGCCAGGCCTGTTTTAAAGTATTATATTTTTCTATAGAAAATCAAGACAGGTGATCACTGATCAACTACTAAATACAGGGTATTATGGATCATTTTTATTCTCAAGGGGTGAATACAACCCTTCTGACATAACACCTTGGATTTAATATTTGAGCACCTCTGTTGATTTTCTATAGAAATCTTAACTCTGCTGCTATCGGGGTTTGTCTGTGTTTCTGAATTGAATCCGTTAGATATGATAACAGCTTAATAACGAAAAGTTGTACAAATTTGTTTCTGGTACCGAAAAGTTTATATTTCTAAACTGAAAATTTGATTAAGTTTTGAGGTTTAGAACTCAAGAACAACTCATCAATGAAAAGTCGTCGAAATGTTTATATTACTAAACTGAAAATCTAATTAGGTTTTGAGATTTTGGGTTCGAAAACGCAAAATATCAGATAGCATCGAATTGTTATACGTTTTAATCTATCGAACTGTTGTAGCTAATAGCTGGTATTTGGAGCTCAATAGGTAATTATCAAAGCCAGATTCTTGAAGTAAATTGTCATTAAAAGTGTAGCTCTTGGGAATTATAGATATATAAAAGCGTTACCTTTCATAGCAATTACTATCAAATCAAACTTAATATTAAATATCTTTACGCAAATATCTATTTTTTTACCTCAAAAGACTGCCAAAAAATTGCTCAACTAATAAAATTTTCGGAGTTTTTAAAAAGTAAAACTGTTTCATTCAATCTCACTCGGTATACTCTACAGGCGGGTGCCAGAAGGACCCCAGTTTTTTTTTTTTTTTTTTTAACCACAGCTTCGTTTCGGTCACATTTTTACCAACACGGCTATAGAGGATTATTCTTTTTATTAATATTTTTTTTTAATGAAAGAAGTATAAATTATGAATCAGTGAACTAATTTAGTAAAAAATATGTATTAAACATTTTCTAGTCTGATGAATCTTTAATTAGCCAAAACAAGAAAAAATATATAAACATCTATTTTATTGTTCTGTTTAAATTTTGATCATTATATAATATTGTAGTTATTCAATAGGTACATACCTATAAACTAGTGTATTTAAATTTTCAAAAAAAAAAGAAATTTAACAAAATCATATAAATTGGTCATAGAATTTGATCGCTTTATTTGCCATGAAATTGTTGCTTTTATCAAAGATTAAGCCCCAACATATAATAGAACAATTGAAACTCTAGCTAACTTTACATACAACTTATTTTACCATGCATCTTGACAATCACATAGAAAATATGCCGGGAATCTGTTTTTTGTTTTTCTAACTAGTCTCTAACAAATAAATTGTATATACAGAGAAACCCTTCAAATCCGAACCCCGGAATCCGAACGTAAAAAAGAGAAACTTATTTATTTAGTCATAAAACAATTGTGTATATATTCTACATTATAACCTTATTTTACATAATTAGTTGAAAAATTATCAAAGAAGTACAGTTAGCTTACCTAACAAAGTGTAAATGTGTCTACATACTTATGTCATCTAGAATTCAAAAACGGTAAAGTTGGTTATTGAAATTCTTTAGGTTAATCACTTTGTAAAAACAATGAAATAATAATAGAAACACATAAAATACCTCTTAATCTTACACTTAAAATCAGTTATCTTCAATTGTCGAAGCTGCTTTCGGCTAATCCGAACAGGCTACACCCCCAATTAGTTCGGATTTGAGGGGTTTCACTGTATATACAAATTTATGATCGTTATATATGTTTATTTGCATCGAGCAGAGTAGAACCTCGTTGATTTCTCTTTATGAACCAACAACTCTGTTACTCTTGGCAAAACATAATCTTTTCAATTAAAACTTCTTAAACTAGGCCTAAATAAGAATCTATTAATCATCATCAATTATAATATACTCGTACATATTTGTTATAATATTTGATACAGAACTCTTGGGGTATGCGAGTCGACTCTTACTTATCCGAATTTTTTATAAATAAGGATAATATATTGTATAATAATTCCTAATTGTTAATTGAATGTTTGTTTCAGGTCGAGGGAAAATGAAAAACATGATGTTTCCGTTCATGGCGATCGGCCAGCTGTTCACCCTCGCGTTTATGCCGTTTATGCTAATGAACCTGAAAGCGATGGCGATGAACGCCCTGATGATGAATAACATGGCGCTGACAGGCGCAATCGTCCTCACTATACGAAATATTCTCTTCAACAACCGAACTCGTAAAAGAGTAATCTATCCAAATTTGGGATATAAAAAGGGTGAATTACATCGGCCTGAATATCCTCCCGGAATACTTCGCAATGAGCCAGCGAAACATCACTCCCATTCTCAAGTAGTTTATCACGGACCAGAGAATTATCACCATGAACAGAGCCACCCAGAAATATTTCACCATGAACAAAGTCACCCAGAAATATTTCACCATGAACAAAGCCACCCAGAAATATTTCACCATGAACCGCCAGTCAACTATCACCCTCACCCTGGAGTATTTCACCAGGAATCACCGATTCATCACATAGAAGCTGAAATACTCCACCATGAGCCGGTGTTCAATCACCCGAACTATGATGAATTCAAGCACGAGCAAATCGATGCCCTACCTTCAATGTTTTATCCAGAAGAGACAAAAATCCACCCACAAACGGCTAGACCACAGAAAGCTTTTACACGGATTATGGATGATAAAGTTTCATTTTCCCCGCTTACGCAGCAGACAACTTTGAAGCCAAATAGGATCTCCAATCCGAGAAGGAAATTCCGACCATCTGAAGCTATTGTTATCAAGCATTCACTTGCCGATGATGATTAAGTGAAACGGGTATAAAAACTATATTACAATATTGAAATCACGATTTCGTGATTTATTAAAAAAAAAAATGATGAAAAAAGCTAGTATTTCGGAATTTCGGGTCAGCACCTATTTCCGGACAATAGTTAATTATTAAATTTCTCTTTCATCTTTTATTAAATTTCTTGGCACTTTACAATTTGTATAGAATAACAAAAGAGGTAAATGTAATAATATTTAACAACAAGTGTTAGAGATACTTAATATAATAAAATAGGAAATTAAGTTTTATTTATTTCCGTAATTAAAACCCGAGTGAAAAAATTAAAATCCAATATTTTATTTTTCATTAGTATTTTTTGGGTGAAGAATTATATGATATGGATGATTTTCCCAGACCCATTTACTTTTATAGTTCTTTGCTATTGGCGAGGGATGAGATAAAAACTTGAATACACATTTTATTATAGGTATGAATATTTTTTGCATAATTATTTAAAAAATTTGCACATTTCACTCACTGATTCACTAAACACTGTTCGCAGCAATAACGAACATGTTTTACTCAATCCCAGGTTGGACAAGTGTCCCATTTAACCCTCTAAGGACGCCTATATTCTCCGATAATAGATGCTAAAGTTTCAGAGTAGTGGAGGTAAAGGTTAGGATCCCCATCGCTGTTTGATTGGACAATCGCAATTTACGTCATCACAGCTAATTTTGAATTCATGGTAAACTTTATAACAATTAAATATTTATTCAATCAGTTAATTCATATTAATACTACGCTATTTATTATGTGCTTATGACAATTGTTCCTAAAATTAATTATAATTCCCCTTTGGATGCTGTCCGGAAATACCTGCTTTTACATCGCCTAAAGCATTTCTATATAGTAAAAACCAAAAGCAAAATCCATAATTGAAGTAAATCAGATTCAAAATAAATAGCTAAGTCTAAACTAAACCAAAAACTTGAGCCATAAATAATAAACTTTGTTCGTTGTCTAAATTTTGCCCGAGGGCCTCGACAAATAATGTGAAATAATTCAGAAAATACTAGTAAAATCAAAATGCGGTTTTACATACTCGTAATCTGTATAAAATTCTATATTTAACTCATATATTACTTTATTTATATTAGGATGTTGTTAATAGAACCAGTTAAGGAAAGAAATTTCTTATTAAATGTAATATTTGAGAATTTTCAAATAATCTGGAAAATTTTTAATATACATTTTATGAATCAATCTTTTTTTTCAAACACGAATATAAACAGTTCAAATATTTGAAAAATATTTTTATTATGTGAAACACATTTAGTTTTTTTAATTTATTTGATCAACTAGACCCAACATAAAAATTATTATTTATCACCAGAAAAATACTTGTGATATCTAAACGTCAATTTTATTATAACTATTTTTAATGTGAATAAAATTCTACATTGATCTCATATATAATAAAAAATTTTATCGTAATTTTTCCTCTTGCCAGTCCAGTGATATAAGTACTTAAGTACTATAACTTAAAATATATTTCAAATATCGAAATGTTCCGTTTATATAAATTGAAATTTTATTATAATTTTAAAAATCAGTTATTTCATAATTTTATAGGATCGAGTTTTGTTGGAAACAGAAACATTAATAACTTAATAAATTTATCGAAAATCATTACGATAATTTTCAACTGATTTATTGTAATTTGAAAATTCTTGGGCAAATGAAAAAAAAAATACTTTAATAAAGTGTCTTTTAAACTTTTTATATACAGAATATAAAATATATGAGTAATTTTTTAGAATGTTACAGGAAATTATTAAAATATTTATTTAATTAATATTTATTTTAGGTTTTTAGTTTGTCTAAATAAAATAATGTATTTACTTAAATAATAATGTGTTCAACTTTTTTTTTTTTTTTAATTTTTACTAGGAGTAAGTAATTTATATTTAAATAAAGGTATATATAATTTTTATAATAGGCCAGGTAAATAGAATACTTGAGTGGAAAACTTAGAAATTCAATTCAATATTAATTATTAAAAAGATGTAATCTAACTCGATAAAATATAATTTATTTTTCGTGGCTATTTTTTTTTCTTTATTAAATTATCCTAGAATTTAGAATTTCAATTTTAGAATTACTTAAAAATAAAAATATTTTTCTAGTATGGAAAAAAAAATATTTTGTTCACCTCAAAAATAAATAGGTATAAACTGAAAATAATATTAAGTGGATATCGATGAGGCAGTCCAAAAAAGAAGAAGATAATTTACACTATCTTTTTATTCATAAAACTGACGTTTCGGAGGCTATTCCTTCCTTTTTCAGGGTTTTGAAAAGTCAGTGAAGGAAATGTCACATTGGATTTCCTTCACTGACTTTTCAAAACCCTGAAGAAGGAGGGAATAGCCTTTGAAACGTCGGTTTTATGAATAAAAAGATAGTGTAAACTATCTTCTTCTTTGAAAATAATATCTTTCTTAAGGGTAGGTGTATTACCAGGTTTAACTGTGGGATTCAACTTAAACATTTTCATAATAATTTTTCTAATTTGGGTAAAATCATTTTAGACAGCTAAGATCCAAATAATAAGAATATGACGCAGATTCGAGCCCTTTCTTATTTGTATTCTAATTGAAAACGAAGGAAGCGACTGGGTGTAAAATATCATTTAGACTTGAATGGAAAGCCAAGAATCATGCTATTTTGATACATTTATTAAAGTAATTTCTCTTAGTTTCAAAAAAATATTTAAATGAATTAAAATTGTATTTATAGAAATAGAAACATTTTAGCACTAGAACGAACTTTCTCCAACAGTTCGTTCTTATATGCTATCGTTAAAACAAAGACACTAAGAAAGACAGACAGAGAGAAAGTAAAAAAAAAAACATGGTTGAAACCTACTTTTCTCCAAGTTTAAGATACTATATTTTTAAACACTACTATATAAGCAAAGAAAAAGTATTTAATGAATTCAATACTAGAACCACCTTGCAAGCATGATAAGTAATATGTGTTTTAAGTAATAGGAAATGAGCTTAAAAATTATGAGTAACTTAAATGTAGTTTTCATGAAATTAAATGTTTGATTATGACCATGGGCGCCTGTAGGAGGTGCAAGGGGGTGCACTTGCACCCTCTGTCATAAAAGAAAATACACAGAAAAAGATTAAAAATTTATTTGAATTTGACATTAACTTAATTGACATAACATAAATGTCTAATATTATATGCCTACCTATAATTATAAGGATGCACTATTATAAATTATATTTTATTAGTTAATAGTATAGTGTGGAGATGCAGATGCACCCCCCTGAAAATAATCCTACCGGTCCCCTTGTTTATCACATCTACAAAGTACAAAGCCTGTAAGATCGCTTGGGAAAAATTAAATCTCCTTTGCTGAGAGGCCCTTGAACCCTTAATTAATAATAATAATAATAATAATAATAATTAGTTGATTCTTACTTTAGCTGCACAGGCAAATCTCTTTTCGTACACTTGGTCCTCTCGCTAGCCCCCCGGGAGCACAACTAAAATAAATATTCTTTCCTTTTTTTTCTTATCAATCAATATACAGGATTATCTCTTTCTTAAAAAATGCTTAGCAATGGGCATTATTTTTATTATCATTTTTTTTTTAAACAATTGTAGGTATAGGCGCCGGAGTCAGGGGGGCTCGGGGCCTCAAGCCCCCCTGACCATTGAAGAGAGGGTCCGATCCCCCCTGCCCGATTAAATTTTTTGTTTTAATTTATTTTAAATCACCAGAAACAAAGCCCATTTAGACAGCACATCAGTAAAGTGTTAGTAGGGTTAGTGAGAGAGCCGAGTTTTAGCCGGTCGAAATTTTATATGCTAGCCAGGCTCGAACCCGGGCCTCCCGCTTGAACATCGTCATCAACGATGCCACCGCCTTAGCCAGCACACGATTAAATAATATGTACATATTTTATTTTTAAGTGAGTTTGATAAAAAACAAATCAAAAGAAATTTAGAGAAAACTTAGGTAGAAAGAGAGAGTAATATTTGAAAGAAAGATTTCTTTTGGTCCACTTTTATAGCCTTCCTCAAGAGATTAATTCTCTCTCTCTCTTCATTTATATATTAATTAGATTCTAATCACTTCTAATAATAAAATTAAATACTTTTACTTTTTTTTTATAAATCAAACTCATAAATTATATTTATTCTGAACTATGTTTAATTTTTTAACAAAAACCATTTTTAATTAAAATAATAAATTTTAAAATATTTGTGGCTAATAATTTTATTATAAGTACATATGTACGATATATTTATTTATTGTGGTTTAACTAGAGAATAATTTAATGAATTTTAATTTCAAACCTGATATACAGTTTATATAAAGTTCACGAGCACACATTTTATTTTTATTTATATAGTACTTTATACTAGATCATTGCGTTCCAAACTTTTTGGTTCATTACACAAAACCGCTCACTAGAAAGTTCTATTTACCTAGCCATCAGAAAATATATATCAAACATTTGAAGAGAGATTGGTGAAAATTTAAAATCAAACCATATGTTAGGGTCAATGTTGTTTAATCATTTAGCACTTATAAAAAATATTGTCCTAATTAATTTGCTTAGTAGTCCATTTTTAGAAATTTCTAAATTTCCGTAAATTCCTAACAAATTAGGTTTCTTATTCTTAGTACATGGGGATTTATTCCTTACTTTGGTTTTCCTGATGGGCCTATTATGTATTTCTTCTGAATATGTACTGCATTCTCTTAAGGCGACGAAATTTAAAAAATCTGCAACGAATGTTGGAAAAACTTTTCTGATAAATCGAGAAAGTTTAATACTATCTGGAAATTTAAGAATTAATTCTAAAAAGCTTAAATTTATCTTAAGAAATTAGTGTGTTAATCAAGGGTCAATAAGTGAAAAGATTTGAAAATTTTGGTCACTATTTTTAGACCTATTTTAGTACTAGTTGACCATATATATACTTTATCGAATGAGAAGCAAAAGAGAATAGACTCAAGCTTGAGTTATTTACCAAAAAAGAGTTTAATCTTTTTGAATTTAAGATTATTCTTCCACGTTTTCAGTAGAGGTTGCCATTAATAGTCAAAACTTCAAAAATGGAGTGCAATAAGGTTATTCCTCTAGTATTAGATAAGAATCGATGGTTATTTTTAATTTTAAGTCGATTCCTCCATGTCTTCAGCAATGGTTACGAATAATAATCAAAGGGTCAAAAATCTAATGTAGAATGGTTATTCCTCGACTATTAAATGAGAATCGATCATTATTTTTGAATTAAAGTCAACATGAACTGCAAATTGCAAGTGATATCTGATTAATAATAAAGGAATAAACATATTAATATTTAAAATGAATTTGGATAAAGTTTAGCAACGATCCGTTGCAGTTTATTTTGTATTGTTCGCGAGGGTATAGCATCCAATTTGAATTTTATTTTGAAAAGAAGCAACAGTGATTATAGTTTAAAGGAGACAATAAAAGAGAGTGTGTCTTCTGCTGGAAAAATAAAATTTTTATTTTATTTATAACAAGACTATAGTTTCGAGGACTTTGCACTCTTCACCAGTCTATTACAATTGATTCACAGAAATTGATGTATGAACGTTACTGTGAATCAATTGTTATAGACTGTTGAAAAGTGCAAAGCCCTCGAAACTAGTCTTGTTATAAATAAATTAAAAAATTTCTTTTACCAGCAGAAGACACACTCTTTTATAGTCTCCTTTAATTTGTAAAAATTCTGCTTCTGTCGGCAAAAAAGAAACTTTGAATTTAAGTGATTATACCTAGTATTTTCCCCGTATAAAATTTTCAATCTTACTGCTAGGGAAAGTAAAAACGATTATGGATTTTCGATTCTCGTTTTAAGGTGTTAACCGCATTAGCTTCTGAATGGCTCAATTATTGTTGTTACAGAGAATCCCCTTAAATCCGAACTATTGTTGCATTGTTATTGTTGAGTTTGTAATTAAGTGAACGGTGTTTTGATTTTAGATTATGGCAAGCAAACGAAAACACAGTTCTTGTACTGTAGAACAAAAACTGAAAGATTTAAAGCGTCTGGACGCTGGGGAAAGTTTGACAAAATTGGCTAGATAGTTTGGTGTTGGTAAAGCAACAATCAGTGACTGGAAAAAATCGTGTCAAAGTTTAACAGTTTTGCAATGTAACAAGTGATAAAACCTTAAATTTGTCAAAAAAACTCGTTCGGATTTGAGGGGTTTCACTGTATATTTTGTCTATGACGCAAAAAAAGATTTAATATTTACGACTCATCAGAATGATGGATTTTACAGATGAAACAGCAAATTTTGAAAAGCTTCTAGAAAAATATTTAAACTAAGCAATTGAGTCGTAAATCTTAAGTTTTTAAACATTCTTCAAAAGCCAGGTCCCAATTAAAACCAAAAGTTTAAAAATTAAGTAAAAGTAAGAATATGGCAAGTAAATACTTACTTTTGCGTGTAACAGCGCACACATCATGTATTTCTATTTTTTCACTTTATTGGTAAATTTTAATTAAATATGTACCTAGGTATATGTACCGACTTGTTCGTTGCTCAGGGAAAAACTGATTTTCTAATATTGAAAAAAAAAAAATTAAATAAATATTTATTTCTTATATGTATAATCTCAGTTATTTAAAATTATTTATTTTTAATTTATTGAACAAACAAAACTTCTTGATTGTAAATACAAAATGTACTATAATTTCCTGTATATATATTTTATTTATATTTTTAAATAATTAAATAAATGTATTAATGTATTATTTTTTATTTAAATTCAAAGAAAACTCCTCTCTTGCCCTTTACTTCCTTCTAACTCAATCTAGTTCATGCACAATTGTATAAAACATCCCTCAGATGTTTTCGTTATGTTGTAATAGCAAGCTGGTCATATAACAAATGAATGCTCATTTGAAAGAACTTCGACAACAAGTATTTAAATATAGTAAAAGCTCGATGTTCTTTCAAATTGGCATTCATTTGTTATATGACTAGCTTGCTATTACAACAAAAAATAATTTGCCTAAATCAAATCTGGTATTTGAATCCATGAAAACTATAGATAAAATCTTTACGATTTTATTTAACCTAAAAGTTTTGTTAAGGGAAAATGGTGTAGGTTCTTGGTGAAACATTTGAAATAAAGTAAAGGAATTTTTTTTAGAAAACTTTTTAAAATTTTCTTTACTTATTCTTTAAATATATTTAATTTTTTGAACATGCACCCCCCCCCCCAATTTTGTGGGGTTAGTTTTTGCATTTTTAGGCTTTTGGGGGTCCACTGATTATGTATATAAAAATTTGGTTGAGTTTGGTCAAATGGCCTAAATTTTTAATTTTTAACCCCTCTCCACCCCCCTTAATTTTGGGTCGATATGCACCAAAATCTAATCAGCTCTTAATCTCAATCGACCAAAACTACGTGTCAAATTTGGTTTTGATATTCACACTAGTTTTTGAGCTAGCTCGTGCACAAAATTTGGTAACGCACAGACTAACTAACTAACTAAATAAGACTAACAGACATTTTGAGAAAACAATTATTATCTCGAAAAATATAATTTTTTCGATGTTCACTTATAAAGGATTTTTTGTAGAGCCTAATGCCATGGTTTCGCTCAATTTTTCTAAAAAAATTTCAAAAATTTTCTTTACTTAACCTAAAAGTATGAAGGACTTTTTACCTTTTTGCACGTTTTGAGCATCTTTTTATTGCACGTTTCAAAGATTTTTACTGCACGAAAATCCAGTCTTTTCAAATGATATATATGAAGAAATTGAAAAATAATTTTTCTAATTTTAACTTCTCTAAACTAACTTTCAGTTTGAAACAGATACCTTATAATTAAAATTTTATTCATTCACAAACCAGTAAAACTAGATAAAAAAGAAAGGTATAAGGGTAAAATTAAATATAAATAAATAAATAAAGAGAAAGCATAAAAGTGGAAAGATTTTATTTAAGTTCATTAATCCCTAATTAGTTCATAGGAAGGACAAGAAGATACTCTTGGAATTTAATCAGCTTAGTTCAAGGAGGAATATTGAGAAAAACATAAATTTTAAACAGAAAAAGACGAAATAATTGTTGGAAATAAAAAAAATAATTAAGCAGACCAAGTGGGAGTCACCAAGAGTCCAATGCCTTATATCTTCTAAAATATGTAAGTTCTCTAATTCCTTCTTAATGATATTGATAAGGAGAATGATAGAATTTGTATAATTTTAAGTTAAGCCACTTCTGAAGTAGATAAATCACCTAGAAATTGTCGATTTGGGGCTCACTTGCACAGTCATTTAAAATTAAATAAATTTATAAAAAAATTAAATCTAAATCTAATTCTACGTATAGAAATAATTGAGCTAAAAAGAACATATGTGAAGCCTATCTATAATAATAAAAATGAATTTCTGTTTCTTTGTAAGCGCAGATCTCTCAAATGCCTGGACCGATTTGGCTATTTTTTTTTTTTTTAATCATCGTAATAGTCCAATTCAGATTAATACGTAAAAAAAATTGGAAAAGTTGCCCGGAAAATTGGAAAATTCAGGTTAGCCAACATAGCTTGCCAAACAATAAAAGAACTAAACTAGCAAAAAAACAAGTGTTGGCAGCACTGTTTGTTTGATTTTTGAATGTCATTCATTCTCAATAGTTCTAACCACATTATCGTTGAAGAAGAATTTAATACTGCAACAAAGATTTAAAAAAACTATCTATTTTTTTAAAGTACATTTAAAACCAAAAATTATAAAAAAAATCGTTATGATAACTAAATTTTTGAAAAAGTTATGGTTATTTAAAAAAAGCTATTTTTTTCAAAAATTCCTAATTTCTTTTGGGTTGGGTGAAAAAAATGTGAAAAAAATTCTGAAAACCGTCTTTAATAGGGTAAAAAAAATAAAATGTCTGCCAAGCTTTTGATTATATATATATAGATGAAAAATATTTAATTTAAAATAAAATATGTTATTTAAAAATCATTTTTCTTAAAAATACCCATGGGAATCTCACCTCATCTTTTTTCTATTGTATTTAGGCGGGCCTTGAAGCTAGTTAATAATACAAATAATCCGTACAATTCTCAGCTTACTATCAAGATTATAGATTCACTTCTTACATTTGCCTTTATTATTATTATTATTATTATTATTATCTGAGTTTATGTAGTTTCTCAGCTTGTGCTGGAAAAATTTCCCCTATCCCTCTAGATATTTTTTAGAATCAGGCTCAGTTAATGTAGAAATGGAATTCAGCCCAGACCACGTGTCCTGGTAATCTTCAATCGAGAAACTTGCGCGCTATGTGACAAGATTATAAAATTGTTGCCTTCTATGCGTTGTTCAAGAAAGTTCATGATCTTCACGAATAGTCTGAGTTATGTCTATCTTACTTCATACCTGAATATTGATACACTGGAACGAATACGAGATTATTAAGATATTTCCTTCCTCCTTAAAATTCTACCTCCTAAGATCGATTTTCTCATATAATCCTGTCCAAAAATAACTTCAGAATTACTATAAAGACGACACAAGATAAAAATGTGTATTTTTTTTTCAAATTCGTTTTATTAATTAATTGTTTTTTTAATTTTAAAATCTATTACCTATTAGTTTATTATAAATATTCTTATATATATTAAATTAGGAAACTTAGTTAATTAATCAGGGGTGGCCACATGGGGGGGGGGGGGGGCGTTAGGGATACAGAATGCGTCATTAAAATTTTTGTGAGGGGGCTGAAAATTGTAGCATTTCAGCAAATCCTATAACTTCAATAAAAAGCTCTTCTAATGCTTTAGATGTAAATAAAATGGGGGGGGGGGGGGGTTACTTTCCATGAAATTAGGAGAGGTGCGTCATGAAGCTACAAATTATTAGGCACCCTGAATTAAGGCTATTTTTATTGAATACGAGGTGGTATAATTTAATAGGGAATTGTTGCAAAGGATAATGAAAACTACAGATTCTGAATAAAATAATATAATAACTAACCCAATAACTGATACTCCTTACTCTTATTTCCTTTATGTCTTCTAATCTTTCTCTACTTTTTTTTTCTCTTCTTCCCCCATAAAATTTGTGTATTGGTGAACTCTTTTGCCAAATTTGTAAAATATTGTTGCTAAATTATGTATAAACACTAGGTGGGACTAAGGTCCTATGTTTGTATACTTTGTTAAATAAATAAATAAATAAATATAATTATAACTCATTTTCATCTTCTTAAAAAATTCGACGATTCGGAGGATTTTCCCTCCTTCTTCAGGGCCTAAAAGGGTCACAAAGGAACCTCTATGTGTATATTAATTGCAAAAGTTCAAAACTTACCTTATATACTTGGCCGGAACTGGTCAAAACCTTGCCAAAAAATAAATTAAATTTTATTTCACTTTTCTTTTTTTAATTCTGGCTACAAATAAAAATCAACCTTTTGTCTGAATTTAAATAAGCCCTCAAAGTACAGGATTAATTGGTTCAGAATGTCGAAAAATTGCGTATGTCGAAGCGCGAAATTTAGCATTTTTGGTAAAAAAAAAATATGTTTTAGTTTCAAAGGATAGATGAAAGTTTTTTTACTTCTTGAAAAAAAATGATGAAAAAACAAGTCCTCAAAGATTTTCCGAGCATCCATGCTCTTCGATTAGATTTCCAAATGACAGGTATAATGATGTTTTAGGAACATTCTTTAGGGCTCTTGGGGTTTTGCTATGGTATATTATAAGTGGTTTTGATTTTGCAATCTCCAGCAGCATTTCCACCTCGCCTTATTATGTAAACTAAACAACTAAAATAATTAACCTGAAGATTTGAGTATCATTTTAACTTTTTTGATGTTTTCCATGACATGTTTTTACTTCACCATACAGGGTATTAAAAAAATTGGACGAAACCATGGCATTTCGGTATACAAAAGCTCAATAAGTGAACATCGAAAAAATTACATTTTTCGAGATAATTACTGTTTTCAAAATGTCAGTTAGTTAGTCTGTTCGTTAGTACGTGCGTTACGAAATTTTTTGTGGACGAGCTAGCTCAAAAACTAGCGTGAATATCAAAACCGAATTTCACACGAAGTTTTGGAGCATTGAAGATTAAGAGTTCTGATTAGATTTTGGGCATATCGACCCAAAATTAAGGATGCGTTAAAATTTAAAATTATAATATTTTCAAACTAAAAGAACAAGAAAAATGAAATTTACCATAAAACCTATAATAACGAAAATATTTTTTTTTCTGGATCCAAAATTGTAAGGAGGGGATCAAAAAATAAAAACTCAACCAAATTTTGTATACATAATGAGTGAGCCCCCAGAACACTAAAATGCCAAAACAAACCGCTTAAAATGGGGGGGGGGGGGAGCGAGGGTCAAAAAATAATCTAGGCCCTTTGACCAAGCCAACCAGAAGTGTATGGTAAAGTCAAGTGAATGGCCACATCAGAACATGTCAATTTATTTTGAAAATAAAATGGATTTTTGGAAAAATACAACTCACGGCAATAAACCAAATATATCAGAAAAAATTTATTGTTATTATTGTTTTATTATATTTGTGACAAAACCAACCCTTCAATTTAACGAAAAAAAGTTTATATTTAATGTCTTTTAATATTTAATATTTTTGCATATTATCAAAAGGACAGACTTCAATAGCATAATCCGCATTGGTCTCGTGATAAAATATCTTTTTCAAATAAGCGCGGTCGAAACAATTCTCATTGATATATAAATTTATTTAAAAAAATCATTATTTCAAGTTAGAAATATATAAGTTCAAATATTATTTTCACTCAATATTTGACAAAAATTCCCAGTTGATTCGTGATCGAATCAAATGTAGAAAACATTCGGTAAAAGGACTTCGTCAACTAAAATTTATTTATTTTTTAAATCGTACAAGTCGAGGAGTGACTTTACATCGCTTTTAATTAAAACAAAAAATTACCGAGCAACGCTCTGTCCGCCAGGGAGTTCGATTTTAAATGATGGTGTCTAGACAGATTAAGAAAACGGATGACCACAATATAATATCGATAAAAAAATTCATTCATTAAACAAAAAAGGCATTTTGGTTCCCTTCCGGGTGCCGAATGAGTTAATTGAGCCCACAGCTAATTTATTGGCCCACATAATGTGCTGTTATTTATTCGCCCGTCTTTTCTATTAATCTTAGATATCTATTCAAGAGAGAATATTGACGTTCTATTTTGCCATGGATCATTTATTACCACCTCACTTTCGAGCTTATCGGATCTATTCTAATTTCCCCCCAGATAAGGACCTAGTTCTTCTTTTTATGATAGAATCTTCTGATTAGTACAGAGATAGAAAACTGAATGCAGGCTTTCATAGTATGAAATCTAATCAGGATCCCTTCTAAAGTGATCATATTTTATACACTTGGCTAAATTGAATTAGCAAAAAAATAATCAATCATTTAACTTGTCTAATTTGTCATTTACTAATTCAATTTGTTATGTCAATTACTTTATCTGTGTGAGTAAATCAAATTAATTTAAAAAGGTGGTTACCAGCAAGGGACGAATTTGTATAACGGAATGCATTACGGACTATTTATCATTTCAATTTCTTTAACTTATGAAAAAATATAATAAATTTCCTAGTAAATAATATTTCGGAAAAATAATTTTTGAACTATTTACAGTGAAACCCCTCAAATCCGAAATCCCGGGAAATCCGAACGAGTTTTTTGACAAATTTAAGTTTGGGTAGGTGTTTTCTTGAACTCGAGGCTAGGCCAAAGCTTCTTCCAAGATCTCCGCAGTAAGTTCACACTTGTATTTTTTGCCACGATTGTGCAACCCAGTAAATAACGTCTTTTATTGTAACTTTCTTCAGCTTCTTAAAGATAGAATGAGAACCATTTTCTTCAATAAGATATCCAAAACACCAGCTTTCGGCTAATCTGAACAAATTGAAATCCGAACAGGCTACAGCCCCAATTAGTTCGGATTTGAGGGGTTTCACTGTATTTTAATTAGGTACCTGGTGGAGCAAGCATTGCTCGGTAATTTTTTGCTATAGCTAAAAACGATATATTTTTATTATTTTTAATTTTTAAATTCAGGTAACAAGATCGATTTTTATTTGTAGCTAAAATTAAATAAAACTGAAATAAAATTGAATTTATATTTTTATGGCAACGTTTTGACTGGCTCTAGCCAATGAATCGTGAAAAGTTTTGAACTATTTTTATGTTAATATACAAATTTAAGTGTCTTGTCTCTTTGAAAAAGTGGATGGGAAATTTTTTTTCAAAAAAAGAACAACTTCCGGGTTTCATACCTGTATTTTAATTAAATTTGAGAATTTATTTATTTAATGCTAAGATGATAAAACTGTGCTTAAATAAATAAATTCTCATATAATTATTTTTATTTTATTTGAAAAAAATTCTACCTAGATAATAATTATTCTTTCTGCTCTGCTTGGTATTTTTCTACTTTAGTAGTTAGTACGCTTAATAGTAATAATTTGACTTTGTTACGAGCTAGCTGAAACAGCCCTTATATTAAAAATAATTTCAAATAAAAGTATGGGCCAAGTGGGTTATTGTTGAATAGATTTTTCAAAAGACACAACTTTATAAGGAAACAAATTGCTTGTACTTACCTTTTTTAAGTAAAAATATACTCATGATGACCAAAAGTTGAATAAATGAATAGTAGTCAGCCCGAAAGCAAGTTTTATTCTCATTTGCATTATAAACACAAATGAAGAGTTTTACTAGAGAAGATGAGTTCTGTGGTAGGTCCTTGTTACAAACTAAGGTTTATCCCTATGACTTCTAGAGACTGGAACTGTCTTCCCAGCTACATATAAACTTCAGTCTTTCAAGACACGTCTCCACAGATATCTTCGACTTCTATCCAATCCCTAAATCTCTTCTTATTTTCAAGATACCTGGGCCACCGTGGACTACAGAGGTTGTACTTTTTTGGTGCAACTTCTTGTATTAATATCATTATAAAAAAGCCAAAGATCTCTACCTCAGAAACTTTCATTTTATCATAAAACATTAAGGTGTAACATAAAAGTATTAATTTACTATAGCCCAAGCCAGTGCATTGTAAGCACTACATCAGATATGGCGAAGGGCAGAAACGATAAAAAAAAAGATATTTAATTAATAAAAATATAATAATGATTTGTACAGGAATAGTAGAGAATTGGATAAAATTAAAAACAGAGTTTTTTATTAAATGGGCCAGACGTTTTGTCAATTTATTTTGATTTCGTCAGTGGCCCATTTTATCACTATTTGTCAAAAACAATTTCACTATAAGACAAAAGTTCATTAATCTTTCTTTAACGTTTAACATATTCTTGGCTCAAATTAATCAACAATCTTGTGAGCGACTTAATTATTATTATTGTTATTTTTTAGAGATTTTATTATTTATTATTAATAGATTAAATTTTTTTTTACGGGTTTTAGGTTGATGATTTGAAAGATTTTCAGGATTACACTTCTGATATAAATTTAAATCGCTCTGTGGGATAAGTGGGACTTTTTTCAAAAAAAGAGTGAGCCTTAAAGCAAATTTTGGAAGACCCAGGGATGCTGAATCTTCCTGTTTCAAAAATTGGAGGGGGGGGGGGTAGATTTTTGAAGAAAAAATTATGAGAAAAAGTGAAACTTTCCCAAGATTTTAAATGATGAATCTGATATTAATTTCTATTTAATATTTTCTCACTTAGAGTCAAAAGACCGTTCCTTAGAATAAGTAAAATTAAGAAATTAATCTCTACTAGTCTTTTTTTATGATATTGATGTGAGAAGGAGATACACCAGAAGGTCCATCCCCTAAAGGCCTGTATGGGCTGCCCCCTCCATCGTGAAAAGAACAGAGTAGAAGGAAAAGAAGCCGGGATCACGAGCCAAATCTCAGAAAGTTAGATATAGTCCAATTTACTAAGTTTTTTAGGGGCTTCGAGTAGTGGTAAATTCTCTGCGCGATAAATTAGGTTAAATTTATCTCCCACTTAATTTTTATTACCAGACCCTATACTTAGAGAAAAATGTCTGGGTATAGCCGGGAATCGAACCCGAGACCTCCGGGTTGCCAGCCAGTTATGCTGACCAGAGAGGCGGACAGTCTGAAACAGGTATGGACTTGTACGAAGAGATATCATTCTATCCGCGCCCTTATTAGATATTAGCCATTTTCCTCTCGATTAGATTCTAATGAAAGAATCGATCACCCGCACATTTATTAAATAATTAAAAAATGAAAACTTATTTAAGCTAGAGACGCCCTTAGAAGTAATTGATAATAAACTTAAATATATGGTAAATTGTTGATTTATGTCTATATTATAAATACATCGATTTAATATCTCAATAAAATGCAGAGTAAAAATCGTATATCTCTAGCTGTAGGTTATTCCTAGGCTTTCTGGGATATACAATTTTAAATTCCTCAAAAAATCAGCCCCAACTATAAATTCAGGAAATCTTTAAACAAAAATTAAAAATTTTCTGTTTTCTAAGATTTGTGATTTGAGATTTTTAAAAATTGATTATAGATTCTTGTAAAATTCAAAATATTGAAGTATATTAGGAAACATTTAATAAAAAAATTTCAAACTTCTGAAACTTTTTGCAGAATCTTTTTTATTTTTCGAACTTTATCAAAAGGTTCTAAGGTCCACCAATGTTATGACTATATACAATATTCTTTCAGGAAAATTTAATATTATTTTTCAACCCTTAGACGTTGAGAATGAGTTCTTTTCTTAAATTAATGTTTAAAAATTATTAAAGAATAAAAGGAAATTAATAACAAAATAAATTAATCAGAAATGATGAAACTATATTTAAATAAAAATTAAACTTGAAATAAATATCTGATGAGAGTTAAATAAATTATAGATTCAAGCTTTACAAGAGGAAGTTAAAAAATTAAAAACATGATAAATAATAAAAAATAAAAATATAGGAAATAATGATTTTTTTACTTTAATTAAGTAATTTTATATAATGAAAAAAAATGTTTCATTTTTGTAAAACAAAATTATATTTTTTAAGATATTCCAAATGAATATATATATATATTTTTTTTATAAGTTTCTAAAATTACAAATATGAATCGGAGATGATTTTTTTTTTATGAGTGTGGATTAACAATTGAACTATCTAAATGCTGAAGTAATTAGGTCAATATAGATATGGCATTAGAAAAAGACATAAAGAACATTTTCGAGAGGAGAAGAAAGAGAAATATAATATGGAACAGAAATCCAAGGCAATGAAAAAGAAATCGTCGTTCGTTCTTTTTGCAACTGACACAATGTCTTTTTTCTTTTGCTTTTCGAATCAATACATTTGTAATTAGCATCACAATTTATACATTTAAAAGAAAAAAGAATTTTATTGGCGAAAATCACGATAGGCGTGACATCTCTTGGGGATATATAGAATTAATAAATTACATGTATAAATCAAGAGAATTCAACCCTTCTGACTTTTGAGCATAGAGTAATATAGAGTGGAAGGCTACTGTATATCGAAAAAGCGCTCTCTAGCTACTGGAGGGCGAAAACTCTTAGTTCTTAAGAGCTATCCAAAGATCATAGAACATTAAAAGCCTTTGTCATAGATAAAAGATACATACCCTTTATGTTATATATATAGTATATATAAGCGCATTTTTTTATTCTTGATAATGTCAGCAAAATTTGCCCCGAAGAGAACGGTTTCCGCCATTTTATTGCCCAATGGTTTCGCCCTGGTCTCGCCAGAGAGCTCTGTTACTCGTATACGCTAAAATACATTGGCTCCTTATGGAGCCTTCCACTCAATATTACTCTATGCTTCTGAGATGAGGCAGAAAGTTAATGGGGAATCAAAATCTATTCTCCCATAAGAATAATATATTTACTTGCCCATTATGTAAATCCGATGATTTT
This sequence comes from Forficula auricularia, assembly GCA_024734495.1. Classification (NCBI taxonomy): domain Eukaryota; kingdom Metazoa; phylum Arthropoda; class Insecta; order Dermaptera; family Forficulidae; genus Forficula; species Forficula auricularia. Next base: position 473,603 of record JALMQS010000768.1, on the reverse strand, counting down.
CGCCAATAATATGACCGAAGACAAAATAATATTTTAGGGAAAAAGAGCAACAAAAAACGCTCTTCCTCTTGAACAATCACTCCAATTAGATCACATTCTTATATAAATTGATCAGTTTTAAATTTAATAATATCATTTATTAAATAAATAATAGAATTTGAATTTAATATTTTTATAATATTTAAGTTCTGCTATTCATGACTGGGTCAGAATAAATTTTTAGCCAAAAGTGCAAGCCTTCCTATGCACTTCATTGGTGCATCACAAAGACCCTTATTTTAAGAGAACTTTGGTATTTTAAACCCTCCCAATGCTTTTGCAAGGGTTTTATTTGTGAATAACTTGTTCATATTTGAAAAAAATCTGAAAATACATTTGCATTACTGCTTGTGATTTATTAATAGTTTTCATTTGGACTCCAGTGCGCACTCGGAGAGGATACTGACGTCATTGCTACTCGAGCAAAAAGTTTACGTGTATTTTCCCTAAGCTGCGCATGAAAATGTGCTCTAAATCGCCCAAAATACCGCTATAAGATAGATTTAGCTTATAAATAGGTATTAAACATTATCTAATACTTATAAGTCTTATTTTGAAAATATGAACAAGTTATTCGGAAAAATGTCAAGATTTTGATCAAAAAGTATTTGTATTGAAAATTGAAATCACCAAATATAGTCTCAAACATAGATGTCACACAAATAATGTGTATTAGATAGAGAGAAGTAAAAGGCTAGGTGTTTTTTCCCTAATCTGCGCATGCGCTCTGGAGAGTTCTTTTGTTTTCGGTCTTTATAATAATCATTCTTTCAAGAAAACACAAATTCGTTAAATTTATTGTTATTATTTCTCCATTTTCCAATATTTGGTTGATGAGTATTGAGATTTATTTTTTACATAAACAAAAATAATTTTACTCCTTTATTAAAATCAGAGCTACGAGAGTTGATTATATTTTTACTTAAAAAACATTTTTTTTAATAAATACCTAATAATTAATAATATCTTCCTCTTTTTTATAAAACTAGCAATTTAGGAATGTTTTATGTAGATACTTAGAATTATTTTTTCCTAATTTTTAATTATAAATATCGAAGATGTTGAGAAAAATTTTAAATGAATAAAATATAAGAATTCTATAATGGCTGTGAATTCACATAGAGTTGAAATTATATTATAAATTAACTAAGAATAAGAAAAAAATAGTAATCTATTTATACACGTTTCAAAAGATTTTTATCTTCATAAATTATGAATGAAAATGATTTCTTTCTAATTTACTATGATATCTTTATATATTGCTCCATGAAAAATTTATATTTGATTTTCTAATAGAATATTACCCCAAATAATATTTTATTTCTCAAATTTTTTTTTAGTTAAGCCTCTTTTTGTAATATTTAAAGATACAAATAATTCCTTATCGATTTTATTTTATTTTTGTATTTAAAAATTATTTCCTCAAAATATTTTTATTAATTTATTTGAATTTTGATATAAATTGATTATTATTTCAAAAGTTTAGAATAAAACTATTTAATTATGATAAATAACGTTTCGAATTCTACTTCTGGAGTTGTTTTTAAGTGCTTAAATTTTAATCATGTCCAATGACCACCTTTGCTAGAACAGTACCTATAGGGTAAGGGTACCTTGACTCAAATATCTTTCTCCGGGCAAAGTTTTAAGAAAAAATTGACCGCGTATTTCTAAAGAGAGGTTGAAATCCAAGCACTTGCTTATATGTGAAGTTTATATTATATAAAATATCGTGTTCTATTCCAAGATTTAATTCGAAAATCGATTCTTAAGAGCTGGTAATAGGCTTTCTGTCTTTAAAACTGACTCTTAGAGCTAGTTGTATGTCGGTTTGTAAAATTTTTGTTAAAGTTGACAAAGGGTAAAACTTTAATATTGACACACACTTTCATCTGATTGGCCATCCGGCCCGGCATAAGGTGAATTCTAAGGTTTTGCCCTTTGCCAACTTTTACAAAGACTTTTTCAACCGACATACAATTGGCCCTAAGCATTCTAGTCAAAAATATAATATCAGTTTTGCATTTATACATTAATTACCACTATCTCAATTTTCAGCAGGGCTATTGTAAATTGTGATGATTTTGAATCTGGTAATTAATGTTTACACACAAAACTGATATTATGTCTTTGACTAGATTACTTATAGTCGGTTTTTAAAGCCTTAGGAAGCCTAAATTATAAGCGAAAAGTTGCTAAACAAACAATACATAAATATTTGGGGAAAAAGCAACACAATTTTCCCATCTTCTCAGAAACAATTTTCAATTTATATTCTATTTTGATGAATCTTGTAGCTGTCCTCATTCATTCGAAAATGTAAAAATGTACAAGAAAAATAATACAAACAAAAACTAATTTCTAAAACATTTTCTGCTAAGCAAGATATCCAAAAAGAGTAAAAAATATCTTTAAAAAATTATTTATTTTTGATTATATGTTCATGCAGAATTAAAGAAAAAATACTTTTTGATTTTGAGGAGGCTTTCCTAAATTGTAGTTCGCTGCTGTTATAACATATCTAAAGTGGCCTCAAAACAAAAGAACCTTGATACAAATTGAGAAAATTAATTTGGGAAAAATAAATTTAGATTTAGAAAAAAAAGGGATCACAATTTTTTTTTTTATATGTACACATTTTAATTTATAATATTATAGAATATAAATACTAAGGAAAGGATATTTTCGCTTCGAATTTAAGTACAATTTTATACTACTAGTGATAAAGAATAAAATTCTCTAGTAGCCCTGATTTTTTTTTTTAATTATAACCTCGCTATAGGTACTTGTTTCTTTCAAACACAAAATTATAATAAATCGTCTAAATAATTTAATAAAAATAAGTGGTATATATATATATATATATATATTTATATGCGTAGGTATATTATAAAAAACATAAATCTCAAAGTTAGATAAGAGTGAACATAAGATGAAAATTTCCTTTTTAAGAAACAACAGAAAACATTAAAATAATAATAATAATAATAATAATAAGAGAAACATTGAGTCACTTATGTTACATTAAGTCACTAAAACAAATTGCATCATCAATCGTTTGTTTTGCAAACAAACTATCTTGTATGTTTTTTTATTCTTAAAATTATATATTATACTAGTAATAATATAATCATAACAGAAAAATATAAATGACTATTTGATATTTTTTTTATGTATTACAACTTTATGTACAGTCGATACTGATGTATTTTGAAATTTGAAAATACTACTATTGAATTTATCAATTAATTTATCTATTATAGATATATAAACAGGGTAATTCAGACCACCCGGCTGTAGAGTATGTACTTTATTTCGTCATCCTTAGGTAGTTAGAATAAATCTAAAAAAAATTTCGATATCAAAGACTACTTTAAGTATCATTTTATGTCTTTGAAGCCAACTTGAGCTATGTCTTATAGAAAATGCTTTAATATTTCAAATGGGAATGAATATAGGGAGTTCAGTTCAATTAAATGAGACATAAAAGAGTGTGTCTTCTGCTGGAAAAATACATTTTTTAATTTATTTATAACGAGACTATAGTTTCGAGGGCTTTGCCCCCTTCATCTTTCACACATCAATCCTGTGAATCTATTGTAATAGACTAATGAAGGGGGCAAAGCCCTCGAAACTATAGTCTCGTTATAAATAAATAAATAAAAAAATATTTTTCCAGCAGAAGACACACTCTTATATTTCCTATAATTTATAAAAATTCTGCTACTCCCAGCAAAAAGAAACTTTCAATTTAATCTACCAGGTGTATGCATATGAAATGAGCCTTTTTTATGAAAATAAAACACTTTTTTTAAATAGGAAAGAAAAAAATATTTTATTCAAAGTACTCTCCATCACATTCTACACATTTTGACCATCTTTCTGGCAATTGGTGGATCCGCTTCCAAAAAAAATAGTGAGCTAGCATGAAATATACCATAAATGTTTTAAAAAGAAATAACTTTTAAACGAAAAATGTTTAATTGTACCTACTAAGCATATTTTTAACAAATAGATAGTATTAACGTAATAATTTTATTCAGGGGTGCCCCCCCCTAGCTTCATAACTCATCCCCGCTAGTTTCATGAAAAACAATCCCCCCTGTACATTATATTTTAAAGAATTAGAAGGGGTTTTTAAGCGACTTAAAAAAAGGAGAAGGTTATCAATTCGACTGAATTTTTTTATTACCTTTTGTTGAAGTTATTAACTTTGAAGTTTTAGCATCATAATTTTCAACCCTCCCCAGAAATTTCAATGACGAGCTAGTGTCCTAATCCCCCCCACCCAGTGGGTACCCTTGTTTTAATTAATGAATAAGGTAATAATGATAATAATGTGATATTCTTTATTCTTAATTTCTAAAGAAATTCTGAAAGGTGTTCATCCACTAATTCAGAGTTGCCATGGATAATTATTATCACATATCTGAAGGGTTGTGTTCACCCCTTCTAATCTTTATCAAATGTCAGAAGGATTTTGTTCATCCCATGACAATTTTGTTGCGTGTCCCAATGGATGTTTTCTCATAATTTCTTTACAAATTTTTAAGTTTTATCAACAAATTGAACTTATTGAAATATTTTCTTGTTGAAGTTTTGGTAATATTGAAATTATTTTACTAGTTGGACAGGACAACCCATGGAGAACTAGAAAATTGATTAAATCTATTGTATAAATTTATAATCGATTAAGTAAGTTGAGACTTTAATTATCCTTTAAAAACGGTTTCACAATTACAAGTTGAAATAATCCGAGTATAAACTAGAAAATTTTAAGATACATATTTTCTAATTTCACATTGAGGTTGGGTGGTCCAATCTGAAAAAATCTTTACGACCGAATCATCAACAAGAAAATATTTTAATCATTGATACAATAAAATAAATACATAGAATAATAAGGATCATTAAAATATATGTTATTATTTGTGATCCCTAGCTTATTATTTTATTTCTTGAATATATATATTTTTGAAGTGATAACTTGCCACTTTTTATTTTACTTGGATGTAAATGGGATTGAACCGTCACGCATTACGCATCACGCGTCACGGTTGGGTCTGTGTCTAACCACAGATGGCGCTGCAGCATTAACTCACATTAATATCTTATATTTAAGTAAATGAGATTGAGCCATCACGCGTAGCATCACGTGTAACATCACGCAAAATTATTAAAATTTATATTTTTATATAAAAAAATATAAATTTTCATAATTTTATAAATGCCATATAAGTTATCACTTCTGTCGTGTGGTCTTAAGCACAGAAACGATTTTTTTTTTAATTATATATTTTCCCCTAAAATTTCTATTTGAAATTTCGAAGCTGTGTCCCATTAGATATAGTTTCAGTTTGTTCATCAAAACGAAAAGTAGGCTTTGATAATGAAACTTTTCTTAATCTCGTTCCGAAATTAAGTTAAAAGCCTGTCAGGTGGCTTATCTGAATCACCCTGCATATTTTCACATGTTATTATATATACCTATATATTTATATTAATTCATTGATGATTGAGCTGTTGGTTTCAGATTCATTTTGTATTTAATTAATTAATTTATTTAACAACTTTCTGTATTGTCACATTACGATTGTGTCTTGTGTATAATTCACTTTAATAAATTTATTTAGTTATTAATATAAAGTTTATTATTTCATTTTTTTTTTTTTATCTTTTCTTTTTTACATATTTCCTGAAAGGAAATTAATATTTAACATCACAACATACGAACGTAAAGACTAGGGGACCCAACTTACGATTCTTAAAAAAATTTAGACTAGATTCATTTTAAGAGCATTTAATGTTCTCATTTTATTTTATTTTAAAAAAGAAATGTTTAAAAAAACAAAAAAAGAATTATAATAATAAAAAAAAATTTGGGAATCAGAAAACAACAGCATTATATATATATATATATATTTATTTATATTTTCACTTTTTTTTTTTTTGTTTTTTTTTTTGTTTTAGGCAACTTAGTGTTATCGACATTGCAATTCAAAATACGCATAAATACGCGTATTTATTTATTTATTTATTTAAATATATTGAATTATTCACACTTTTTTGGAATCTAAATTAAGAGCCTAAATAATTCATACGCTGCCAATCAGATTCGCTGGACGTAATCATAAATAATTTTTTATTTTACTAAAATTTTGAAATTTTCCCCAAGTATATTCATTTTTTTTTCTTTTTTGATTATAAGTGTCTTCTAAAAATGTATTTGAGTATATCAAATATTCTCTTCTCTTACTTTCTCTCTTCCTTTTACTATTTCTTCAATTGTTTTTTGTGTAGGTCTCCCCACTCTGAACGATAATTTTTTTTTTAAGTCGCGCACCGCTTAAATTTAACAAATATATTTTTCAACACACTTAATCAATTCAATCTCTACTTGTTCTGATCTTCATTTCTTCCCTACACACATTTACCTAATATTATTTAATACATATACAAGACAGGTAAAAGATTCAAGGGTCAGTTATGGCTCCCTAAGATAAGAGAAAAAAAATCAGCATTTACAGATGATGAAAAAAGTAATAAAAACTTGGGTTTTTTAACATTTCTTAAGGGTTGCAGAATGCCAATTTATGAATATCTGTTTTATTTATCATTTAATTTTAATTCATGTTCAATTTAACTCTGATATATTGAGATTTATTTGGAATTAAGCTTTAATTTTTTATTTAAAACTTCTTTTTAAGGGGGCCATTTAAAGACAACTGGGTTACTTTCTCAGATTCTGCTCTCTACAATGAGACTTGTAACATGAGAGAGAGATTTAAGTCATCAGTATGATGTATGATAACATAATATATTATAGTGTATGGGACCCTTCAAAAATATAATATATTATACCCTTATTGATTGGCGTAGTTAAGGAGTTTTTCTAGGGGGGGGGGGTGCAGTCGGCCACTAATTAGGCACCACAAGGTTTCAATTTCGGTAATCCTATTAGAGACAAGGTTTCAATTTCGGTAATCCGATTAGAGACAAGGTTTCAATTTCGGTAATCCGATTAGGGATCAACTAACTTTTTAGTAGAATTGACAAATTTTGGAAGTTATGGTATAATTTAATGCGAAATACATACGTGATGATTGGTAATAATGGAGTTTCGATTTTTCTAGGGGGGGTCACTGCCCCCTTCCACCCCCCCCCCCCCCTAACTACGCCCATGCCCTTATTAATCAGGGTAATTATATGGATTTTTTAAATTATTTTAATAATGATTTCACGGCCGTTAAACTAGAGGGTACTAAGTTAAACGTTTTATTAAAATAAGATTTTCAATAAAATTAAAATTAAAGGCTATTCAGGAACAAAGTGTCTGCTACCTGCTGAAAAGCAATCAATACTTTTAATGTTTTAACAGAAAGTTCCAGAATTAATTTTTAAATTGAAATAATCTCTTTTTAGAATGACAACTACATAAAATTATTTTCTTCGAGAATTATGGATTTCTAGGTGTGTGTGTTTAATTTAATTTTTTAAATAATTGTCATAAAAACGTTTAAATTAGTGAGTTCTTATTTAATCTTAGCTTGCTACAATAGTTATCATTTAATATCACTTTTCAACTAAAATTTTTCCTCTTCTTTAGACCCCTTTCTGACCAAAATTATCTTGAAACCCTGAGATTTTAGTCCCGAAATTTGTCATTTTTCGGTTGTTGAATTCAGTCATCTTCATCAAGCCAATAAATATAGTAGTAACATGATATATAATAATAATTTATAATGTTATTCTTAAATAGAAAATTGCATTTTTCAATTATATGCAAATACAAATTTTTCATTCATTTCCCTTTAAAAGCGCATTCAGAGTAACAAATATTAAAATAATCTTTTAATACCTAAACTTGACTCGGATTATTATTATGATGATTATTTTAATCATCGAATTAATAGCACGGTACTTCAAAAATGTTTATTTTCCAATTAATTAAGGGATTTTTTTCATTATACAGCCCTAGAATATGTTTTAAATTGATCTGAAAGTTTAATAATTTGTTTGTAGGGCTAAAAGAAATAAGATTTTTCTCAAAAATATAATTAATTATGCCTGTATTTATTATTTCGTTCAATTTTTCGATTTCTCCTATCCCTTTGAGAGAGTTTAGAATTCTTAATTTTCACTAATACTTTGACATTTGAGGAAATTTCTAAAATATCATTTCAACTTGTAAAATTTATCGATATCTATTGGGTACGATTGTCTTTACATAATTTACATTTTATTTAAATTATTTTTTTCTATCTAATTGTTCCCTATAATTATTTAATGCTGCATATGTTTTCGTTATTTGGAGTGTTTGTTTCTCCGAATCGATCATATGAAATATTTTTTGAGTGTAGTGGAAGCAATGTAGTTTAAAATGGAGAAAATGTATTATTCTAAATATTTTTAACTGTTTTTGAATCTTCTTCTTTTAAGTGCCATATCAGGTCTCTCTGATGTTTTGGCTCCTCTCCACATATACCTCTGCTGAGTGGGTTTAGTTGTTTTACACAGATATACGGGACCTACTTTTTAACGCCGATTCCGAACGGCTAGTTTGGAGAGGTTATTAGGCAATTATACTCTTGGTAGGTTACCATTGCTTTCCAAGAGGAGGCGACTGCAAATATCTGATCTGTCGAGACTCAGTCTCGAACCAGCCTACTTCGAGTCAGCAACCAGACACTCTACCCACTGACCCACAGTCGGCTCTGTTTTTGAATAAAATTAGTTAATTAGTCGAATGGTGTAATTTTTTCAAATAAATCCGTGTACAAGGGGATATTTTTTAATTTGTAATATTAGTGAGCAGCCCTTTTGTATTCGCTCAAATTAAAAAAACAAAAATAAATGGTCTGTATAGTTAAACACAAACATGACTTGGATTAATAAGTGAAGATTATTCAAAGATTTACTCCCATCTACAACAAGAATTTTAGAATGATTTTAATATATATAAAAATTAAACATTAATATTTTTAAATTACCTACATTTTTTGGAAGGAGAGAGATAAATCTTCGCCCTCAATGGCAATTATCTAGATTATCATTATCAAATATATAACTACAGTAGGAATATTCACGTTTATGAAGATTAATTAATAATTATTTTATCTAATTTATTCAAAAATAAATGGATTTGTCAGTATGTCAAGTTCATTTCGATCATTGAGTTTATTTTTTTCTAATAACAAAAATAGAACATGAATTATAAATTAAAGAATTAAAAACAGATATTTATTTAGAAGCAAAGTGAATTATTTAAAGAGATAGAAAGAAATAGAGGGACAGAAGAGAAGAGATTTAGAGGGAGGATAGTTTTAGTTTTAGAAGCTAGCTGAGTTGTTGTGCCTATTAACATCTTGGTCAGAGGAGAATGTGACAGATAATATATGCTGCTTATCCAGAGCCTCCTGCTGCATATAATCCACTGACATTATACGATCATCGTAGAGGGAAAACCGAGCAGCCGATTTTCCCCGGGGTTGACCTTTACGTCGCACAGAAGGTGGAACATCGCCAGGCGTTTTGACCCGACTGCTTGGATCTTTTAAAGATTTCCCTTTTTGTCCGAATACTTGTTGGAATTGTTCCTCAAGACTATTTTGAGATCCTCGAGCACTTCCGCTTGAGTAGAGCGCCAGGGATGAAGGCCTCCGACGTGACGGCGAAGCGACCTTCGCTTCCGGCTTGCAGCCCACGAGACACACCTGGGTCTCCATCACTTGTGGCTGGCGAGCTAGAAGGTTTGACTTGGCCTCATCCCCGGGGATGACTGCCTCTGTTTTCACAGAATTGAGATCAGATGGACCAGCCGAGTTGCTGTTATTTGTGGGGGTTCGAGATGACCATGGCAAATGAAATTTCTTAAGAAATCGCCACCTCGGTGATTTCGTGGTCACGTTTTCATTCCGATTCCCAACTGTGTTGGGCTGTTTAGGCATGTTCGAGTAAGGGCCGGAGGAGTCACCGAAAACTGCGTTTTGCACATAAGGGATGGGAGTGGCTGACCGGATGGGCAAGGGCTGAGGGGCTGTGGGCTGGACGGTACTAGCGATTGATAAATAATCATTGGCTACCAAGAGTTGCGCTTCTGGGTGGCCAGAGTAAGAAGTTACACCGCCGTTACTCGATGAACATTGTTTGCTCGAACGGTCAACTAACGTGTTACCCTGACAGAGCAGTTCTTCAGAGGAAGACGCTTGAACCATGAGATTGCGCTCAAGACACGGATTCCGTCCTTGAAATGCTTGTAGGGGACCTCCTTGCGGAGGCCGAGCAGCGACGGATGCTTGAGAGGTTCCTTGTCGAGACATAGCTGCCTGGTTCCAATTTTTAACTAAAAAGATCAGAAAATATTAAAATCCGCATCCCTGTTCGAAAGTGATTGATTATAGTGTACTTAAAAGATGGATCAATTATTGGTTCTGAAGGTGACATGGTTACCATGGTTTCAACGGTTCCTTCTGAAACGGTCGACTCGCGAGTATCTTTACCATAATTAACGCTGCTTTGGCTGCACGGACGAGCTATTCGCAGAAAACAAAACATTACAATCTGTCTGTCTTTTTAAATATTTTCTAAATTATTATATACTAAATACATGGAATTTTAATAATTTATTTGCTTTATTATAATATCACAAAAAGTCTAATTTTTATAGATTTGAAAAGTTTAAAGAGATTTATTTATTTATTTAAAGATAGTTAATAAATTCAAAAACATTAAAAAAATAAACATGACAGCATAATTTTAAAATTATTTTTACACAGATTTCACTGACGTTTCGACACTCGATGCCATCTTCTTTAGGCTTCATCATTCTTACTTTTACATTATATTATATATATCTGGATAGAAATATTTCTCATCATCTGAAGCGACTAATATACCTACTAGTACCTAGTATTGTATCTCAAGTCAAACAAAATTATTTTTACTATATAGATCGATAGAGAGAAAATACTCTAATGGACTGTATTATCATTCAATTTAGATATTGTTAAAAGTCTGATATTCTGGTTTACAAATGATTTAATAAATATTAGTTGTCTATTTTATAAAAGTTCTATAAAATCAGTTAAGAAATCAGTTTAGAAAGTGAGTTAAAGAATTATTATTAGCAGGTAAATGATTAGAAAAACCTTTTTGAAATTATAGATAATTTTTAATTAAGAGATCTTTAAATAATTGAGTGACTGAGAAAGGGAAAAAGTATTAGGAGTTTTACTTAGATTTTATAATAAATAATGATAATTAATAATATGCATAAATTACTGAATCAATAATTATTATTAATCACTTATTTTGATATGAAAACAAAAGCCAATGGACTTTGCTAAATCGCAAAATTGATTGATGGGAACATGAATGAATTATAATGAATTCTTATTGTACAAATATTAAAATCAATGAAGGTTTAGAAAAAAACAATTGAACAAAATAATAATAATAAATGCAAAGATTTAACTATCTTTTTTTGAAAAAAGATGGAATTTTTTCAAAAATACAACCCAGGTAAAGAAGCCCTCTGATATGCAATGTAAAAATATTTTCTACTAATTTCTTAGATTTTGACCTTAAAATTAAATTATTTTTGTTAAAAATAATAATATTATGAAAATACGATTATTGTTTTTACTTTTATTAGCTTAACTTCCCATAAACCATTTTATATTAAATTTAGGAAACGAGGTGTAGGTTTATAGTGAAAACGTTTTTAAATTTTAATAGGTTGGAGTTGGTGGTGTTTCACAATGAGTATACGTTTGCATTTGATTGATTGTGAAACTTCTGTCGCTCAATCTATTAAAATTTAAAACATTTTATATTAGCTATGGGGCAAAATTCGAGTGAATATGGGAAATAATTGTCCCCTTCATCGACCAGAGCGTTTTGTCTCCCTAAAAATGTTCTACATGCCTATGTAATTTACATATTTAGGTACCTAGTGATAAAGTTATAAAGATGAAGAAAGCTTGAAAGCGTTTTGTCATTGATTATTGAAACGACGCTGAAATCTAAATAAACATATTTATAAGGGGCGGTCCATAAATTACGTTACACGAATTAAAATATTTTTAGACCCCCCGCCCCCTGTATCACAATGTGTCACATTTTCATTGAGCCTCCTGTATTGTGACGTCACGCTATCACTTTTATACCCTATAATTTAATAATTGCTAGAAATGTAGTAACTAACTAAAGGGATTTAATATAAGTGGATATTGATGAGGCAGTCAAAAAAGAGGAAGATAATTTACACTATCTTTTATTCATAAAACCGACGTTTCGGAAGCTATTCCCTCCTTCTTTCAGGGTTTGAAAAGTCAGTGAAGGAAATCCAATGCGGCATTCCCTCTGTCTCCTCTTTCAGTGTAGTAACAATAATACCTTGTATTTCATTCTCAACAGAATTATAATGTAATAATTAATAATTAATTATTACATTATAGTGCTGAGAACATAAAAGATATTATTGTTACTGCCACTGAGAAGCATTCTCCTTCACTGGCGCACGGCCTCCGAACGTCGGTTTTATGAAATAAGATAGTGTAAATTATCTTCTTCTTTTTTGGACTGCCTCATCAATATCCACTTAATTCACTTATCAGTCCGTCTCCAAAAATTACTTCGGATTTAATATATTTTGAGTTTAACTATATTTTTATTCAAATCATTTAACATATTATTCACTATTACTATTATTATTATTGCATTATAAATACCATAAATTTAAAAAATATGGGTATTTAAAATTTTTTTTAATATTTTAATTTGATTTTTGTGACATCACAATTTTCAAGATCCCGGGGCTTCCTTGTCACATTTTATCACAAATCTGAGATCTTCCTTCTCCTTTAGTATGTGACGTATTTTATAGACAGCTCAATATAACCTGCTAATTTTTGGATGTTTTACATAATTAATTACCTATTTTTATTCTAAATTAGTAAAATAAGATTTAGGTATTTGTTAAGGGGTGAAATCTATTATCATAAAAAATACAAATCTTTAACAAAACAATCAAGAACAGGTTTATTCTTAACGTTTCGTGAGAATTTCTCTCTTTTTCAATGGTAAATTTTCAAAAAGAAAAAAAGTTGCTTCCTCTAAAATTTAGAAAGCAACACTAAGATGTTAAATATTTTTACTTTCTTATAAAATTATTGTATATTATCTTGATACAGATACTTTTTCATCATATAAATATTAGTATATAATAATTGAATGTAATGGAAGGCGGCCCAGGGGTAGTGAGGAAAGAAAAAATTAACACATATCAAATAAGGTGTAATTTATTGGAATCCTTCCTCTTTTCCTTTCAAACCGACGTTTCGGAGGATTTTTCCCTCCTTCTTAAGGGTTTCAAAGGGTCAATGAATGAAACAAATAAAATGTTTCCTTCTTCTCTCCACAGTAGTGTTTAAAACCTTCTTCTTTTTTAGCAAAGGCATAGAAAAACAATTTTTTCCCTCCTTTTCTTAATTAGAAGGATTCCAATAAATTACACCTTAATTGATATGTGTTAATTTTTTGTTTCCTCACTAACCCTGGGCTGTCTTCCATTACATATTCAATTAAAATTTCTACCAGTCCGTCTCTCTCCAGAGAAAATTTCGTTGCAAAAAAATTAGTATATAATATAAGTCAACTTTTTCTAATCCAAAATTTTAGATAAAGAATATATAGTAACTTGGAAAAATATTAATTTTTGGAAATGATCGAAATTTTAAATAACAAAAATTCGATTAAAAAAGGTCAGATATGGATTGTTTTTCTAAAGTTTATAAAAAATTTTTTAGAGAAAAATAATTATTCATAAATATTTATATTTTTATTTAAAGGCAATCTGGTCACCAAGAAAATATGTACAATTGTACATCTTTATCAAAATATTTAATATCTTAGAGTTGCTTTCCAAATTTTAGAGGAAGCAACTTTTTTTTCTTTTTGAAAATTTACCATTTTAAAATGGAGAAATTCTCCCGAAACGTTTGGTTAAGAATAAACATGTTCTTGATTGTATTGTTAAAGATTTGTATTTTTTAATATTTGATATAATACAATCAATAATATAGAATTACCAGAGTCATGGGGTAATTCTAGCCGTGAGGAATCTCCAGCCTCAACACTTGAGGTGGTCGAAATGGCGAGATGATTGTTAACAGTAACATTGGCAGATATTGTAGATCCAGTATTGTTGATGGTGACCGAGTTACGAGCTGACCCCAACAAAAGTGATGGCTGGGTCAAATTAACGGGACTCACTCCAGTAGTAAAAATTGTTGCTAAAAAATAGAATTTATGACGTTAATTGTCCTAATCAAATAGAAAATCTAGGTAAAAATAAAATTCATAAGAATTTTGCTGGCTTGGTGTGTTCTGGATATATTAATTTTTTATTGTTAAAGGATAAATAAATTGAATTGCTTCTTTCCAGTAATTTATTTTATTATTCAAATGGTTAATGCAAATATTTCGAGAGCGTTCTCGGCATCTCTTCCTCAGTGGAAACCACTCCCCCACCAATGTGCCGACCCCATCAGTTTGTACAGAACATTGATAAAAGCTTAATTATACAACACACACATACACACATATATATATATATATATATATATATATATATATATATATATATATATACAAATTCAAATGAGATAACATACGAATATATACAATTATTTTACATCTCTTTATAATGAAGTCCGATTGAAATTTAAAAAATCAAAAAATAATAATAATAATTATTAAAGAGATGTAAATAATTGTATATATTCGTATATTGAATATGTATATATATATATATATGTGTGTGTTGTATAATCAAGCTTTTATCAATGTTCTGTACATACTGATGGGGTCGGCACATTGGTGGGGGAGTGGTTTCCACTGAGGAAGAGATGCCGAGAACGCTCTCGAAATATTTGCATTAACCATTTGAATAATAAAATAAATTACTGGAAAAAAGCAATTCAATTTATTTATCCTTTAACAATTTAAAAAAAAAAAAAAAAATTACCTATCGAGCGATCCCAAAGAGTAGGCAATTCGTGCAAGCGTTCCTCGACGCAGAGGGCCGTAAGCCTAGCCTCTGCATCTTGGTCCCAACAGTCTTCGATAGTCTCGCGGACGAGACGCACAGCCGTCCAATCACGCCATTGCTCGGGGAAAAGAGGACGAGCTTTATGACGAGATACTAACACTTGCATTTGCTCGAAGGATGGGTGGTGCCCTGAAAAAGAAATGGATTTCAGATATTTAACAGAGTATGAAACGAAAATATACGTACATTAGGGTGGGTCAAAAAAACTGAATTTTTTTTCGAAAACACTTTAGTGCGGAAAAGTTGCCTATTGTAATAAGAAGAAAAACGGAATAAAAAAAATTGAAATCTGTTAACATCTTACGCTCGCGAATCAAACTTGAAACTTATGAAGAATTGCAAAAATAACGATATATTTGTAATTTTTTTCTATTAGTTAGAATTTTTAAAATAAACATACTAGTTTTATGATTTAAATAACCTAAATAAATTAAATTCTGATGTGACTGAATTTTTTACGTAAAATAGAATTTTTCTAAGATATTGAGCGAACATAAAAAAGTATGAATGCAAAGATTTAAGGATCTTTTTTTGAAAAAAAAGGTGGAAATTATTTCGATTCCTAAAAGGACGAACCTCTAATATGCAATGTAAAAATATTTTCTCTTAAATCTATGATTGGTCCTTAAAGTAAATTCATTTATTAATAAAAAAGTATTTTATTGATCAGAATTTAATTTATTTAGGTTATTTAAACCATAAAACAAGCATAAAAAACTAGTGTGTTTATTTTTAAAATTTTAACTAATAGAATTAATTAATTAGAATATATTCTAACCAAAACAATCATTTTAAGTTTATATTGATGGCATGGGCGTAGTTAGGGGGATAGGGGCACTGCCCCCTACAAAACTCAATGATTCCATAGAAAAATCGAAATTCTATTAATACGAGGCAACACTTATGTATTTCTCATTGAATTACCATATGTCGTTACCAGTAGCGAAGCCAGAAAATTTTCATGGGGGGGTCTATCTTCAAAGCAAAATATTTAGTGGGAATTTTTTTTTATTAAAACACCACTTCAAGAAATTATAAAAAAACATTATTTTTGATTAAACATATGAAATATATTTAATTACGGTTAGTTTTCCATAAGAAACGGTTTGACGTTGCCGTTACTCATCTCATGAGCCCTGCACTTGGGTGGGGTTCGGACCCCCCCGTGCCTACGCCTCTGGTCGTTACTTTCAAAATGTATCAATTCTACTAAAAAAGTTAATTGATCTCTAATCGGATTACCGAAATTGAAACCTTGTGGTGGCTAATCAGAAGGCCGGCTGCCCCCCCCCCCCCCCAAGGAAAACTCCTTAACACTGCCAATGATTGGGGGTCAGGTTGGTTGAGTGGTTAGAGAACTTGTCTTTGAATTCAGCTTGCGCGGGTTCAACCTCGGCTCGCTGCAAATATTTGACCGGATATAATCTTATCCCTATACCAATTTACACCCACTTCCACACACACCCAAACACATTCATAAGTCTAATGGCTAAAATGCCCTTTAGTTCCTGAAGGCGAATTAAAAAAAAATATATTACATAAATTACATAAGTAATTACATAAGATCTTGCTATTATAGTAAGATGACCTTTGGCAATATTTTCTTAAGTCGAGGGTAGTTGAAGTGGAATCTATGCACGCTATGAAAAACCAAAAAGCAAACAAAATATTTTTTCAAATGGAATCAAAATATAGTTATTAGGGTGTAACCCTATATATTATTATATTTTCATTAAAAATAATAAAACGATTTGAAATATCAATATAAGCTGTGACCTTTAAAAATTCAATTAAAATTAAATCAAGATTAAATTTTAAATAAAATGTAAATCTTACCAACTTCGGCCTCGAACGGTAACATATAGAGAGGCGGTGGGGGTGTTTCTGTGCTTGGTTGATATAAATCACCACAACGGGTGGCCAATTCCCAAAGAACAAGGCCAAGAGCGTAGACATCGATTTGTTTTAGAGACGATTCGCAGTCACGAAGATTTACAGCACCTTCAAGGACCTCAGGGGCCATATAGCGCAATGTGCCCACCTAAAAATAAAAAAGACAACCATTTTATTAGATTAACTTATATTAAGTTTTTCCGGCTTGAGTGTGGAAAATGGCATTAAAACTGGCGTGGGGTACAAATATATATTAAGATAGTTATTTTTATTGATAAATAGATTACTTGCATAAAAAAAAAAATTATAAATTTACTAGGTATATATGTTTGCAATGTAAATAGATAGGAAATTTACAAGATTACATATAGTAAAAAAAATACTATATTATATTGGTAAAATCACATTAACTCATTGCAAAAATACAAAAATAAATTGTAACTTTACTTTTTTCTTGTATTAATTAGATACGTATTAGTAAAAAATATGTTATAAGATTACATATAATGGTATATGTAATATTACTAAGAAGTTTTGAGACCGGTTTACCATTTGTTCATAGTAAAATTAGATAAGAAATTTTTAACAGTGTGGTTATAAGCATTAATTAAAAAAGTCGTTAACATGCATAAAATATTCACTTAGCATAAATCGGAGGTAAATTAAACAATCAATTTTGTTGTTGTCGGACGTTTTGTCAAATTTATTTTGACTTCTTCAGAAGTCTTCTTCTTTTTCTTGACTATCGAATTTAATATTGTCTAAATCATCTAATCGTCTTATAATTGATTATAGGTGTTCATTTTACCGGTAGAAATATATTTTAAATTTCTAAAAAAAATCACGAGAGGTTGTCATCTATTAGATCCGAGATAGATCTTTTTTTATTACCTATATGTCAGAAGGGTTGTTTTTACACCATAGGGAATCGAATTTGAGTGGCAAATTAGCAATTGGTTACCCTGTAAGTTGAACCCCTTTAATATATTTATCGCGCTAAATATTTCCCTCAGAGATTTAAACCATCATTTGTAAAATTTCGCGATATAGTGATGATTCTAAATTTAAACACATAACCATGCCATAAGGTTTAAAAAAAGGTGGCTAAGTGTTTCGAAATTTGAAGAGCAATGGATTGAATTTTCCAAATTGAATTTAGGAGTTCAATTGGCCGATATAAACAGATTTTGAATTTCTAAGAAAATCACAAGAGGGTGTCTACTATTAGATCCGAGACAGATTTTTTTTCGATTTCCGAGGGGGTAAAAAATTCTCTGGCATATAATTAAAAATAATAATCCTTTTTCAGTCTCGGATCTAATAGATCCCGCCCTCTTGTGATTTTCTTAGACATATTTATATTTACTGTAGGTGTAGTAGGTATATACCTATATTTGCACCAAGCAGAAGAGAACCTCATTGATTAATTTCTCTTTATACATTTTTTGTGTTTGATTTTGATTAGATGGTTTCGAATTTCAAAAAACAATGTTTCGCGACGTCTCTTTAATTAGTATCAAGTGCATGAGATGTATTTCTGATTCGAAACATCATGCATAATATTAGCTTAATTTATAATAATTTTATTAGTAAATTGAAAATTACTTACATCATTGATGCTCTTCGTTTCCGCGTGTTGTTTTTCTCCGTTTTGATAATAAAGACTTCCAGAAATTTTCATTGCAAATCCAAGATCACAGATGCAGCATGAGAGATCAGATTTAACCAAAATATTACGACTATTTAAATCTCGGTGGGTTACACAAGGCTTCATTTTATCTGGAACAAAACAATATTAATCTATTAATCAATTTTGATTATATAAATACAAATAAATTGTTCTCTCAGCTATAGCTTATACCAGGGGTGGCCAAATTTTTAGACATTGGGGCAACTTTTATGGAGAAAGTGTAAATAAGGGGACTACTTTTTTTTTAGAATGTAGTTATGAATTGGTGTTTTTTATATGGACTTTTTAGTTACTCACAAATACATATTCAAGGACGCCCTCTGGGATCAAGTAAAAATTCTGTGACAGCCCTGACTTATTCCGGCCCGGCCTCATTAAACTATGTTCACTGTACCATATGTGTTTTTGTATTTAAGCAGTATTAGTGTATTCTACTTGTGATTAAAAACTCAAAAAATTTAATAGTGTAATTATTTGTCCCCTAGCTTTGACCCTTCTTGAAAAATTTTCTGCGGGCACACCTGCAAATATTAATGACTTTTCTAGAAAATACAAACTGATTACTTTTTTGGTGACCCTTTTAAATTGTCAAACTTCAGAATCGCCCCCCCCCCCCCCCAAAATGTTGTTTTTTACTCTTATGAGTGAATAAAATTTTTAAAATTTAGTCAAATATTTAGACCGAGATCTGAGAATTAAACATCAATAATGTTTTATATTGTATTTAAAAATAAATTTACTTAGTGAATTTTTTAAAGAATGAAAGATGTACCTATATACCCGAGGGGTGAACCGCGATTGGAATTAGGTGTACACGTCTTTGGAATTATGTAGAATTATTTTGGAATTCATTAGATAATGCCCCTTCATCTATTGTCTTTTACTTGGAAATGAAAATGGAAGTGGAAGTAGGTGTACACGAAATTAGGTCGCAGTTCACCCCTCGTATATATCTACCTATATCATGTTCATGTATATTATCATGGTGTGTTAACCCCCTCCCTTCCGAAATGTTGAAGTAAACATCGAAATTTAAAAGGATTATAAACAAAACGTTCAATAAAAATTTTACAAAAATAATACTCTGATAAAAAAGCCATCTGGGAATCGGTCATGTCTCTTACTCCTAAAGGAGTATGAATGTACTCCTATAGGAATACATTCATACCCTTAACCCCTCGGTGTAGCTACCCCCCCCCCCCCTAAAATTAACTATCTGCCCAGAATTTTTTCCTGGCTACGTCTTAGTACATACTATATTATAAGAGATTACTATGTATCATATATTAAACTAATCGTGCACTATTTATAATCCTACTTGGCCCAATAGTACAAAGTTTGAAAATTTTTAGTATCTATATAAACTGTATATATAGAGCTCGAGACTCTTAGGGCCGGTTGTATGTCGCAAAGTAAATGCTTTTTACCACTAACCAAGGGTATCTGGTAAATGGAGGGGATGGGATGGCCAATCAGATGACAGGCATTGAAAGCTCCTGTTATCTGATTGACCCCTGGTTAGTGGTAAAAAGCATTTACTTTGCGACATAGAACCGGCCCTTTAGTTACTACCTAGTTTCAAACTTTGTCCTAATAGGGTACATTCTTTCATTCAAGAGCATATATAATTTGTATAATTATTTAGCTAGGAATTGGGAACATTATTTGGAATATATTTCTACTAAAATGTAATAAAAATTAATTATTATTTTTTTATATTCAAATCAGCTAGAATAATTATTCAATATTCACGTCGGCTTAGCGGGCGACTTCCCTGGATTTGCGTTTGACCTTAGTCTTCGTCTTGGCCACCCCTGGCCTATCTGCTTAAAAAAAACTATTGGGCCAGCTTCCCTTCTGTCATAAAAGCCGACCTTTTTTTACACCCCAGAATTATTCTATTTTCTTTCTGAATTCTTATTGGGCAATTCATTCTTGAGGTGGAGTCAAAGTAGAGCCAATGAACAACATCCTTTATAAAAGATGGAAGACTGAAAAGAAAATGGCCGCTAATATGGTTAAGAGTAGATGGTCTTTCACTCCAAATAACTTTTAAACTATGATAGATAGACAAAAGCAGTAAATTGTAAATAAGATAAAGTACAATATAACAACGTAGTTTTCAGAACAATCAATAACTGTCATGAATATATTTGGTTCCCGAATTATATCAATAAAAATAAAGAGAATTAAACATTAGTGTTTTTCTCAAGAGTGTTTTAACACAGGATACCTATATTGGAAAGTTATATCTGGTAAACAATAAAAGTTGTACAATCTCTCAGAACTCAAACTATTTTTGGTGTCTAGAATTTCTGAGCTGTGCAGAAAAATCGGATCTGAGAGAGGTATCGCGATATTAAACAATCATCGAATTCTTTAATTTCGAACCTGTTAATCGCCTAATGAAGATAATATATTTTCTAATATACTTAACGGCTTTCATCCATTTTATATTCATACAAACACGGCACAGAACCTTGGGGTTAATCTACGATCTTAATATAATAACAGATTCCACCCTTCTTTGAAAACTAAAATTAAGTATATAGATTATAGTCCAGTCAAATTGTGTTCAAATGGGCCCCTATGGGGAAAGTTTTGAGGTAGTTCTGATTTTTTGGATAAATATTTTTTTGGGAGGCGCTGAATACAAATCTGAGGTCTCGCACCAAAATTTCGTGACGCAACATTGTATAAAATGGAAAAAAGGTGAAAACTTCAGTTTTTCGCGTATTAGTCGGAAACTATCAATTTTTCGTAAATAACCATCCTATTCAAAATAAAAGTATATTAAATTTCCTACAGATTTCATTATTTAGGTTTTTTCTCCGACCAACCGTTCGGGCTCAAGCGCAAAATCCAATTTTTCGACTTCGGCAGCTCCCCCGAATCATCCAAAAACACGCACTTTTTTTGATATTTTCCCATTTTGACCATGAAGGAGTACGTTTCCGACAAAGACCACTCTATACATTTTTTAACTAGAATAAATTTGCTACAATTTAAACAAAATTTCATTTTAATTGGATAAATGGTAATCCGTGAGGCAATGAGGTTGAAGTTTTGAAAAACTGCAATTTTTTGCAAAAAAGGTCGAAAACATGGATTTTGCGCTTGAGTCCGAACACTTGGTTGGAGAAAAACCTAAATAATGAAATCTGTAGGAAATTTAATGTACTTTCATTTTGAATAGGGTGGTTATTTACGAAAAGTTGATAGTTTTTGACTAATAAGCGAAAAATCGCCAAAAAACGGAAGTTTTCACTTTTTTGCATTTTCTACAAGTTGAGTCACGAAATTTTTGTGGAAGACCTCAAATTTGGATTCAGCGCCCCAAAAAACAAATATATGCAAAAAATCAGAACTACCCCAAAATTTTCCTGATAAAAACCCAATTTGACTGGACATAATAATAATTTAATGCAAATAATTATAAAAGAAAATAATAATTTTCCACTTTCGTTTATTTAACAATTTACGTTAAAATTTAAAAAATATAAGAATAGAAACAAGGTTTCTATATTTTTTTTCTTTAATTAAGTATATATAGAAAAACTGTAGGTAAAATAATTAGATTAATTTTAGAAAAATGATCGAAAACAACAAAAATTCAATTAACTTTTTTAATATTTAGGTATCAACAATTTTTAGGGCAAAATGATTTTTCGTAAATATTTATATTTTTTATTTTTATTCATTGTAATTTCATTTCGAATTTGATTCATTGTCTATTTTCAAAATATTTAATTATTGTGTGGTCCCACAGTTTCCACTGAGAAAGAGATGCCGAGAGCGCTCTCGAAATATTTGTATTAACCATTTGAATAATAAAATAAATTACTGGAAAGAAGCAATTCAATTTATTTATCCTTAACAATAAAAAAAATATTTAATTGTTTATCGTTGCTCTATCATTCCTTTATTCTATTGATAAACGGAGAATTTCTCCTGAAAAATCGGATTTTTAATAAACCTGTCTAGATTGTTATATAAAAGATTTGAATTTAATGTATTTATTGAAAACAGTATATTCAGCGAAAAATTAAATGGAAGGGATAATTAAAAATGCGTTTTAAAAAAGAAAAGAGCTTGATTAAAAATCTGAATAAAAAGGAATAATGAAATGATTTCCGTCTCGCTTGTTACAAGTGGGGATTCATTTTATGTCAATAGATATAAAAACTCTTCCACGTAGATTTAATTCAATCCCCCTTTAATTAAGGTAATTAATCTTTTTATTTTGGGTTTAATTTTTGCGAATGCGGGCGATTTCCTAAATGAAATGATTGAATTAAGAAGGTTTGATGGTTCTCTCCAAGGCTACTTTTACTGTTCAGGATTAGATGGAAGGCAGTTCAGAAATAAATAAGAGGCTTCTTCCAATAAAATAGTATTTTTTTGGTACCTAATAAAAAAAGGGCGAATCAGTGGATCTCTGTCCTCAAAAAAAGCAGCAAATAAAACCATATCATACAATACAATATAATATTTATATTGAACAATTTTTATTTTACTTTCTTTAAATAAAAAAATAAAATAAAAAATCACCACCACTGAGTCCTGTCCACCAATGCCTTTAATGTCTGCATTTAAATTGATTACAGTGAAACCCCTCAAATCCGAACCCCAGAAATCCGAAATCATGGGAAATCCGAACGCAAAAAAGAGAAACTTATTTATTTATTTATTTATAAAACAATTATGTATATATTCTACATTATAACCTTAATTTACACCATTAGTTGAAAAATTAACAAAGAAGTACAGTTAGCATACCCACCAAAGTGTAAATGTGTCTACATACTTATGTCATCCAGGATTGAAAAACGGTAAAAGTTGGTTGTTGAAATTCTTTAGGTTAATCACTTTGGAAAAACAATGAAATAATAATAGAAACACACAAAATATTACTTAATCTTTCACTTGATATCAGTTATCTTAAATTGTCGAAGCTGTTTTCGGCTAATCAGAACAGGCTACAGCCCCAATTAGCTCGGATTTGAGGGGTTTCACTGTATTTTTATCTATTTTTATCAATAAAACATAGAGAGGACACCAGAATTTTTGAATTAAAATTAAAACTCTAATTAAAAATAAGTATTTATTGGAAATGTTTACCCTTTAAAATATTTTGTAACCTAGGTTTTGGAGAATCTTCCCTGCTTCAGGGTTCAAAAATGTCAATGA
The DNA here is from genome assembly GCA_024734495.1 of Forficula auricularia. Lineage (NCBI taxonomy): Eukaryota > Metazoa > Arthropoda > Insecta > Dermaptera > Forficulidae > Forficula > Forficula auricularia. The sequence continues at coordinate 449,679 of JALMQS010000768.1, read as the reverse complement.
AGGACGAATATGGTAATCCTTCATCCTGCATCTTTATTCTGTGTTTTCTGGTGTAAAGATAATATTTTTAAACTTTCCATCATCAGTAGAATATATACCCTGAATAAGGAGGCAGGAAGGAGGATTACCATATGCTTCCTTCATTGACCTTTTCGAACCTTGAAGAAGGGGGGAGGATCCGAAACGTCGGTTACAAAATATAAAGTGAAAACATTTCCAATAAACACTTTTTTAATATGAAATTTTTATGGCTTAGTGCGTACTAGATATGTTAATTTTTAAATGAAGATGAATAAAATTCAATTGCTTCTTTCCAGTAATTTTTTATTAATTCAAGTGGCTAATCCAAATATTTCGAGGGCACTGCGGCATTTCTTCCTCAGTGGGAACCGTAGCACTCTCGAAATATTTGGATTAACCACTTGAATTAATAAAAAAATACTGGAAAGAAGCAATTGAATTTTATTCATCCTTCTTAAAAAAAAAAATACTTTTTTATTGGAAGTAGTCTCTTATATATTTCTGGACTGTCTTCATCCAATCCTGAAATATTTTTATACTTTCCGTCATTAGTAGAACATACACTGAATAAGGAGGCAGGAAGGTGGATTACCATATGTTTCCTTCATTGGCTTTTTTGAACGATGAAGAAGGAGAGAAGATCCTCCGAAAATTCAGTTACAAAATATTATAAAAGGAAAACATTTCCAATAAATAGTTTTTTGTTTATTTTTGGACTGCCTTCGCATCCAATCCTGAGCTATCTCTATTTATATTTAAATATATCTAATAGAAAAAAAAAATGATTTACCAATGGAAATTTAATTTTAGATTTGAAGATAAATATTGGGTATTAAGAGAAGAAGGCATTTCATAGAGGTCGCCAAAAGAATGAATCTTTAATTTGGATCCTTTTTTAGTTTGAGGGTTTACCCAATAGAATAGAATTTTGGAAAAATAAATTATTTTCCAAAGCAACTCCAAGATTACTAGGATCCAATTCTCCACGAACTCGATTATACAGTGAAACCACTCAAATCCGAACTAATTGGGGCTGTAGCCTGTTCGGATTAGCCGAAAACTATCCATAACATATAACGAACCCTCGTTCTCTTCGAGTTGAGTTTTTAATTAAGTGAATGGTGTTGATTAATGTTTTGTTTTAAATAAAGCATACGAAAACACAGTTCTTGTACCGTAGAACAAAAACTGAAAGCTTTAAAGCGTGTGGGCGCTGGAGAAAGTTTGACAAAGTTGGCTTGCGAGTTTGGTGTTAGTAAATCAACCATCAGTTACTGAAAAAAAAATCGTGTCAAAATAGAATAGTTTTACAATTTAAGTGATACATTTGACAAAAAAACTCGTTCGAATTTCGCGGGATTTCGGATTTGAGGGGTTTCACTGTATTAATAAATAAATAAATAAAATAAAAATCAATATATATTTTTTATTTATGGACTGCCTTCCATCCAATCCTGAGCTATAAATCTATCAGTCTGTCTCCAAAGAAAAGCTTCTAACGCTATACTTATTGCCTTTTTTCTTGTCGCTATGGAGGTGAGCGAGTCCTCGAGCAACGCTCAGGCTCATCCGGCAGAAAGTACTCCAATTGATGGCGTTGCTGCGGAGGTAATCCTGCAGACAGCCATTACTGGCGTATGAGAGCACCAGGAGATATTCAGTTTGACCATCGAGGCCCACTCGTTCGTCACTGCCTGCAAAAAAAGAAACACAGAAAGAGATTAAGATACGCAATCCAATTAACATAATCAAAATATTGACATGGAAAAAGGCTGGGTAAGTAATAGACGACTAGGGGATTATTCTAATCCCTCGAAACGAGCGAAAGGCGATTAAAGCAGATTATATAGGTAGCTGGATTAGCTATCGTTGATATCGAATCAAATAAAAATAAAATAACATTTTAAATTAACATTTTTAATTCGATATTAGAGTTCAAGTTGCCGAATGAAATGTGATTTTTAATTTTCTAAGAATATTACAAAAGGATGTCATCTATTAGATCCGAGATGGAATGGATTATTTGGGGAGTTTTTTTAACCTTATGCAATTTTTATTAAATTAAAATTTTGTCAAATACATATTAAAATCGAGATATGATTTATTTTTATATACTTATTATCACCGGGAACAAAGCCCATTTAGACAGCACATCAGTAAAGTGTTAGTAGGGTTAGTGAGGGGGCCGAGTTTAGCAGGTAGAAATTTTATATGCTAGCCAGGCTCGAACCCGGGCCTCCCGCTTGAACATCGTCATCAACGATGCTGAAGCGGGTCTTAGCCAGCTCGGCCAACCCGACTGCCCATCTGAAAATTAAACAGCTATAATTTTTAAAATGTATTTAAAAATAAACTTTTTTTTAATAAAATTTTAGTAAAATAATCCGAGTAGCACAATGTTTCAAACTATATAGTAACTATATAGTTACTATATATTTCGAGAATCTATATAGCCCTATATAGTTACTATATAGTTTAAAACATTGTACTACTAGGGAAATATTAAAAAATTCATTTCATATCTTAAACTACAGCCTTTGACAAAAAGTGGAACACTTGAAAAATTCGGATTTTTTCAAAGAAATATCAAAATTTTTATTTTTTAGTTAAACTTTTGTTTTGCTTTTCAGCCCTTCTAGCCATCAGCCAATTTACGATACTATTATTTAATTATGTTTTCTATGTAGGGATCAGATTTTTAGCCGGTTGTCTCGAGTCGGATTCGAACCCTTGTCCACTTGAATTTAAACTTTTAATACATTGTATACATGTAGAATTATTTTTAAACAATATCACACTAAATAAAATGTTTTAAAGTTATTTTTTTCAGGTTATTTAAAGTTAATTGAAAAAATCTGAATTTTTCAAGTATTACACTTTTTTTGAAGCGCAGTATATTTATTAAATTTCACAGTTCTTCAAAATTGTTAATGATCAATATATCGATTTTGTGTGATTATTTAGCCAGTGTTTAGGAACATTATTTTGAACATGTATATACTTAGAGGTAATAAAAAGTATTTATTATTTTCTATATTATGCCTAATCAGCTACGAATTTATCACTATAATTTGTCATATTCACGCCAGCTTCGCGGGCGACTTCCGAAAACCTTGCGGTCGATTGACCTACCGAGGTCTGCGTTTTTGCCACCCCTGTTCTAAATAGTATTTTCTAGCATAACTTACCATCCTGTTACTTAAAGTATATAAGTAAATCGAAAACTACCAATATTCATTCGTCTAAGCACCTGTAAGTAGGCAACCAACTTAACGAGGCTAGTTGCTGAGATCTCCGCCAGGAGCGCTTTCGCAAGAACCATTTGTATTTCAAAGCCTCTGCAGACAACTGAGCAGCTCTGGCATTTACTTGATGTATTATATACTTACAATATTTATTTAATAAATATCGCCTCTTATATAACGAAAACAGTTAATGTTAATTGATTTAAACACAATTTAAAGGAAATTGTTGGAGATAATTTTTTGTAATTGCCATCAACTTTTGAGTCAGTGTATCTCATAAAATATCAAAATAAATATAATTGAATAGGCTGAAAAATAAAAATCCAAGTTATATAAGGTTTTGTAATAGCATCAAGAACTGCGGATCTTTTCGAAACTATTAATACCTATAGCAACCATATTTTCTAATAGTCATCTAAACATAGGAGAAATTGATTAAGTAGTTTTTACGATTGCAGTACGCGGTCAAATTTTGCAATATTATCAAGATACTATATATATATTTGTGCCTAATAATTTAAGTGAGTAGTGGGGAATAATAGTAGTTATTCATTTTAGAGAACTGTAGGTATTAGATTTTAGAGTCACAAAACTATGAGTTAGGAAGTGAAGTCAAAATATTAATTAAAATTTATAGTTAACTTGTTTTCAAATAGCATTACAATAGTACTATTTCAATTATTTTCATAATTAATAAATACAATGTAAACATGTTGTGCAATCAATCGTGATTAAATCTGGATAAAATTGTAGTATGTAGATCCGGTAGGATTAAGTATTTTGAAATCGTGTGCAGTTTAAAATGTTGGTTAAGACACCCTCTTATAGTAAAGATTGGACTGAGTATTTTAAATTAGAACTGGAATCTTATATTTTAAGTAGATATATTTGGGTCATTTCACGCCAAATTTGAGGGTTCGAAAAATTTGAATTTTTGATTTTTTGACATTTTTTAGTACATACCCATCAAAAAAACTTTTCCTGGCATATCTTGAAATTTTTTTGATAACCGGTTTAAAAGATATCGAATTTCGATTTTTCGCTCATAACTTCTTCAAAAATGGTTCAAATTCAATTTTTTTTTTTAATTATTGTTTTTTACAAACTTTTTAGAAAAAAATACAAACAATTATTTAAAGTATTTTTATATGGGAATTTTGTTTGAAAATTTTAATCTTGTTTTTGAAACTCTATGTACATACTCTTCGATTTTTTTGATAATTTTTTATCATTCCACAAATTTTAAGACCGGGTTTATAGTGGGCCAATGATAAATATTATTTTTTCGATTTTCGATTTTTGATTTTGATTGTCTTTCAACAAGCTAAAATATTAATTATTTATTTTAAACACCCGTTAACTATAAAAAATCAATTCAAAATAAGTAACAGAAGAGAATTCAATACCAAAAAGGACGAGGGGAGAATTAGGGATTAATTTCCGAAATATGGAATTGGAATAATTATCGGAAAAGAGGTTTTTTTATTTAATTAGTTTTTTCCTCTTATTAAAAACAAGGACTAAAAAGATGATCAAGGACACTCGATGGTGGAGAAGTAATCTCTGGAGTCGAAGCTCAAATACAATGTATATATTAATTTATGTAAAATAATTGGTTTAATAAATTTATAAACAATACCAAAAAGTGGTTTTAATAATGGTTAATAGCGAATAAATTTTTTTTTCGAAATTTTCAAAAAAATAGTAATTATCCGGTCTTGAAATTTGTAGAATGAATAGAAATTCAAAATAAAAAATTATCAAAAAATCGAAGATTAACATACAATTTCAAAAACAAATTTAAAATTTGCAAACTCAAAAATCGAATATAAAAACACTTTAAATAATTGGTTTGTATTTTTTTCTAAAAAGTATTTAAAAAAAACAAAACAAAATTGAATTTGGACCATTTTTGAAGAAGTTATGAGTGAAAACTCGAAATTCCATATATCTTTTAAACCGGTGATCAAAAAAATTTCAAAATTTACCCGGAAGAGTTTTTTGATGGATACTAAAAAATGTCACAAAAAGATGGAAATCAAAAATTAAATTTTTTAAAACTGTCCGATTTGGCGTGGAATGCCTCATTTAATACCTGTTAAGAATTGGTCCAAACATAGAAAAGACATAATTAAAAAGAGAATAGGCTAATGTACTAAAAACATAATAAATTTTATAAAATTCTATTTGTGAATTAAAGTTCATTAAATTATATAAATTATATACTAAATAAATATTTATCTTTGAAATCTGTTATTAAAGTAAAGCAAGCACACGCTGCAGTTTTGCATTGCGCAAGAGTTGCTTTAACTGGAATAGTTTCTTGACCAAAGGTACTATTTAATAAGGCGATAAGGTCAACTTGATTTCGGGTGCAGATAAAAAATAAATTTTTAACTAGAAATTTTAGCTAGCTATTTATTTTTTTAGTAAAAATCGAACCTGTGGATTCGCAATTCAGCCAACCAGAATCTCTCGTGTTTTATTTAGTGAAGCCTATTAAAATATTAATTAAAATAATTTATTGTGATATTAGCATTTAATAATATTAAAATGAATATTCAATAAGAGTTATGGGATTTTTTTTAATTGTGTCTGGATTATAGGACAAAAATTGAATGGGATTTTAAAGTAGCTATTTATGATGAATAAGTACTAGCATGTACATGCTAATTAGAACATAGAAAAGTGAATATGATAAATAATTTATAATCTTTTCATAATAAGGAGAAAAAGATCCGAACCGTTTTGACTTACACCTGAAAATGAAATATTCACTTTTCATGAATAAACCAATGGAAAAATAAATAAATAAATATAAATAATTTTTTCGAAAAATTTATTTCGCTCCACCACTTAGTTTATATTTTACTTAGGGAAAGTGGTGTAGGTTTTAAGTGAAACATGAAATTAATTAATAAAGTAAAGGGAGTGTAGTTTCACAGTGAATGAAATAAAACTCAAAGAGGTTTATACAAACTCAATATATTTCGGATTATTAGTCCATCATCAGGAGTTGATAATAATCTGAAATATATTGAGTTTGTATAAACCTCTTTGAGTTTTATTTCATTCACTGAGAAACTACACTCCCTTTAATTTATTAATTAAGTTTTTAATCTATAAACTCCTGATGATGGACTAATAATCCGAAATATATTGAGTTTGTATAAACCTCTTTGAGTTTTATTTCATTCACTGTGAAACTACACACCCTTTACTTTATTAAGTTATTTTATAGTCATTTTTATTGTAAGATTTGCTCAGTTTTGAGATATTTACCGTGAAAATCATCTAAACCAGTGGTTCCCAACCTTTTGTGGCCCATCTTCCCTTTCTGGAGGTTGACTAACACCTATCGCCCCCTTTTCATTTTCAGTGTATGCCTAATTTTAATTTGAAGTAAAGTGTAAATATTAAAGCAGTTTTGTACATTTTTTACAGATTTTTTAAAGAACAAAGTGAAATAATTAACTAAGATCATTGACGTTCATCTTGTTTCCTTGAAGCCTTATATTGACTTCGTTCATTTTTTCAAAAATATCTGTAAGGTATGCAAGTTTCCAACTTGCGTTGCTTCAAATTCTCATTTAAAACAGGATCAGACATGTCGAGAAACTCAGTAACCCTATCAATTTGTTCATTGATAACCCTCACATAAGCTAATAAAATTGCTTTGTTATCAATCTGCAATGCAAATTTACTTTTTTCAAAAAATTGGTGAGTTTTGATTCAAAGTTCGTGGCCATTTCATCAATTCGCCTGGAAATAGTATTGTTGCTCAAAGGAACCGATTGACTTATCTTATTACTAGGGCCCTCGCCTAGCATGATTTCAACAGTTTTTTGGTAGCCGGTAAAACAAGAGTTTCGCCAATTGTGTGAGGTGTACAGTACTATTTTAATTTCCCCCCTTTGAATACTCATCGCCCCCAAATCGCCCCCATTTATTTATTGTCCTCCTGATAACCCAAATTACCCACTTGGGGGAGATCGCCCCCAGGTTGGGAACCACTGATATAAACGTTTTATTTGACTGATATGTGCCTGAAACAACCCTTAACTTCAAACTAAGTTTGCCAGAGATAGACAAAATTAGCCGAAATGTCAATGAGACATTATTTAAATAGGATTTTATGATTTTTTTTTTTTTTATTCATTTTTTCGTCTGACCAAAGGTTCATAAGAGAATTATAAAAAACTAACATATAAATTGTTTTCAGAGGATGGTTTATCGTCAAACAGAGAATATTTAATCTCTCTGGCTAATGAGAATTCTTCGAATTTTTAATTTTACCCCTTTGAAGAGTTTGTACCATTTTCAAATGAAAAACACTTAAAAATTTAATTATACAAATCTAACATAAAAAACGAATTTTAACAAAAATTTGTCTGTAGTCCAGGAAAACAATCGCTATTAATAGTATAAGAATTCAAGTTACTGATATAAATAGATTATAAATTTTTAAAGAAAATCCCAAAAGGGTGTCATCTATTAGGTCCGAGTTGGAATAGATTATTTTACAGTAAATGTTAGAACAGTTGTTTTTACCCCGAGTGCCATAATTAACAATCTGTGTCAGATACTAATCGAATAAGCATATTCAGAAACTCATTTATCCCTATGACTTTTAGAGAATGGAACTCTCTTCCCGCATCTGTTTTCCAACGACATATAACATTCAGTCTTTCAAGACTCATGTCCACAGGTACCGTTAACTCATCAATCACTGAAATTTAGATATTCCTATTTTCCTTCTTTTCACAATGACGTAGAAAGGACCCCACCCCCCGGAGTAAAAAGTTTTTTTTTGTAATGATAATGATAGAAGAAGAAGTTGCACCAAAAAGGTACAACCTCTGTAGTCCGCGGTGTTCCTCGAATCGTGAAAAAAAGAAAAAAATTCAGGGATTGGATCGATCGAAGTTGAAGGTGTCTGTGGATGTGGGTCTTGAAAGATTGAACGGAGGGAAGCGAGTTACAGTCTCTAGAAGTCATAGGGATAAACAAATTGGCAAATGCGTTAGTTCGGTTTGTATCCAATTTAATTAAATAAGGAAAATAATCTATATAATATATATTATATCAAATGGAAAAGTATGTATATGTTTGTATAATCCAAACGATCTGATTGGTCAGTGCATAGCCAATGGAAAAGCGTTAAATTATTAGAACGATTCTGATTGGTCAGATAGTGATCGTGCTTAGCCAATGTGTTAAATCAATATTTCCTTGTTGTTTCTTATTTTTGAATCAATTTCATTCAGCACACAGTATCATTTTAAATTTCAATTATTAAATTGGTATGAACGAGACGCTCCCCGCCAGGGGCTAGGTGACGCCGGGCCGAAGACCCGGTCGTCAGCTAGTATACGATAAAAATAAAATAAAATAATTACAATGCCATCGATTAATTAGCAAGAGAACTTAGATGAATGTTAATAAATATGGATATATAAAAAATTATTAGGTATTTTATATAACCATCGATAATCAAAACGTTTTTACAGAAAGTATTCTATAATTTGGGTTAGAATAGCTATGACATATTTTCTTCGATTGTGAAATAAAAAGTTTTATCGCGGAAATCTCATTCAACGAATATTCTTCATTTCTATATTTATTTTATCTATAAATATCTTGTCGCTGGAGCTTCAAATCTCAATAAACATGTCATCTTCCATTTGAAAGTCAATTTTTATTAGATATTTTTTTTATTTTCAAGAAAATATTACTACTCGTTATACACATTGCTGACAACATATTGTATTTATAGAATTAGAAAGAATAAGCATTTGCTTTTTCAACGATTTGATTTACTTCTTTAAAGTGTCTCGCTTTTAAGAATCGTATCTTAAAAAAATAACGAGATTTCCTTTTGTCTAAAAAAAGACGAATTAATATTATTATTATTATTTTGGCTCTATTTTTATTCTGAAATTGCAATTTTTCCTGATGACATTTTTAGAAGGGGGTTTAATATATTCTATTATCCCTATAGTATCGCTTATAAGTAGAGATCGGAATTTTATGCAGTAAAAAGTGCCAAAATATGTCATAAAATATGCAGTTAAAAAGGCTGAAATAATCAAATAATATGCAGAATACGATGAAATATGCAAATATATGCAGTAAAAATTGGCAAAATAAATATTTTTATGCACTAAAAAATTAAAATTGAAGACTATATACTAGAAGAAGGGCTATGAAAGAAATAAAATGATAAAGTAAGTTATAGACATCAAGTGTCAAATATGCACTTTTATTGAGTAAAAAAATTCACAAAATTCTCATTATATTTAATATATTAATTTAAACTCAAAGAAATAATAGGTGCTCTTGAATAAAATCAACATTATAAATATAATAATGTTTCAAAAAATGTGATCGAAAACATACAGGTGGGGTGGGGGGAGGGGTAGTTTTGTTTCACAGACACGATTGTATTGTATTGCTTTTATTTTTGTATATTAACAAGCTTTTCTTATTGACGTACAAATAATAAACTAATAAAATATTGCAAATATTTGTCCTGCTATAATCTAATCACTACAGTAATTTACACACACTTTCACACACGAACACTCAATGGCCAAAATGGACTTTAGTTACCTTAGGCCATTAAAAAAAATAATAATAATAAAGAAATCATTAACAAAGGATCTCAAAAATAATTAAAATTTCATTGTAATTGTGAATAGTTTATGTTTGCAAGTATTTTTCTAAATTATCTTCAGGTTATTATGTCAACGGTCACTTAAAATTGATTTATACGATGAAAAGGAGCGCTACACATACTCAGATGTAATGGGGGCAAATTTAAAGGAGCTTTATATATATATATTTCTTCATTTCTTTTCATTCTTTCTCCGAAAAATTACTTTTAAAAAATCTGTATTTGGCGCAAAATAGGCAATATTTGACAAAAAATACTTCAAATATGCAATTTTATGCAATTTTACTAATATATGCAAAAATATGCAGTTTAAAATTTAACCCACAGTATCTTAGATGCATGATTCGGATATATAATTGATCCCCTGGGTCGTATGTGGCGGCAAACAAAATATCCAATTTCATAGGAATCCGGTCTCTACTTATTAGTTATACCCGCGACTATAAATTTATTCAAATTTGCTATTATTGGCACTCGAATTCGATTCCCGAGGAGGGGGTAAATAACAGCCCTCTAACATATAATTAAAAATAATCCATTCCATCTCGAAAATGAAATTATTTAAAAATAATAAAAATAAATACTTTTCATTCTGTTAAATTCCGCAAACTTTTCTCTATAAAAATAATTAAGACTAAAAAGTAAAAAATAAATTATATTTAAAAAAAAAAAAACTAAAAAACAGGCTTCTAAAAAGTACAAAATAATGTAATAATCAAAAAGCCTGGGGGTACTTTGTCGAAATTAATTACAAGTAGGTGCATATTTCTGCGCCCCATACTTTTTGATTATTACATTATTTTGTACTTTTTAGTTTTATTTTTAAATATAATTTATTAAACCTTATTGCCGGCTTGCTAGGCGTACGGAGTAATATTAAAGCGATAGAATTCCTCTGCGAATTGTTTTTACAATCTTTTAAAAAATTCAATTTATTTTTTATAAAATAAAAATTATCAAACACTAAATGTTCGAATTAGTGATAAAAATAGGTGAGATAAATAACAAGAGTAAAGGTCAAAAAGAAAACATGCAAACCAATCCGCCTTCTTTGCCTTATAATTTACTTAATATTTATTGCTTTACTGTTAGGTGCGTTATAGATATAGGGAGATGGTTATTAAAAGGAAAGGTCATACGAGCTCTATTTTTAAGTCAAAGGGGATAGGCGGAAGGGGGTAAATTTACCTGTTGAATGGTAAACAGAGGGACAAATACAGAATGGAGAAACGTACCGAAATAGGTGAGTAACGAGGGGTTGTCCATAAATGGTAGGCAGTAAATATCGCGCTCGTTGTAAAAGTAAACTTTATAGTGAGCTGGGAAGATTTTGACAGCCACCTCCTCTTCTCCTACGGAACCTTTCCATACAGAACCGTATCTTCCTTGACCTTGGGGGCAAAAAAGAATAAAAACGATCAAATAATTATTATACGTTCTTAAAATGTAATCAATTACATGTACGTCTAATTTAAATTCATAAGAATAACCGTTAAGAATGTATATTCCTGTGTACTCCTTCACCAATGAATTCTAGAATCAACTGGCGTGCACATCACACAACATTCACTTACCTACCTCATTCAAATTCAAATTAACTAGAATCCTTCGCCTGTGATCGAAATGTTGTTATTGTATATGATTTTTGGTTTATTAATAAATACAGGGTGGGCCATAAAGATCTACCACATTTTGAAGAGGTATAAAAAAAATGAAAAAATTTAGCTAGAAATAAACTGAATATATTTTTGAAAAGAACATAAAATATTATTTTTTTAATGTGTTTTAAAAAAAGACAAAAAAAAGGGGGACGGAGGGTCAAAAATGAAAAGTCTAGCCCTTTCGACCAAACTCAACCAAATTTTGTATACATATTCTGTGGACCCTCAGAAGGCTAGAAATAAAAAAAACTAACTACCCAAAATAGGCGGAGGGTCAAAAATGAAAATTCTAGCCCTTTCGAGCAAACTCAACCAAATTTTAAATACTTAACATAGTTTTGTCGAAAATAATTTTTTTTAAAACACATTTAAAAAAAAAATATTTTATATTCTTATCAAAAATATATTCAGTTTTTTTCCTAGTTAAATTTTTTCATTTTTATACCTCTTCAAAATGTAGTAGATCTTTATGCCTCACCCTGTATTTAAGAAAGTAGGATTTGAAATTTTGTTTAATCACAAATAGTTAAATATAATTATTTATTGTAAAATGATTGGTTTGAAAATAAACGTGTTCAGGATTGTTTTATAAAAGATTTGTATTTTTTTAAAACATAGGGTGGGGCATTAAAATCTACCACATTTTGAAGAGGTATAATATTTTTTGCATTTCTAGCCTTTTTGGGACCCATAGAATATGTATACAAAATTTGGTTGAGTTTGGTCGAAAGGGATAGAATTTTCATTTTTGACACCCCCACTCTTTTTTACTTTATCCAATGCAAAGCATGGGTAAAGTATTGTAATCGCTCTCGGGGCAAGCGTGGCTTCAAAGGGTCCTCAGGTAAAGACTACGGAACCCATGGACTCAATTAAAGTCACAAATTGTAGTATTCAATTAGGTTGAATTTTAGCACGTGACGGTTTTGCCAAAAATTACATGGGGTCTCGTCGAGAGGCCAAAAAGTGCGATTTTTTCATTTAGTGCGTGCGGATGTATGTATGGATGGATGTATGTTATCGTTTTTTTGGCCCACGATTTTTTCCACACCGCTGAACCGATTGAAATGAAATTGAAAACATGGCATTCTTTTAACAAAATGAAGCGCTGATTAGTTTTTGGTACATATCGGCCCACAAACATTAGTACTTTATTACAGTACTTTTTAGTTTTTTCGAAATATCTTGAAAATGACTTAACCAATTTTGATTAAATTTAATATCCTAATTAAGTACCTTGGGGACCACAAAAAAGGTTAAATAAAGTTTTTAGTAAAATTATATTTTAAAGTACTTTACTCTAGAGTAAGAGAGTACTTTTTTTAATTTTTTAAATTCTTTAAAATTTATTCATTTGAAAGTTTTAATATAGCTCATTTAGCCTTGATTAAGTAAGAATGGATAGCCTTCTCTCTGTAAAATGCTAAAAATTTGGGAGAAATTTTTATAAGTAACCATAGCAACTGCGTTGTTTTCTTATCCGTTACCTTTGCTGAAGACATAGAGAAATCGACTTTAAACCAAAAATAGCGATTGATTCTCATCTCGTACTTGAGAAATAATCATTCTATATTGGATTTTTGACGTTTCGGTTTTTATTAGTGACCATTGCTGAAGACATAGAGAAATCGACTTTAAACCAAAAATAGCTATTGATTCTCATCTAGTACTTGAGGAATAATCAGTCTATATTGGAATTTTGACGTTTCGGTTTTTATTGGTAACCATTGCTGAAGACATAGAGGAATCGACTTTAAACCAAAAATAGCGATTGATTCTCATCTAGTACTTGAGGAATAACCATTCTATATTGAATTTTTGACATTTCGGTTTTTATTGATAACCATTGCTGAAGACATAGAGGAATCGACTTTAAACCAAAAATAGCGATTGATTCTCATCTAGTACTTGAGGAATAACCATTCTATATTGGATTTTTGACGTTTCGGTTTTTATTGGTAACCATTGCTGAAGACATAGAGGAATCGAGTTAAAATCAAAAGTAGCGATTGATTCTCATCTGATACTTGAGGAATAACCATTCTATATTGAATTTTTGACGTTTCGGTTTTTATTGGTTTCTTCAGCAATGGTTACAATAATAACCGAAATGTCAAAAATCCAATGTAGAATAGTTATTCCTCGACTATTAAATGAGAATTATTTTTGAATTAATGTCAATATGAACTACAAATTGCAATTGATATCTGATTAATAATAAAGGAACAAACATATTAATATTTCAAATGAATTTGGATAAAGTTTAGCAACGATCCGTTGCAGTTTATTTTCTTCTGGTATAATATTTAAAATACATTTAAAAAAAATATATTTTATGTTCTTTTCAAAAAGTATTTAGTTTTTTTTTTCTAGTTAAATTTTTTCATTTCATATACCTGTTCAAAATGTGGTAGATCTTTATGGCCCACCCTGTATATGTAACTATATTTAGATTATTACTCGATTACTCGGCTGCCTGAAAGAACAAGGCGGGCCCGCATTTGGCAGACTCCTGATGTAAACGATTCAAATTAAACTTATATTAACAAAAGTGCTAAATAAGTTCTAAGTAATTGAAACTTATTAAAACAAATGTCGATATTGTTGTTTCCTTTCGTGAGGAAGAGACAAACATCGAGACTGAGTTCAAATGACCGTGGATTGCTTATGGAAGCAACTTTCGGCTCGGCTGCCTAAATTTCAGGGGCTTTCCAAAAGTTTTTGTTCCGCTGCATAAATCATTCAATTCTATAAAGGGAATCTCAAAAGACATTTTTCGATAAACTTTTAGATCATTATTTATTCCTGAGACAAATAATTGAGTAGAAATCTCTTAGATTTAGTTTCAATTAAAGCTAATCTATTTACGACAAAGCAAGCGTGCTTCTAAATAAATGACTTTTCAGAATCAAATTAAGTAATATACACTTAAAATTATTCGACTTTCAAGGACATCTAACTTTCTTAATTATAACTTTTAGTTTAGCCATGAAAAACATCCACTATATTTAATTAATAAATAGCTAAAACAATAGATGGGAACGGACATATAAAACTTGATTATAAATTTTAGGGATCATCACAAGACATTTACAGTATAAGGGAAAATATAATAAAAAATAGAATAATAAATTTTTACAATAAACTATCTTAGTGAACAAGTACTTAAATAAGCAATTAAAAAAATTAATCAAGCTATTATTTAATACAGGGTGGGGCATAAAGATCTTCCACATTTTGAAGAGGTATAAAAAAATGGAAAAAGTTAACTAGAAAAAAACTGAATATATTTTTGATAAAATAATTTTTTTTTTAATGTGTTTTAAACATTATATCAGACGAAAAAAAAGGGGGGGGGGTGGACAAAAATGAAAATTCTAGTCCTATCGACCAAACTCAACCAAATTTTGTATACATATTGTGTGGACCCCCAGAAGGCTAGAAATGCAAAAACTAACCACCCAAAATGAGGGGGGGGGGATCAAAAAATGTATTATTTCTCATGGGTTCAAATACCTATCTAATTGGATATATGTAAATTTGTTTTGTTGTAAGAGAGCTGATCACATAATTAAAAAGTGCGAATCTGACCAGATCGCTATTATAACAAAACAAATTTACGTACCTATATCCTATTGGGTATTTGAACCCATGAGAAATAACATATATTTATAATTATACAGACTGATGATAAAAGTCAAAAATTTGAAACTATAGCCTCTAACAAATAAATGATTATATAAAATTATATTCATGAATCATGATATATACTATACATGTTGCAGTAAAAACCCGTTTTTAGTAAGAACGGGTTCTTACTAGTTAAAACGCGTTTCACTGAATACCTTTCTGGCAACTAGAAAATTTACTCACGTTGGTTGAGTTTGGTCCTAAGGTCTAGAATCATCATCTGCTTCATTCATTTTAAGTGTTTATTTTCAAAAAATTTTGAACAAAAATATCAAAAATTAACTTTGCTTCAATGAAATGTAATTTTTAACATTTTTGTTTAAATAATTTTGAAAATAAACACTTAAAATGAGCCGGAAGGCCAAAAATGAAGATTCTAGACCTTCTCAAGCAACATCAGTAAGATCTAGTACCAATAAGGTATTCAGTAAAGCGCGTTTTAACTAGTAAGAACCCGTTCTTAATAAAAAACAGGATTTTACTGCAACATATATATATTTGTATCAAGCATAAGACAAATTCATTGATTTCTCTTTATGAATCAGCAAATCTATTATTCTCAGCAAAATAAAATCTTTTCATTGTTCAGTTACAATTTCATAATTTGTGTAGTTTTACGTCTTATGAATATTTTAAGAAACTCTTTAGTTGAGCATGCAGAGTATTATTATCAACACAATTAGTTCCAATTCATAAATATAGGTAATAAAATAGCTTACCGACTATATCGGAGAGTTTGAGGTGCTCTACGGTGTAGGTGCCCGAGAAGAGGCCAGGGGGTTGGTGTTCCATGAGGTGCACGGAGTCCGGGCTCTGTTTACCAGCTGCAAGGGCTGCTCCAGAAGATCTCCAGATTCTCCAAACTGCAGCAATGACCACTGCAGCGGCGAAAAGGGCAGTGCCTAGACATGCTAGGCTAATGATCACAGTTTGTCTCTCGGATGTCGGGAATTCCAGGTACTCAGTCGCTGTTAACAAACAAATTAAAAAAATTATAAGAATAATTGAATAATAATAATCACGCGTGTACATAATCTATTTGCTGGCATCATTAAGGACGTTCCCTAATTTCTTGAAATCCTTTTAAAACTTTGAATACACATATTTATAAGTGTCCTTTATACGTAGAAATTTTTTTCAATAGTCCTTGCGGCACTAAATTTGTAAATATTGACCATTGAAATTTGCATATTGAATACCCGAACTCTTTCCCGATTGATGTTAAAGCGACTGTTTCATTAAATAACAATCATAATTTTCTTGAAATTATTTTGAAAAACTGAGAATCATTAACTGAAGATATAACAAATATTTTTCTGTTAAAATAATTGTATCAAGCGGTATTCGTTTTGTATGATAAAATGTTAAAAGTTAGGTAGGTATTTTTGATGGTTTTCATTTTTTTCTCTCATGGCATGGCAAGTGAGAGATGGCGACTTAAGGTTCATTTCCACAGATTCAAATATAAAGAAGAATAGATAATTTTAGAAAACAAAAACAGATATTTTTTTTCTGAAATACAAAATCCATGCTCCAGATTGAATTAAAAATATGAATACAAGATTTATAACAATTTAAAAAGGTTGTCAGGGTAGTCAATTAACCCAGATTGCTAATTTTAGGAATAGGGTTTGATTTCCTAGTTGAGAAAAACAAGGCTCAAATTCGCCCCTTTCTCGAATATTGTGGAGAGGAGCCTACAAGAATTCTCTTGTTATAGGTGTGTTATTTAAATAAAACAATATTTAATATTTATATAGATGTCTTTATTGAGATAATTTTATAAAGGTTTTCTTGTTGAGGTTATGTTTTTAATACTGAGCTTATGTCAATAACAATCTTTTATCAGGCTGCCAGAGCTGCCCTCTTTTGGGTGTAATATGAACTGATATATCACACCTTCCTTTTGAGTATAATATTATGGTACAAATATATACAGTTTATTTAGGTCTTAAGATTTTTCCAGAACGGGTCTTCATCTGGCCTTCTTCTGGTCTGGGCGCCGTGTCCGTTCTCTCAGGTGGGCTGCGTTTTTGTGGAGACAAATCTTGAGTTCTTCTTCTTCTAAGATGTATAGAGTTCCTCCTAAGCTTGTTCCCATTTTTATCTTTAACTAGATAAGATCTTGGTTCAGGAAGGGTTTTAATGATGTGACCTTCTATCCATAAGTCTTTGTCTTTTATATATATTGGGTCATTCATTTTGAACTCTTTTTTCTTTTTAGAAGTCCTATCATGAAAGACCTTACTTTTTATTTTTAATTCCTCCATCCTGGTTCTCAGGTCTTCATCTGGTGTAGAGGGAAGAAGTAGTTCAGCGCTCGTCGGGATCTTCGTTCTTAGCAGACGTCCCATTAGGAGTTGGCTTGGCGAATACTTGAGACCGGTTAATGGAGTAGCTCTATATTCTAACAAAGCGCTGTGGATGTCTCCTCCTGAGTTGATTAGATGTGGATGGATTAGATGTGGATTCAGAAGTTAATAATGAAGTTTGATTTTTTAAAGGAGTTACTATTCGCCGTATTGTTTTTTTATTCAAAATAGGACTAATTGGAGATAATGGATCATAATCTATTTCATTTTCTTCTTTTTTCTTAGGTGTTAATGTTTTTTCTTTGTTCAAAATCTCAGCTAAATTCGAGCCTTTTTCAGCGGTATCTTTTAAATCAACATCATTTTCATCATCGTTTGTATAATCAAGTAAAGTTGATTCGTGCTTTTGATGAGAACGATTTTCTTTGATAATTTCTCCATCTTTTGACGAGTTCTCAGAGATATGAGAAGTTTCATTTAAAGGTTCCTCTTTACTTTGATCTTTTTGAGAAATATCTAGAGTTGGAACATCTGGGACAGTTGTTTCTTCCATTAAATGCTTAAAAGCATCATCCAATTTGGAAAGATCTGGGATATCTTTGGATTCGTTTTCTTGTACTTCTTTTATTTCACTAGTAGATTTGATATTAACATCACCACTAATATTTATCTCTTCATTTTCTTTTCTTTTTAAATCTTGTTGAAATTTTATTTCTTTATTATTTTCTTGTTCATTTTTAAAATTAAATTTTAATTTATTATCATTATTTATAGGAGAACTTTCAAATTTTTTATTTTCAATTTTTATTGTGTTATCATCAGTATTAATTTGATTATCATTATTATATTCGGTTTCATTTTTAATAGTATTTTCATTAAAATCCTTTTTGTTATCACTAAGCGTATAAAGCCTTTTTAGAAAACCGAATTCTACACATGAATCAGCTCCAAGTATTGGTGATGAGTCATTCTCTACTATAATAAAATCAAGATTTTTATTTTTATTTTTGTATGAACATTTTAAGTTCATTTCACCAATAGTTTGGGTTGTAAAGCCTCCGTATGATTTGATACGTATTTTAGTCTTAATCATTTTAGATTTGTTAATTTTTAGTTTATTAAATATTTTTAATGGTAAAATATTAACATCACTAGCAGTGTCGAGTTTAAATTTAATAGTAATTTTATTAATAGATATAGATTCTTTCCACAAATCTTCATTTTTATTTGTATTAATAGAAAAGGTATTATAGTCTATTACCTTTTCAACACTATCACATTCAAAATCTACTGATTCAGATGATGAATTTTCGATTTCGTTTACATTTTGGCTGTTTTTTAAATGAAAACACCATTTTTTAAAGTGATTTAATTTGTTACAAAAACTGCATCTCCGCCCATATGCCGGGCACGCCATTCTTTTGTGCTTTGTTCCACATTTTTTGCAATTGTATAGTTTATCATTATTAAAAGTATACATCGTATTATTATAATTTTCCATTTTAACATTTCTATCATCTCTTTTAAATTTTGTTAAATTTTTTGGTTTAAATCGATTATTATTTATTTGTTTAGTTCTAGTATAATTAACCTCCTTATTATCACATTCATTATTATCATTAATGTTGAATAAATCTTCTCTGTATTGTTTAGCTAACTCAGCAGCTTTGCATGTTTGAAATATATCCTCCAAAGAAAGTTCCTTGGTCTCTTTTAATAATGTTTGTTGGACTTCTTTATCGTTGATATTAGCAATGATATGGTCTTTAATCATTCTTTCAGAATATGATTTTTTACACGTGGGACCAGAACAAATAAAATTACATTTTGCAGCTTGAGATTTTAATTCAGTTAAATACGTTTCAAAGGATTGACCAGAATTGTGTTTCAACCTATTGAATTTATATGTTTCTATGGCATAATTAATGTTTGGAATGCAATACTTATCGAATAGTAGTATAGTTTTTTCCAACGTATCCTTTTCTTCTGAGAACGTATTGAAGACATCAACAGCATCTTCCCCCATGTGAGTCAGAAGAATGGCAATTTTCATATCTTCATCTTTAGATTTTGATTTTCCAGTTGCCTTCATGTTCAGAAGAAACATTCCTTTCCATTTTATCCATATTTGAGGCAAGGTTTTATCGAAGATGATTGGTTTTAGTCTGAATTGCGTATTTTCCATTTTTATTCGATTTCGGTTTTTTCACCTGACACCATGTGTTATTTAAATAAAACAATATTTAATATTTATATAGATGTCTTTATTGAGATAATTTTATAAAGGTTTTCTTGTTGAGGTTATGTTTTTAATACTGAGCTTATGTCAATAACAATCTTTTATCAGGCTGCCAGAGCTGCCCTCTTTTGGGTGTAATATGAACTGATATATCACAATAGGGGCCGTCCATAAATTACGTCAAATGAATTTCAAGATTTGTAGACCGCCTGTGTCACATTCTGTCACATTTTCAATGAGTCTGTATTGTGACGTCACAGTATCACTTTTATTATTTATTTGAAAAAAAATGTAAGTGTTTTGCTTGCTTACAATTTTTTGTCTAGATTTATATATTTTACCAACATTTTCAGATTGGAACAATAATAATCTGAATTCTAAAAATATATTTGAAAATTTTGAGCATTTTTTAATTTAACTTTTGTGACATCACAATTTTTAAGATCCCCGGGCCCACCATGTCAGATTTTGTCACAAATCTGAGACGAGATAAAATCAATAATACCTGGAAAAGCTTTATTTACGCGAAATACACGATGTTCTAGGATTCAACACACCTACCCGTTTAAATTGGATACTAACAGAACAAACACATTCGCCAATTTGTTTATCCCTATGACTTTTAGAGACTGGAACTCTTTTCCCCTGACCGTCTTCCCAGGAACATATTATAACCTCCAGTCTTTTAAGACCCGATTCCACAGATACCTTCGACTCCGAACTAATCCCTAAATCTCTTCTTATTTTCGCGATATAAGGAATATTATACTCTTAGGCTTGGCACATAGACCTTTTTTTCTACATATATATCTCAAAATATCCGCTTAACCCCTTTAGAACATACATTTCTCAGTTGTTGAATAAGTACAAAAACAAATATTGATAAATATGAATAAACCAAATTGAGAATGATTAAAGCGCTTTATTATTTAATAATAATAATAATTTACATATATGTGTATATAATATATATGGATATGTAATCCAATTAGTACGCTTCAATGGATTATACATACTCTGAAATGAGCCATTCAACTGGAAAACAATAAGAGCTTTAATTAATTTAAATTATACACTCTAATTCTTCAAAGTAAAAAATAAAAGGATGGAAAGGTCAAGGGTTAAGTTTAATGAACACTTCTTTCCCTCTAGGGGGCTTGATCTATCATTTTTTAATTTAGTCTTTTTTATACGGGGTCAATATTGTAGTTGAACTCTGTGAGGTGAAAAAGTGAATATAAGTAAAGAGAAAATTAAATAATTTGGCGTGAATTAAACACACTACGTGACTTTACAGTACACCTATCTCATCCATTTACTTACATAAATTAGAGGCTTTTACTATCTAATTGAAAAGATTTTGTTTTTGTTGAGAGTAGAAGAGTTGTTGATTTATTAAGAGAAATCAATGAAGATGTCGGACGAAAAAAAATATTTACATACATATCGTATTTCTATAGATCAGTACTTCTTAAACTATGGGTCGCGTTACTGAATTTTGGGGTCGCGAAATATTGGGCAACAATGACACGAAACAATGATTAATGAAAAAATTATAATGCTCAGCAGCCAAAAATCAAAGTTTAGTGAATTCAAGGTATTTCTGTCATTGAATTTTCAATAATTTGTGAAATTGCCATTTTATATTCGATATGTTTATTTATGTGAAGCTACGTTCTCTGCATTGGCGATTATAAGCAAAATACAGATCAAATTTGAAAAATGTTGAAGATGTTGAGCTCCTGTTTGAATCTTATATAAGGTTCGAAATAAATTTTAAAAAATGTCCCCCAAGTTTTAAGTCTTATCTCAATTATAACCTGTGCCCCCAGCGATGTGTTTCTCATCTAAATAACATATGGGGTTTATGGCATTAAAATATAAATTTTTTATTCCGGCCAAAATAATGGTTCAAAAAATTTGAAACGCTGTAGACCTTATCCTTATAATACTAGCTATCCATCAGAATTATTACAGATTTTTAGCTATTATAATTTTGGAGTTACAGCTAGATAAAATACTTCTATATATCTTAGTGTTACTAAGTTATAGACTCCAAAATTATAATAGCTAAAAATCTGTAAAAATTATGAGAGATAGCTACTATATTATAAGGATAAAGTCTAGAGAGTTTAAAATTTTTTGAACCACTACTTTGGTCGGAATAAAAAATTGATATTTCAATGGTAAAAACCCCATGTTATTTAGATGAGAATCGCTGGGGGAACAGGTTATAATTGAGATAGAGACTTGAAATTTGGGGAATATTTTTATTTATTTATTTTGAACTATATAAGTCCTTGTCCGTGTAAAAATTCGAAAATACCCAAAATAAGGACCACCCTAATACACACAAACCTGGCTGTGAGTTCTTCTCGTAAGACCCTTACGTAACTATAACTAAAGGCTGGGGGGAATCCCACTTGTGCTGAAAACCCCTGCTTTAACACCTATCTATATCTAAAATCAAAATTAAATTAATCCGAAGACCATAATACCTAATAATTATTTTATTAATTTTGTCTAATTTTTGGAGTAAACCAATGTGGCGAATTAGTGGCTCATTTATTTCTATATATTTAAGCTAAATGATTTCCGAAATGATTTGGGTAGGTAGTTCCCTCTTATAGGGAATTTAAACAATTCCAATTAAAAAGTAAATAACACATAGTATTAGATAATGACCTGAATAAAATTCAATGTACAAATGATTATCGTTGGGTTTAGAAGGGTGGCGTTGATCCGAGGAGTCAACACAAGGGAAGCACTGACCCGAGACCGTAGGGCGGGTTGAGGAAGGATCGTTGACGATCTCAACAAGACATTCACAAGCAGACGGAAAAGCCACCTTTAAAAAAAACCTGAATCAGATTGTTTCCTTCATTGTCTGCATAAAAAACCGGTGTATCAACCATGACTTTATTCTCTCTTTCTTCCGAGACAAATTGGCTCAGATGTCTCAGTTGTTTCATAATTTTATAGATCAATAAATTTCCTAATCACATCCGATAGATGAGTGGATTTTCATCAGCAATTCTCTCTTTGCTATTCTATTTCCCAGACATCTGGTGTGCAATTTGGAACAAACATAAAATTCAAACTTCACGTCTCATAAACTCAAATAAATGAAATTTATCACAAAAGCTATTTTTTTCTTTTTGTTAGAATCTGAAATTATTCATCTATCGTACAAATGAACGAACATAGAAAGAGAATAAAATTGCAATTAGAAATTAATTACTGTGATATTATTAATATGGACTAAGTAAAGAAACTATATGATGATTAGGATACTTGTTCAAAAAGAAAATAAGGTTGTTCTCTGCTTGATGCAAATAAACATATATAGGGTGTTTCTAAATTGATGCAAAATATTTTAAAGGGTGATTTTCAGCAAACATTAAGGGAGGTTTTTCATATAATTTTTTGTTCAAAACCCTTTCCCCTCCAAGTTACAGCCCTCTAAAGTTAGGTGGAAAAAATTGTTTTTATTTTAATATTTCCACTATATGGTAGAATTTAGATGAATGAGATTTGGTAGTTTTTTTTTAATGCAATCGAATGCAAGAAGGGGTGCACCAGTAAAGATGTAGCCCCTATGGATCTCGAAAGACCCTTGCATTACCGAAGAGAAGGGAAAGTTGTTTAAGTGAGAGGGTGTAGACGTAGGTGTCTATGCACCCTGGTTTTGAAGGTTTGAAGATCATAGGTGCTGGGAAAGATCCAGTCCAGGCAAATTACGATTGTAACAGGAAATAATTCCCGGTAAAGATTTTATTGCTGAAATACTTTTATTGGTACTCCAATATCACTACTCTAAGTTTACTCCCAAATCTGTGTTGTGGAAATTTTTCTACTCGCCTCAAAATGAGAACATTTCGGAGTTTTTCAGTTTTTCTTGAATAACTCTAAAACGGCTTATTAAATCAAAAAGATATCAATTAGATCAATTAAAGCTCTTTAAATTACGCGTAAAATGATAACAATTTCATATATTTAGAATAAGTAGAACCGGTACTAGAGCCTGTCAAAAAACACCCCCCGGGATCACTTTTGAATATCCCTAAAACTCGTATCCCTAAAAGTTCGGTTTTTAATGGGGATCCAAAAAACAGGATATTCAAAAGTGATTCCGGGGCCGGTTTTTTGACAGGCGTTAGTACAGGTTCTACTTAACCTAAATGATGAAATTGTTATCATTTTACGCGTAATTTAAAGAGCTTTAATTTATCTAATAAATATCTTTTTGATTTGAAAAACTGAAAAAACTCCGAAATTTTCTCATTTTGAAGGGCGTATAAAAATTTCCACAACACAGATTTGGAGGAAAACTTAGGGTAGTAATATTGGAGTACCAATAAAGGTATTCCAGCAATAAAATCTTTACCGGGAACCATTTCCTGTTAAAATCGTAATTTGCCTGGACTATAGATAACTGATACTTATAAAATGACAGATTTTGAAGATTTTTATAACCCTAAAATTTTATATCAAGGGAATGAAAAAATCAATCCCTATAATATTTTTCATCAAAACTTTTTAATGCGTCTACAATTTCCTATTTAAAAATCAGCCTACTTGATTTTTTTAACAAATAATAACCAATCTGTGAATTTATGTGAAAAGAGTATTATTTTATTTTTTTGTGATCAAACAAACAATTTGATGAGAAAAAGTCAAGAGATAAAAAAGTTGCAGATTGAATCTGTCTTTTTAAATCAAGTTTTTAAATAGGAAAATATAGAAGCATTAAAAAGTTTTGATACAAACTATTATAGGGGTTGATTTTTTCATCCCCTTATGATAACATATTAGGGTTAGAAAAATCGTGAAAAACTATCATTTTATAAGCATCAATTATCTGCCAAATTTCATTCTTTTAGATTCTTCCATAGTGGATATATTAAATAAAAAAGTTTTTTCCCCGTAACTTCAGAGGGCTGTAACTTGGAGGGGAAGGAGTTTTGAACAAAAAATTATATCAAAGACCCCACTTAATATTTAATATAAAAATCACCCTTTAAAATATTTTGCATCAATTTAGAAACACCCTGTATATATAACGAATATAAATAAGTATATAATATATTTTGTTAATTATTATTATTAATAGATTCAATCGCATCCATATTATTTAATAATAAATTAAGTATAATAGCAGGTATTTGGAAAAAATGATGTAACTTATATATTATGTAATTTCTCTTGTTTAGACGCCTGATAAAGCCGAGATAAAAATTGGCGAAACGTTGCGTAAATCGATGAAAATTATTTGATTTTCTACTTTCCTGTCCAAACACTTTATACTTAATTTATTATTAATTATTATATTTTGTATTGTGACCAGCTCACATTACAACAAAACGAAAATATCCAATCGGGTATGTGAACCGATGAGAAATATTAGATTAAATATTATTATTGTTATTATTATTGGAGGTTTAAAGGCGCATCGACTTATAAGGTCATTAGCGCCGATTAAATATTTATAATTAAAAAGACTGGTAATAATGAAGGTCAAAAATAGAGTCACTAAGAAATAAATTATATATGCTCATATTTATTTGTTAGATGTATATAGGTTTATTTGCATCAAGCAGATGACAACCTTATTAATTTCTCTTTATTAATTTGGAAAGTAGAACATTCGGATCATATTGTTATCGTGGCTATCTGACTCCAGACACCCATATACAAGATATGGTTTTTTTAGGATAAGAATAAAATCGATTAAATTCAATACTTCGTCCTAGATACCGAGCATCATCATCATTGAGTAAACAATACTAAGACTGGTTTGATACAATCGCCCGTCTCCACAAGGTTCTGTCCCATCCCATGTCTTTATCATCTCTAAATCACTGATTCTTATCAGGGGGGCCTCGGAAAGTATGTAGGGCCGCGAAAATATTAGAATTTTTTAAGTTTTTATATCTTTAAAAATAAAAAAAAAATAAAAAAATATGTTATTAGTTTTTATAAGTGATACATTTGTAAGTGACAGATGAATTTAATGACATCTCACTATTCTTAAACATGGTTAAACAAAATGAAAACGTTGAGCGAATAGGTAAATTTGACCCAAACAGACAGACAGACAAAATTACAAGTTGAAAAACGAAAAAATGACCCCCTATTAAGTTAAAATATCTTTAATCTTGTCAAAGTTATGAATATTTTGATAATACAGGGTGGGCATGAAGATCACATTTTGAAGAGGTATAAAAAAATAAAAAAAAATTTGACTAGAAAAAACTTAATATATTTTTGAAAAGAACATAAAATATATATTTTTTTAAAATGTTTTTTAAAAATTATATCAGAAAAAAAAGGAGGGGGGGGGGTCAAAAATGAAAATTCTAGCTCTTTCGACCAAACTCAACCAAATTTTGTTTACATATTCTGTTGGCTCCCAAAAAGCTAGAAATGGAAAAACCAACCACTCAAAATGGGGAAAAGGTCAAAAATGAAAATTCTAGCCCTTTCGACCAAAGACAACCAAATTTTGTATACATAATTTGGTCGAAAGGGCTAGAATTTTCATTTTTGTAAATTTGACCCAAACAGACAAAATTAAAAGTTGAATAAAACCGTGTAAATATTTTTTATAAGTCAAGGTTTACAATTTTTATATTATTGCAAATATACTTTTATTTATAATTCCAGCAGAAGACTCACTCTTTTATTGTCTCCTTCAATTTATAAAAATTCTGCTACTCTCGTCAAAAAACTTTCAATTTAAATATACTTTCATTTGCAAATATACCTATTTTTCAAGAATTATGTTATTACTTACAATCTGATAAAGCATTTTTTGTTCATTGCATTTCGCATCTGCGCGAAACATTGCCATGAATTTTTGAAGTGTTAGTTCGTTTACTGGAACTGAAAACGAAAGTGGAAATATTTCTAAATGATAAAAAATCAAATTTGGCTATTTATTTCAACGACAAAAATTGGATTGCAAAACTTTCTTACTTGCCAGACATCTTCACCATTCTAAACCAACTAAATTTATCTATGCAAGGAAATCAACACATTTTTTCTATGCGAGATAAAATAGAGGCGATGAAAATGAAACTTAGTAACTAGATGGATTTTCGAAATGTTTCCAAATTATTCTCAAGTGATTACAGATAATTGTGAATTTGATAAAGAACATACACATTATTTAATTCAATGTCATCTCTAAAAATTAATTGAAAAATTTGACTAATATTTTCCAAATAATGAAATTGATAGCAGAAAATTGTGGATTCCAAACCCCTATAATAACTGGGATAATACCAATTTATCACCAACCCATATTGAATTGATAAAGGATTAGATTGAATCCACTTTCCAAGAAAAAAAGTTTTGTACAATTTTCGATACATATTTGCTTTTTGATTAATTTATGAATTATTGTTACATTTGAGTTTTTTTTTGTACAAATAATTACGAGTATGTAATATAATGGTGAGGCGACTGTGGGTCAGTGGCTAGTGTTGGGTCGCTGACTCGGAGATCGCTGGTTCGAGAGAGAGTCTCGGCAGATAGATATTTGCAGTCGCCTCCTCTTGGAAAGTAATGGCAACCTACCAAGAGTATAATTGCAAGTGACCTCTCCAAATTAGCCGTTCGGAACCGGCGTTAAAAAGTAGGTCCCGTATATCTGTGTAAAACAACTA
The DNA here is from genome assembly GCA_024734495.1 of Forficula auricularia. Taxonomy (NCBI): domain Eukaryota; kingdom Metazoa; phylum Arthropoda; class Insecta; order Dermaptera; family Forficulidae; genus Forficula; species Forficula auricularia. Next base: position 422,165 of record JALMQS010000768.1, on the reverse strand, counting down.
AACACACTCAGCACAGGTATATGTGGAGAGGCGCCGACACCCGTTTCGGGTATGGCACTCGAAGAAGAAGAATATAATGGTGAGGGGAAGGGTACTGGCCGCAAAAATATTTTAGGATTTTGAGGGGGTCGCGAATATACTTTCGGATTTTAAGGGGCTAGTAAAAGGTTAAGAACCACTGCTCTAAATGACCCACATCATATCCTTATTTATTTGGGCGAAATATTCAAATCCAAGCATTCCCCTTTTCTTTCCCCCTCTAAGATATCCCTAAGCAATCCCCCATGTCTTATGGTAATGTGTATCCCATCATTCTTCTCTTCCTCAGACTTTCCACAATGTTCTACCGAGCATACCGAGTATTTCCAACTTTTATCTCCGCAGAACTCTGCTATTATGTTGTCCAACTACAGTTTGAATCCCCGTTTATAAATTTTTCCCTGAAATGTAAATATCTCCATGATATTTGCATAGCATTAAGAAATTAAACCCCTGATGATACCGAGAAAGTAAGTAGAGCACAAGTAATAAAATCCTTGCTAACTTTTCTCTGTTCTCCTGACTCATTAATCACGAATGGTTTCAACTTCCGATATGAAAGTTTTAGCATAAACTATTCGCAAGTGTCAAATTGTATTCGTAAAGGGCAACGATTGATTTATGGCTCAGCGATGACGCCAACGAGCAAATAACAAGATCGGTAAATTCAACCTAGTAGTTTCTAATTCTATTAGCAAGGATCTTTCCCAGTTTTAGTTAAAAGAGCTTTTCAGTATTGATCAACGCTCCGTCAATTATATTATAATTTTTTCCTCTTGAATCAAATTAACCCATATTTGCTTGGTTTATTACGCGGCACGGTCTCGGAGCTAGTATCGAATTAACTCGAAATTTTTTTTTTCTTTTTTTAATTGAAAATTTTCCATTGATAAAGGGATACATTCTACCGAAACGTTTGGATTAATTAAACTTTTAAAAATTGTTTTATATAAGATTGGTATTTATTTTAATTATATAACAATCAATATTTTTTTTCTTTTATATATGGGTCATGTGTAGAGGCCGGATTCCTATGCAATTGCATATTTTGTTTGCCGCCACATACGATCCAGGAGATCAATTATCTATCCGAATCAGGCATCTAGGATACTGTGGGTTAACAATTGGATGTTGATGAAGGCAGTCCACGGTGGTTGTAAAAAAATAAGACTATAGAGGTTTTATTATTTTACATTTATTTGTTAAACCGACGTTTCGGAGATTTATTCTCTCCTTCTTCAGGGTAACAAAAAGTCAATGAAAGTAGTTCAAATCATAATTACTTCCTTTGAAGTAATTGTGATTTGAACTACTTTCATTGACTTTTTGTTACCCTGAAGAAGGAGAGAATAAATCTCCGAAACGTCGGTTTAACAAATAAATGTAAAATAATAAAACCTCTATAGTCTTATTTTTTTACAACTACCGTGGACTGCCTTCATCAACATCCAATTGCATATTTATACCAGTCCGTCTCCTAAAGAAAAACGCTATCAACTGTGGGTTAAAATTTATACTGAATATTTTTGCATATTTGAGTGATTAACATTGCATAAAATTGCATATTTGAAGGATTTTCTGGGCAAAATACAGATTTTTTTAAAAGTAAATTTTCGGAGAAAGAATGAAAAAAATGAAGAAATAAAACAGGGGGGACATTATTTTTTTTTAGCCGATTTTCGCCATTGAATGTTCGTGTGTGTGTGGAAGTGTGTGTAATTAGTGTAGGGATCAGAGCCGGTCAAATATTTGCATTATTTTATTAGTTTTGTAGGTACGTCAATATGAAAAGTTTGTTAATATATAAAAAAAAATAAAATAAAAAGGAGCGCAATACAATCGTGTCTGTTAAATAAAACTATAGCCGATATACCCGCGTATTTTTTCGTTCACATTTTTTGAAACATTATTATATTTATTATGTTGATTTATGACGATGTTCAAGCGGGAGACCCGGTTTTGAGCCTTGCTAGCATATAAAATTTCGACCAGCTAAATATCGGCTCCCTCACTAATACTACTATCACTTTACTGATGTGCTGTCTAAATGGGCTCTGTTCCCCGTTCCCAGTGACATTAAATAAATAAAATATATATATATTATATACCTAATGAGAATTTTGTGCAATTTTTTAAGCAATAAAAGTACATATTTGACACATGGTTTTATTTCTTTCATAGCACTCCTTCAATTATATAGTCTTTTTGTCTTCAATTTTAATTTTTTAGTGCATAAAAAATTTATTTTGCCATATTTTACTGCATATATTTGCATATTTCAACTCATTCTGCATATTAGTTACATATTTCAGCAATTTTAACTGCAAATTTTATGTCATATTTTGGCAGTTTTTACTGCATAAAAATCCGGTCTCTAGTCGTGGGCCATGTCAATTCAGGTGACCCTCTTCGATTTTTTGATTTTCTGATATGTTATTCCCATATATATGTAGAAAGAAGTATCCACGTAAATTTTTAGCATTCTATCTTAACCCATAACGAAATTTCCATTTTTGAAGAAAATATATTAAAGTAATAGGTGAGTGCAAAAGTTCGTGCGGAGTTTCAAAAGATGGAGTTATGAGCGTCGTAACGTGTTGTCATTAATGCCTACTCCTACATATTATATATCCTTGGAAAGGTGATGTCTTCAGCTTTCATTTAAAAAAAATATCATTTGTTTTCATACAAACTGCTTCGATAAATATCACTTTAAAAATGAATATCGATAAAGTGCATTTACGGCATGTTATGCTTTACGAGTTTCGGAAGGGAATAAACGTTGGCGCAGCCGTGAAAAACATTCAAGATGTTTATCAGGGTCAAGCACCTTCTCTTCTTCAGACTCTTCCACAAGGTTCTTCTTTCTCCGCTTCTTCCAAGAACTTCTTCATTGTAATTTTATCCATCCATTTGATATTCATCATTCTTCTGTAGCACCACATTTCGAAAGCCTCTAATCTCTTTCTCTCCTCTTCTCTAATTGTCCAGGTTTCACAGCCGTACATGGCTATGCTCCATACATACTAGTATGTCTTCAATAGCCTCTTCCTGTTTTCTAAGCTGATTGAGGAGGAGCATAGTAGTTTTTGTTTTGAATTAAACCCCAATTTTGCTTGATTTAATTTCGTTTTCGCTCCTCCCATCCCATGTTATTTTCCTTCCTAGGTAGCGGAATTCCTTAACTCCTTCTAGGTTTTCTTGGTTAATTTTGATGCATTCCTGTCTCGTTTGTTCTTTTGTACATACTAGGACCTTGGTTTTATTCTTGTTTATTTTCATTTTGATTTCTACTATTAGGATTTAGTTAATTCCATTCAGGGCGTCCTCTAATTCTTTTTTGTTGCTTTCTAGAAGGGCAATGTCATCGGCAAATCTTAACACCTTGGATTTCGATACCTGTATCAATTTTGTCTTTGAATTCTTTAATCGCTTCTTCTATGTATAAGTTCAAAATCATGGGTGACAGCATACATCCTTGTCTTACACCTTTTTTTTATTTTGGCTTCTCGTTGTTCATCTCCAATATTTATTATTGCCGTCTGGTTTTGGTATAGATTGTAGATTAGTCTTCTCTCCCTGAATTTTATTCCCGCCTGTTTTAATATTTTAAACATAATTTCCCAATTGACGTTATCGAATGCTTTTTCTATGTCTATGAATCCGATGTAGACAGATTCTTCCCTGATAAAAGCCCTTTCTATTATTAGTCTGAGAGAGAATTGCTTCTCGGGTGCCTCTGTTTCTTCTAAAGCAGAACGGGTCTTCCCCAGATTTTCTTCAACTCTTTGTTCTATTCTTCTTTGGATTATTTTGGTTAGGATTTTGGAGGCATGTGAGGTTAAACTAATCGTTGTGTATAAGTAGGATTAAAACATAATTTCAAATTATATAGTGAACGCTGCCTTATGGTTTTAAGAAGTTATTCTAAAAATATTCATCAAATTATCGAAGTCATTTTTCGATTTTTTTTTTTTTTTGAGAATCAGCCATATATCTTCTTTACATATTTAAGAGAAATTCCACGGTTGGGTTTGTAAAAGAGATCAAGAATCACATAGAGGGGATGTCACCCTCTTGGGAAATAACCGTTCTACATGTAAAAGAAAAAAATATTTATAAAGAGCAATCTTTAATTTATTCTTTCATTTTTATTGCAAGTCAAATGTGTTACCTATATATATATATCTATATATAAGTATATTCTCTCTCACGATTTTATGTCATTGTGAGTTCCTTCCTCCCTTCTCAGACGTGCTCAATGAAAGAGAATGTTATATAAAGAGAATTTTACGTTAAGTCATAGAAAATAAGATATAAAAGACTTTTTTTGCAGATATAATTGCACCATAAAATATGTCTAGACGAGGCTGAAGAAAGACTTTTTTCTGAATTAATTCTCGTTAGATATTATTAAGAGACTGTCAAAACATGGCTTTACGATTCTCCTTTCTATTAACATAAGCAAAGGATTAAATTTGGAATTTTTTAATTTAATATGGAATAAAAATGAAAAGATTGAAGAAGAATCGACCGAAAGGGCAGAAGCAAATATTCTCACCCTTATTGCACTTGGATTTTGTTTTTATATTTATTTTATACCATGAATATTATATGAAATCTCATCTTTACGAAATAAGCAGAATCAAAAGTGCTATCAAAGGCATATAGTGTCAAAAAGGCAATTTCTTGAGGTCCTCAACAACTGTTTTTATGCCCCTAAAATCTCTGAAGTTGAGGGACGTAATTAAAAAAAAAATATATATTTATCAATTTCTATTTCTAATACATCCTCAAAACGATCTTTTGTTCACTTAAAATTATATTAACAAAATACAAATGAACCCGAAAAATTATGTAATTTGGCATTTAGCAACGAGAAGAATTTTTTTTATGGATCACATTTAATTCCTCATAAATGTCACATACATATCTGAAAAATTATAATTAATTGCTCTTTATAGGTATACGAATTTTTAACTCAAAAAATCTTAGGTATATAAAGTTTTTAGGAAATTTACATTTTAAACGTAAGCAAGTACCCTTTGTAACACTTCATGATTTTTCGAGGGGCTTATAAATTTAATTTTTAGGAAAGATATAAAAATAAATATTTTATTGGAGCTCTGTATATAATATACTATTAGATTAAATTAAAATTTCTTGAAAAATAAAACTTTATTTTCTTAAAAAAATCCGAAAATGAAAGGTAAGGGGATCCCCCTGATCCTTTGTATCACTTCACCATTTTTGGAGTGGTTCATAAATTTAACTTTTAGGAGAGATATAAAAATAAATACTCCTATTATATTCGACCTCTGTATATTATATATAATAAAATATTAGAATAAATAAAAATTTCTTGAAAATTAAAACTTTATAACGAAATTTTCTCTGGAGAGAGACGGACTGGTAGAAATTTTAATTGAATGTAATGGAAGCTCCCTCCCCCTCTAATTAAGAAAAGGAGGAAAAAAATTGTTTTTCCTATGCCTTTGTTAAAAATGAAGAAAGTTTTTGAACACTGCTGTGGAGAGAAGAAGGAAACATTTTATTTGTTTCATTCATTGGCCCTTTGAAACCCTGAAGAAGGAGGGAAAAATCCTCCGAAACGTCGGTTTGAAAGGAAAGGAGGAAGGATTCCAATAAATTACACCTTATTTGATATGTGTTAATTTTTTCTTTCCTCACTACCTCTGGGCTGCCTTCCATTACATTCAATTAAAACTTTATTTTCTTAAAAAAATTAGAAAATGAAAGGTAAGGGGATCCTCCTGATCCTTTATATCATTCAATATTTTTGGAGTGGTTCATAAATTTTAATTTTAGGAGAGATATAAAAATAAATATTATATTCGAGCTCTGTACATATTAGAATAAATTAAAATTTCTTGAAAAATAAAACGTTATTTTCTTAAAAAGATTCGAAAATGAAAGGTCCTCCTCATCATTTGTATCACTTCACTATTTTTGGAGTGGTTCATAAATTTAATTTTTAGGAGAGATATAAAAATAAATATTATATTCGACCTCTGTATATAATATACTATTAGTATAAATTAAAATTTCTTGAAAAGTAAAACTTTATTTTCTTAAGAAGGGGGGTCTACCCAAAACAGAAAAACATGACAAAGGCTCTTTGAGACAAAAATTTTGGGAATATCTGCTCTACATGTCTATAAAAAATGTTTAATATTTAAAATTTAAAATTTAAATAGAAAGGCTTAATGGGAACTAGCCATTCGCTTTCCTGAGATTTTGGTGGCTGACTTTGCGCTCTTTTGAATTAATATTTGAAAAATTTATATTTAATAATTAAATAATTTTTAAAATTCCCTTATAAAACAATGAAAACTTGAAAAATAAAAAAAAAGTAAGTAGTTTTAATATATTTTTTTTATGTAAATATTTTAGAATAAATATTCCTTATTAAATATTTTTTTTAATTTATTTTACAACTTTTTTTTTAAATACAGTGAAACCCTAATTTAAAAACTTGGTGCAGAGTAGCGATTTTAACAAATTTCAAAAAAATGCCCCTAACTTGAAAATTATGTGACTTTTTTTTAGATTCTGGACTGTCATAAGCTGGCCGATCTCCTGTTTCTAATTTAATGTTGAGTTTTGGAGCACCCTGTATGTGGATACCAAGGCCTAAGTATAACCCCCAATAAAAAACTTCTTGCTACTGCTTTATAAGCTCCATATGCAAACATGTAAAGTCCTTATGGAGTGAAACCCCTCAAATCCGAACCCCGGAAATCCGAAATCCCGGTATATCGGAACGGAAAAAAGAGAAACTTATTTATTTAGTCATAGAACAATTATGTATATATTCTACATTATAACCTTATTTTACATAATTAGTTGAAAAATTAACAAAGAAATACAGTTATCATACCTAACAAAGTGTAAATGTGTCTACATACTTATGTCTTCCAGGATTGAAAAACTGTAAAGTTGGTTATTGAAATTCTTTAGATTAATTACTTTTCAAAAACAATGAAACACACAAAATATCACTTGATACCAGTTATCTTCAAATGTCGAATTTGCTTTCGGCTAATCCGAACAAACTGAAATCCGAACAGACTACAGCCCCAATTAGTTTGGATTTAAGGGGTTCCACTGTATTTACCAAAATTTGTCACGAGCTACCAAAAATGATGAGCCAAAAAAGTACCAAAAAAAGTCCCGAGCTACCGGTAGTTCGCGTGCGACGGGTTGGCGACCGCTGTTCTAGATAATAAAAACAAGAAGTTTTCACTGATTAATCCGTCTATAAAACGACTCTTTTGAGTTTTATTTTCTTTCTCCAAAGCTCTCCCTCTTTCCTACGTATATCGTTGATGTTTTTTTCAGCGAATTTAACGCCGCTTCTTCTTTTATGATCGCTTTTCGAGAATAAATTTGCTCGGGGACAATTTAGCGAGTTTAGCGAACAAAATCGATTGTGGATTTTTTTTTTTGGTAGCTTTTCTATCAAATTTAAATAGAATCCTCAAACGAGAAAAGCAATCAAAAATCTTAAGTACAAAAACTCGATATAAAATATTATTTTTTTATTTTGGTTTTGCAAAGTTCAATTATTTTAATTTTTAGCTTCGGTGATAAGAAAGAAATTAAAATCGCAATAGACTATAATTATTGACTATTCAAGCGATTTCATTTCATTTTGTTGAAATCTAAATAAGTATATTAATAGTAATTGGCAAGGTAATTTTCAGCTATTATTTAGATAGTGATCAAATTCGTTTTTTTTTTTATTTTTTTATTTTACATCGTGGGTCTTACACGCATTTTCTTTGATTGCTATTTATGAAAATCCAATTGAGTTTGCACAGTTCTGATTGGCAAATAAAATTTTATTATAAAGTTAACAGGATTTTAATATCAAAATTCAACCATAATTATATAAAAAAATTTCTTTTTTGCCGACAGTAACAGAATCGTTGATAAAGGGAATGATAAAGGGAAATCAATGCGGTTGTCCACGGCTTGATGTAAATAAACGAATACATAAATATATTATAGGTTATCAACTATGAAAGCATTTAGATGAATATGTTTTATTTGCTGTTAGAATAAATTGCTTTTTGTAAAGTTGTTTTGGTTTTGTTGTGAACTTTGTAGGTTTGTAGGTACATATAAAAATTTTCAGTGCGGTGAGTTTGTAGCTTCAGAAGGTCAGAACACTTTTTCGAATTATCTTGTAAATTTATTTTAATTTTTACATAATATTTTGAATAGTACCTACCTATATATTATAGAGAATAAAAAATATTACATTTTGCATTCAGGTTCCAGAGAGAAAATGATACAAAGGGGTGAGCATTGGGAACAATTTTTCGAATTCCCCAGGAAAGTACGAAATTAATAAGTATTTTGAATAGTGTATTTTATAGAGAGTAAAAAATATTATTACGTTAAAATATCTAAAAAAAAATTACATTTTGGATTCAGGTTCTATAAAGAAAATGATACAAAGGGGGGGACCATTGGGAACAATTTCAAGAATTCTCCAGGAAATTGAAATTAATACATATTTTGAATAGTATATTTTATAGAGAGAGTAAAAAAAATATTATTCCGTTAAAATATCTTGAAAAAAATTACATTTTGCACCCAGGTTCCAGAGAGAAAATGATACAAAGGAGGGACCATTGGGAACACTTTTTCGAATTCCCCAGGAATTTGAAATTTCATTTTCATGAAATTAATACATGTTTTGTATGGTATATTTTATAGAGAGAATAAAAAATATAATTCCGTTAAAATATATCGAAAAAAATTACATTTTACATGCAGGTTCCAGAAAGAAAATGATACAAAGGTGGGATCATTGGGAACAATTTTTTTTCTCCAGAAAAGCGAAATTTTATTTTTCCAAAATTAATAAATATTTTGAATAGTATATTTTATAGAGAGAATAAAAAATATTATTCCGTTAAAATATATTCAAAAAAATTACATTTTGCATTCAGGTTTCAGAAAGAAAATGATACAAAGGGGGAACAATTTCTCGAATAATCCACGAAATTGAAATTTTATTTTCTCGAAATTTATACATATTTTTAATAGTGTATTTTATAGATAAAGTAAAAAATATTATTCCGTTAAAATACATTTTTATCCAGGTTCCAGAAAGAAAATGATACAAATGGGGGACCATTGGGAACAATTTCTTGAATTCTCCACGAAATTGAAATTTTATTTTCACGAAATTAATAGATATTTTGAACAATTTATTTTATAGATAAAGTAAAAAATATTATGCAGTTAAAATATCTCGCAAAAAATTACATTTTGAAACCAGGTCCCAGAGAGAAAATTATACAAAGGGGGGGGGGGGGGGCCCCCCCATTGGGAAAACTTTTTCGGAATCTCCAGGAATTTGAAATTTCATTTTCCCGAAATTAATACATATTTTACAAAAAACCAAAAATAAACATTTCTAACATTGCACTAATTGAAATTGATTCATTAGCTTGGGAATGGTTGAATTATCTTCATATAACGAGACGAGGCCTAGTTGAACGCCTAAGGCTAAGTAAGTTCTTGTCTCGTTTCCCTCTAACAAAAGCTTGTTGAATGTTTAAGTCAACAAACTCAAGAGAACACGGTGTGTCACTCGAGACAAGACCTTCCTCTTCTTCTGCTTAACTGAGTCTATTCTACAATTAGTTTATCTCATGGTAAATAGCCTCGGAAATAACTTAATAATAAATAATTTTATTTTCTAAAATAAACTTAAGGGTTCTATTCGAGTAATTTGTTAAAATCTAAATAAACATTTTATTTGATATTGACATGAAATTATTTTCATAGACCCTTAAGAACGTTCCCTAATGAATCGATTTTCTTGCAATCCTTTTAAAACTTTGAATACACATATTTATAAGTGTCCTTATACGTATAAGTTTTTTTGAATAGACCTTGCGGCACTAAATTTGTAAATATTGACCTTTGAAATTTGCATATTTAACACCCGAACCCTATCCCGATTGATGGTAAAGCGACTGTTTCATTAAATAACAATCGTAATTTTCTTGATATTATTTTGAAAAACTGAGAATCATTGACTGAAGACATAATAAATATTTTTTGTTGAATTAATTGTATCAATCGGTATTCGTTTTGTATGAAAAATGTTAAAAGTTAGGTACTTTTGATGGTTTTCATTTTTTTTCTCATGGCAAGTGAGAGATGGCGACTTGGCAACGTCGTACAAAAATCACTTAATTTTTCCATATCTAAAATACTTCTGCAGCTGGTGATTGAGATTTTTAGCTAATTCAACCTAACATAACTATACTGTTCTCATCTGGAATTTTGCATTGAGCTGTTTCATGAAGTGTTTTTTTTTTTGTTTTTTTTTTTATTCTTTGTCTTTTAGCGTCGGTAAGAATGCAATGTTGCCAGTTCCAAGAAACGACGAAGCGAAAATATTTTTGCCTCTGAATGCATCTGATCTATATTAGGGAACGACCTTAATATATTTTTTTAAACAAACAAACGTTCGGCTTCCGGATGAAATAGAATTGAGATAAAATTTATTAAAGAGAGAATTAATTATTTTAGCTTCTTTTTCTACTCTTTTTGTTATTATTTTTCCTATTTGCCTGAACAAAATAGTTGCCGATAATTAAGAAATTATTTTAAAGGTTTTTTTTTTTGTTTTCTTCATGCCTCAAGAGTTTGATCAAAAAAGAATAAGTAAAAAGTGGAAAAATTATTTATTCATAAGTTTCAATAAAATATTTGACGAACATCGACTATTATCATATTTTTTAAGTTTTAAGTACCTAATTGGTGGTCAGGTTGGTCGAGTGGGTAAAATACATGCCTCGAAATCAAGCTAGCCCGGGATCAAGCCCGACTCTCGGCAATCCGACTTTAATCTGATACCTACATATTTGAGAGTAAACTAAAATATATAGTATTATAAAATGGCTAATGGTTGAATCCGCGAAAGCCAACCAAAAGTACCTTATTCTTCAGAAAAATACAAAAATTTAAATTATTTATGAAAAGAATTTAATTTATCTGGTCTTAATTTCTTTGATATTAGTTGAAATATTTTTATATTGCATTATCAGAGTTAAATTAAATTCTTTTCATAAATAATTCGGTTGTCACCGCGAGTTATATTTTTGGAAAAATTCCATCTTTTTTTCAAAAAGAGATACTCATTCTCTGCTTTAATTAAATTATTTACTAGTAAAGGAGGATACTATTATTGTTAGGATAATTTTACGTAAATTAACAATGAAACAGTATTTACTAAAGCTTAAATAAAGAATTCTTCAAAAACGTATAGGTACCTATCTAATAACAACGAAAAAAAAAAGTTTAAATTTATTTAAATGCAAAACGATATGAGTTTGAACCTTAAAACGAAAAATGAAACGAAATAATGATTCATGAAACAGATCTTACTACTTGCGATTTTTTATTTTTATTTTTTGTGAAAAAGGTGCAAGTTGAAGATTTTATTTTTATTAACAATTATTTCCAACATCTTCATAAAATCAAGGAATATGGTAAACTATAAGGGGTGAACCGCGACCTAATATCGCATACACCTACTTCCACTTCCACTTTCATTTCCAAGTAAAAGACAATAGATGAAGGGGCATTATCTAATGAATTCCAAAATAATTCCACATAATTCCAAAGACGTAATTCCACCTAATTCCAATCGTGGTTCACCTCTCGGTAAACTACTAATTCTGAGGAATTATGTTTAAATTCCAAATTGGGAATGTTATTTTAAATGAACTATTAATCAACTTGTTATACTCTACATTACTCGCTAAAATTGATGGGCCAAAAGAATAAGTTGAGCTTACCTGGGGGCACAGCATCTGCTTCATCGTCGATGGCGTCGTGCATCACAGTGACGTTTCGATTGCAACGGTTGCCACTGCAGCAACAGAATTTGGTATTGTTGAGTGCTCGGGATGGTTTGTGAACAGCAATACACTGTGATCGCTCACAGTCCTGTTTCCCACTCGCCTCCCAGCATCCTGAAACAAAGACAAAAAGTTACTATTAGGTTTGTTTTTGGTTTTATTAATGATGAAAAAAATGTCAAATATTTTGTATCCTAAAAGAGAGGGTGATAAACTTTAAGTATACTCCAAGCAGTGCTGCCAAGAAATCTCATTTGGATGTACTATTAATTTAAAAAAATGTGCTTTAATGGCTTAAAAAATTGAGCCACTTTATTATTTTTTTATATTAAGATATACAAAATATAAAAAGAAGAACTGGAAATATAATGGTTACTTAAAATAATAATGTGCAATAATCCAGTTAGATTTGCTAAATTAACTCCCAATGAAACTAAATAACTTCTTAAAAATTAATAAATACCCGCTGCAGAACTACTATTATGCAAACCTACTAATCCTAAAAACAAATCACATAATTTTTTGGTTTCTGTATCTTAACAATATAGCTAAACATTTTTTAGTAGACATGTCCGTTGTTTCATCTATGAGTATTGAGAAAAATGTTGTGTTGTCAAGAGATACAATTTTTTTTGAAACATATGGTCCTATTTTTTCATTTATTATTTTTGGAGTTTATTTATTTTTGTATTTTTGAAGATATCAAATTTGAAACGCTGCAATCTTTTATATTTAGAACTAACTTTGTGTAACCTCCTCTATCGGTACTTTATATTGATTTTTTGAAGCTTTATATTTTTTAAGACTGTAATGTATCAAAAATGTACTACTATCTTTGAGATATTTTATGGAATGTACTAAAAACTAAATTATTGTAATATTAATGCACTATTGTACTTTTCAAGAGAAAATATATTGCAAATAATACATTTGTACTGTAACGGTAGCACTGACTCCAAGGTAGGATTAAAGTCGAAGATAAATTTATAAAAGAAAATGTTGATGGTATCGTTAAAATTTCTTTTGAAAATCAAAAGAGATAGTGAACTACTAATTCCGAGGTATTATGGATTATTCTTATTATGTCAGTAGGGTTGTTTCTATGGTTGCCAACTTTGGATCATAGATTTGCAATTCAAATGCGGGACTGAGCTGAAAAAAGCAGAACTAAGCAAAACTTTATCTTAAGGCATGAAATTTGCAGAAACAATGAAGGTTAATTATTAGTAGAGTTAGTAAAATAAAGCACACTTATTTTGGTATAAATTCGCAAATCTTTATTTGATGATCGAATCGCAAGTATCAAATTAAATTTTCGCTATCCAATAAAGTGTAACTGAAGAACTAGCGTCCCGTATGCAACATTCCCGGGACGCATCTTTCAAAAAGGGACACACCGGGTCTCGCGGGACGGTTGGCAAGTTTTTTACTCCTTCGGGAATTGGCCCCGAAGAAGTGAAACAACCCTTCTGTCATAATAAAAATAATCCATAATACCTAGGATTCGACCAATCTTCTTGATATAGTACAAGCCCTTTCAGTTCACTGTGTCTTCCCGTTGAAAGCTATTTTAACAATAGCTTCAATGAGTCATGAATAATAAATTAGCTAGGTAAATTTAAAAAATTTAAGAATTTTCAATTTCAAATTAATGGAAGGGAGCCCAAGGATAGTGAAGAAACAAAAATTATTACATTTCCAAATAAAATGTATTTATTGGTCTGTCATTTTTTTCCACTTTTTCTTTAAAACCAACGTTTCGGAGGATTGTTCCCTTCTCCATCAGGTTTTTAAAGGGTCAATGTCCTGAAGAAGGGGAGAAGAAATTTATTTATTGGTTTGTTATTCTTTTTTTCCACTTTTTCTTTAAAACCAACGTTTCGAAGGATTCTTCCCTTCTTCATCAGGGTTTCAAAGGGTCAATGTCCTGAAGAAGGGGAGAAGAATCCTCCGAAACGTTGGTTTTGAAGAAAAGGGGGAAAAAGAATGACAGACTAATAAATACATCTTATTTGGAAATGTAATAATTTTTTACTTCACTATCCTTGGGCTGCCTTCCAGTACTTTGGAATTAAAAATTCTACCAGTCCGTCTTTCTCCAAAGAGAAAATTTCTTCAAATATATTACGATTTTTTTGGGAGATCTCATTTAAGAATCCCTTTTCTGCAGTTTTACACTTTTAGTAAACAGCAGCTTGTTTCAAATTAATGTGTATTACAATTTTTTATCAAACTTATTATTCTTCAGACTAAAGCAATTGTTTTGTATCTTAGGTGCTGATGAAGGTTCAAAAAAGAACCGAAACATTATATATAAATGTACACCTTCGAAACACATTAAATTGAATTATTTTATTCAATTCCACTATTACTTCACATCTAGTAAACAAAAAAATTCAGAAACATCTCAAAAAACTTTTCAACCATTAAGTATATTATTATGATTATTATTTATTCTATCTTTAAAAAAGAATGAATAATCGAATAATGTAATCTAATATATACTATATTCGCAAAGGAAATTTCAATTTAATGTGCACCCGAGTGTGACTTGAATTCACTTTGATATTTTGCCGACGATCATTTATCATTTATAATTCTAATTGTCTGTATCCAAACGTTGTTTCTAACATTCCCTAAATAACTTGAATCATATCTAAAGAAATGTTATTGTTTTTTTCTTTTTGACTCTTGAAGTAATTTAAAATATATTATGGTAAAGATTTCATAAAGATATCAAAGAAATGGAAATAAGATAGCAAACTCGCTGGAGTGTAATATGAGAGCAGATTCCTCTGAGGAGTCTAGACGTGTGAATACAAACATTGAACAAAGTACCTAGAGCTGAAATAAAAATTCAAAATGTTGTTGTTTTTTAGATTTTTCACGGAGAATGGTCTTTGTCCAACGTGAAATGTAGTTAATAAAATTAAAAATAATTTAAAGTAGTTAGAATTTAACAAATGTAATTTAGGGTATTTCGTTTTAAACTGACCAAGTAGTCCAGTCATTAGGTTCTAAAAGAAGTGATTCCTTAGAAAGTTTACCGGGAGTTTTAAAAATGGGTAATTTTAAGGCTGGTGCACATATGCAATGAATGCATATAAACACTGCTCATCTTTAAAGGCATCAATTAATATTTCAATTTGTTCTTGAGTACACTTTTGTAATTTGGGAGGCATATTCTCTTTATTCATTGCAGTAAAGAGTTGAACATTGAGAAACAAAATATCAGCTGTTCTGTGATATCAGTTGATATATTCTGCCAATAACCATGTCACCCACGTGATAAAATAATGCTTTCCGATTGGCTGCTACTAAGTAGCTTAACTTTTTTATAGAACATGGACTATCTTTTGAATCAAGCAAGCATGCTACTAAGACAGTCCGGAGTGACGCCATTTCGACCTCTTCGATGGCTCCAAATTTACAGTTAGCCGAACAAGTTAGGAACAAGTAAGAGAAAAAGCTTCGTCTGAACCGACCTTTAGATATCCTACATTTTCCGGACAGGATATGATCCGAATCCTCAAAAGTGTCATTGAAAATGCTGGATATCTATAAATTTAAGAGTTTTATCAATAAAGTGGTCCAAGTAAAATTTCAAGTCAACAAAATTTCCTAGGCAATGTGATTAGTATCAAGTTTCTAGGATGAGTAGTTTTCATTTTATGAAGGAAAAACTGCGATTTTTTATAACTCACAAATGTAATCAGTTAAAATTAAATGTCACGGGTTGGCGTAGATGTATAATGTTTTGCGACGCTCGTACGCCAAAACTATAAATTTTACGAAAAAAATTCTATCACATAAATTGCAGGAAATTTTCTCTAGTTTCATATTGTATATAATTTTTTTATCGTGAAATGAGTCGGAAAGGAGATATTGTCAAAAAACTGCTTTTAGGTGGCATTTTTACAATATAACGGCACGAATGGGAAGATACGAGGTGACAAACTTGAAATTCGGAAAGAGCACATCGAAATCTATAAAATTACCAATTTTAAAAACTCCTGGAAAACTGTCCAGGTAAAACTACCAAATGACTGTGGTGGGTGAATTCAAATGAAGCGGGTTATTAATTTTTTGAATGTCAGATGTATTGCCTAATTTCCAGGGGGTTCTAAAAGTTTTTCTCCCTGGGTAACAATAAATCATTCGTTTTTTATTTTTATAACCATTTCCAATCATTATTTATTCAAAATAGTCATTAAATCATCTTAGATTGATCAGAATAACCGCTTTTAGTTAATCTAAGAAAAAAATATCCACACTATTCAATTAAAAAATAAATAATTAAATAAAAGTATAAAAATAGATAGATGTTAAAAGGAACAAAAAAAACTGCAAAAGAACCAATAATAATAGATGAGTTCCAATTTACGACATTTGCATGGAAGAGATATCTAGAGAGAGGGAAATCCCCTTCAATTCCTGATTGAAGGCGTTAATCATTCTCGAGGTCGACTTCAAAACCAATTCAATCCAATTTATTATTTATTAATATTTCAAATTAACTTAAGCTGAAGCTTGATAATTAAACTGAATTTTTCTTTGTCAAACCGGATTTAAATTATAGCAAATATAAATAGCCGAATGGATTGGTACATTGAAAAAATAAAAAATACTAAAATAAATTACCTATATTATATTTTGGCAAGCAAAAATAATCCAGTCTTAACTCGCAGGACTATTATTAATTTTTTATTTTTGTTTTGTTTTAGTACCTACTACATAAATAAGTAATAAATAATGAATTTGCAATTAGATATGAAGAAAAAAGCCTTTAATAAAAGTCATCTTTGATTGCTTCAGAGAATATATTAATAATTTGAACCAGAGAGATGAGATAGAAGAGACAGGACAAAAAGAGTAGGATCTAATAAGGTGGAGGATTTATTAGCCGGCATGTTTCTTTAGATATATATCCTGATAATATCAGAATGTAATTTAGAAGGGAAAAAAGGCATTTAAGAGCTTTTGCTTTAATCGAATTGCTAGAAAGGGTTGAGAATCGATTCTATTCTATGGAGAAAGACAGAAGTTTTCATTTCTATTTAATCAATAATCATAATCAAATTGTATATTCTTTATAGTCTAGGCAAATTAAGATTTTAACAGGAAATAATTCCAGGTAAAGATTTTATTGATGGAACACCTTTATTGGTACTTCAATATTACTGCCCTAAGTTTTCCCCCAAATCTGTGATGTGGAAATTTGACAAAATGAGAATTTCGGAGTTTGTTCAGTTTTTCTTGAATGACTCTAAAACAGCTTATTAAATCAAAAAGTTATTTATTAGATAAAATATAGCTCTTTAAATTATGCGTACAATGATAAAAACCTCATCTATTTAGATTCAGTAGTACTAGCGTCTGTCAAAAAACAGATCACTTTTGAATATCCTTAAAACTCGTACTTTTTTCCCATTTTGACCATGAAGGAGCACGTTTTCGACAAAGACCACCATATACATTTTTAAACTAGATTAAATTTACTACAATTTAAGCAAAGTTTCACCTTAATTAGATAATGGTCCCATGAGGTTGAAGTTTTGAAAAAATGCAATTTTTACCATTATCCATTTAAGAGGAAACATTATTTAAATTGTATCAAATTTAATCTAGTTTAAAAATGTATAGTCTTTGTCGAAAAAGTACTCCTTCATGGTCCAAATAGGGAAAAATCGAAAAAAGTACGAGTTTTAGGGATATTCAAAAGCTGTTTTTGACAGGCTCTAGTACCGGTACTACTGAACCTAAATAGATTAAATTTTTATCATTTTACGCGTAATTTAAAGTGCCTTAATTTATCTGATGAATATCTTTTTGATTTGATAAGCCGTTCCAGAGTTATACAAGAAAAATTGAAAAAACCGAAATTTCTCATTTCGAGGCGCGTAGAAAAATTTGCACAACACAGATTTGGGGGAAAAACTTAGAGTAGTAATATTGGAGTACCAATAAAGTTATTCCATCAATAAAATCTTTATCGGGAATTATTTCCTGTTTATGACATTTTTAATATAATCCTGGACTATTAGGCTTTTGAAGATTTCTCTCCTTTCTAATACAAACTTCAATTCAATTTCGTCTTCCTTATTCCAAAAGTACGAAATGAATATATATATTGGGAATTTCACGCCAAATCGGACGGTTTGAAAAATTTTAATTTTTGATTTCCTTCATTTTTTGACATTTTTTAGTACCCATCAAAAAACTCTTCCTGGTAAATTTTGAAATATTTTTGAGCGCCGGTTTAAAAGATATCGAATTTCGGTTTTTCGATCATAACTTCTTCAAAATGGTGCAAATTCAATATTTTCTTTTTTGAAATTTTTGTTTTTTTTTAAATAGTTTTTAGAAAAAATACAAAAAATCATTTAATGTGTTTTTGTATGCAATTTTTGAGTTTGTTTTTGAAACTATATGTACTCTTCGATTTTTTTATAATTTTTTCTATTAAATTTGTATTCATTCTACAAATTTTAAGGCTGGGTTGATAGTGGGCCCATGATAATTACTATTTTTTTTTTCGATTTTGGAAAATTTCGAAAAAAATTTATTCGCTATTAACCATTATTAAAACCACTTTTTGGTATTGAGTTGTCTTTTTTAGTTATTTTGAATTGATTTTTATCGTTAATAGGTGTTTAAAATAAATAATTAGTATTATAGTTTGTTGAAAAAAAATAAAAAATCGAAAATCAAAAAAAAAATAAAAAAAAATAGTAAGTAATTATCATTGGCCCACAATCAACCCGATCTTAAAATTTGTAGAATGAATAGAATTTTAAAATAAAAAATTATCAAAAAAATCGAAGAGTACATACAGTTTCAAAATTAAGAATAAAATTTTCAAACTCAAAAATGGCATATAAAAACACTTTAAATAATTTTTTGTATTTTTTCTAAAAAGTATGTAAAAAACAAAAATTAAAAAAAAATTGGACTATTTTTGTAGAAGTTATGAGCGAAAAACCGAAATTCGATTTCTTTTAAATTTTTGTTTTGATGGATACTAAAAAGTGTAAAAAAATGAAGGAAATCAAAAATTAAAATTTTCCAAACGGTCCGATTTGCCGTCGAATGCCTCACGTAGAAATATATTTGTTAAAGACAATAGTTTTGAAAATTTTAAATTCGATTAGTATTCTTAAATAATTTATAATCTTAACTCAATTTTCCATAGAAAAAAGCCCCAATATGGAAGTCTTTAAAATTTTAAAAAGCTATTTTGTAAAAATTTATATATTCATAGAAAATAGAAAAGAAATAAAAAAAAAAAAGAAACTTGAATCTTATTAATATTAATGGAAAATATATATTTTGAAGGGTATAGTTATATATTTTTAAACAATTCCGGAGAGCATAGAGATAGATAGGTAGTTATAAAGGAGAGCGACTGATAGCTCTTCAGATCTTGTTTGTGATGGAAAGCCCGGGGCTGACTGACGTCAAACAGCTTCTATTGACCAGGGGCAAATACCAAATAGTAAATGCACCATGCTACTTTCACAAGAGAATATCGATTAGTCACTGCAATTTGCTAAATACTCAATAGCTGCAGGTTGATCTTTTAGACCACCCAGTCCTATGGCTCTGGGGGTAGATAAACTGCAATGTATTTTATATAACCTTGTTTATTTATAAAATATATCATTGTTTCTAATTATTATGCAGATCAATTAATTATTACTTAAACATTCAGGGTATCAGAGGGGTAGCCAAGGGGTTTAAGGAGTCAGAACCCCCTCCCAGGGCTCATGGGATGAGTAAAGGCAACGACAAATCGTTTCTTATGGCAAACTAACCATAACTAAATATATTTCATATGTTTAATCAAGAATTATGTTCTTTTTTAATTTCTTGAAGTAAATTTTTTAAATTGTTCTCTAAAGGGAATTTCGCGGGAAAGTTGTGGGTTAGTTTTGATTTCTTGATCCTATATGTTTTTTTCTATGCTGAATCCGAATTTGAGGTTTGATAACAAAATTTCGTGACGGAACATTGTGAAAAATTCAAAAAAAGGTAAAGAAATCTCATTTTTGGCGGTTTTTTGCCTATAACTCGAAAACTATCAACTTTTCGTAAATAATCTTCCTTTTCAAAAATCAAAGGTCATAAAATTTGAAACTTGATTTCTATCTCATTATCTAGAAAATTTTATTGACTTGAACGTTTACTTGGACCACTTTTTTGATAAAAGTCTTAGATTTATAGATATCTATCATTTACAGGATATGATCCGAATCCTCAAAAGTGTCATGGAAAATGCTGGATATCTATAAATCTAAGAGTTTTAAAAAAAAGTGATCCAAGTAAACGTTCAAGTCAATAGAATTTCCTAGAGAATGAGAGAGAAATTAAGTTTCTAGGTAAAGTGGTTTTCATTTAATGAAGGAAAATCTGCAATTTTTCAAAACTTCAACCTCATTGCGGCACGGGTTACAATTATCCAATTAAGATATATCTTTGTTTGAATTGTATAAAATTTAATCTAGTTTAAAAATGTATAGAGTGGTCTTTGTCGAAAACGTGCTCTTTCATGGTCAAAATGGGAAAAAATCAAAAAAGTGCGTGTTTTTTGGGATTTATGGAAACAGAAAAAATACGCCAATTTTCAACTAGCGCTTGAGCCGAACGGTTAGTCGGAGCAAAAAACATAAATAATAAAATTTGCAGTAAATTTTATAAACTTTCATTTTGAATAAGGAGATTATTTAGGAAAAGTTGATAATTTTCAAGTTATAAATAAAAAACCGCAAAAAATGAGATTTTTTTTTTTTTTTCATTTTTGACAATGTTCCGTCACGAAATTTTGTTAGCAATCCTCACATTCGGATTCAGCACACTCAACAACATAAACGGGTGAAGAAATTACATCTACTTGAGGTAGATTTTACACTTCCCTTGTAAAAAGACAATTTAACTGGACTATTTGTTTTAATAAAAAAAGATTCCCACTAAATATTTTGCTTTGTGGATTGAGCCCCCCCCCCCCCATGAAAATTTTCTGGATACACCACTGCAGGATATAGTCAACTATTATAATCGTGCATGAAAACAGTGTTGTTTTTAGTTTCGTTTTTTCGAAATATCTAAAAATGACCCAAACTTTGAAAAATTGAGCGAAACAATGACATATTAACATGACATTAAAACACTGATCAATCGGCTGTCAGAAGACCCAATTGAGAGAGTTCAAGCTTTCACCACCAGATGGTGTATCTGCAATTTCCAGTTACCAATAGTCATTATCAGTCATTCAAGGCCGATTTGCTTCCACTGCCTAGCTTTAATATTTTCTAACAAAAGCAACATTCAGACTTAAAAAAATAAGTATTCAAGCGAGCTATGAGAGATGACGAATGTCTATTGGATTTGAACAAAGGAATGAGATCTTTCTTTGTATAGAATATAATAATTGCAATTAATCCTTATTTCTTTTAACTTTACTTCATTTTTTTTCTTTTTTACTAGTCACTATATGAAAGAATGACTGGTGTATAATTGGAATGGTCTCTTCGTTACCTCTATAGTTGCTTAATTAAAACTTCTTTTGTAATAATATAAATCAATACCTTATTTGCAGGCAAACTCATTTCCATTTCATGATAAATCTTAATAATTAAATTAAAAGGATACTTTATTGTTTCGATATTCTTTTCAGGAAGTTTTTAAAATATTTTTTATCTTTTTTTTCGATCTAGAGAGAGTGTCCTCCCTCATCTTTATTATCTATCAAAACATTCCCTTTTTTAAATTAATTTTCAATTTGATTATCACATCAAAATGAAACAAAATTACTCTTATATATTGTATGTAAATCAAATAATAATGGAAATTACAAGTCCATGATTCAATTATTTGGTGAGTACGTGGGCGACGACCATGGAGCTCTCATCATTCTTTCCTTATGGGGCTTTCTATTATCAATTTACATTTAAAAAAAATTTTTATTGTTATTATTTAAATCCCACATAAAGCAAAAAGAATGATATTAATAAAAACTTGGAATTATTTTATTTATTCAAACATTGATTGAGAATGAGGGATGAATTAGGAATTGGAATAATTATCGGAAAAGAGGTTTTTTTATTTAATTAGTTTTTTCCTCTTATTAAAACAAGGACTAAAAAGATGATCAAGGACAGTCGATGGTGGAGAAGTAATCTCCGAAGTCGAAGCTCAAATACAATGTATACATTAATTCATGTAAGATAATTGGTTCAATAAATTTATTTATTCAAACAAAATATAATAAATACGCTGTATATTTTGTTCATCCATCATTTTAAGTAAAAATAGACAATTGGGCAGGTAAAAAAATAGGCTGAAAACAAGCACGGCGGAATGATCTTAGGCCAGGGGGGTCAAAACTTGGAAAGTAATGTAGGCGGGGGACTGGGGGCCCTCCCCCAGAAAATTTTGAAGCAAATTGGTACAATTTAACCCATTATTAAGCTGTGATTTTATTGAAAACTGAAAAAAAGAGCTGAACTTTTTGTTTGTAGTTATAATGCTTGAGTTTAGTTCAACAAAGTTGTTTTTGGGTAAAGAAACGGTGAAATTTTTTTCTTTAGGAGGTCCGCTGACCCCCCTGACCCTACGGTTCCGCCGTCCCTGGGTGAAAATATTTATTGTGAGGCCCATCTTCTGCACTATTTTAAAGAATATTAAGTTGAAAAAATGTCTTCTGATTCTATGTAATGAGATATTTACAGAGATACCTCACAATCGATGAATAAAAGATATTTTTTTATTTTTAACCCCACAAATAATTCAACCCATCCCAATCTAATCATCCGATTAAATTTTAATACAGTTTTTGATTTAGAGAAAAATAAATAAATATATGCTGCATATTTGAAATTGTGTTTCATAATGACAAGAAATATTATAGAGACACTTTAATATAGTCCGGTTTTACTTTAGAACAGAACCCTAAAAATTTCTTTTTATTCTTCTTCTTTAAGCGCCATATTAGGTCTACGGTATATATATAAGCAGAGGACAACCTCATTGATTTCTCTTTATGAATTACAAAGTCTGCTACTCTCAGCTAAACAAAATCTATATGATTTTAACTGTTAAAGTGTGATCAGGATGGCGGTAATAAGTCAACCATGCATAATGTTCAACGACCCAAAAACTAATTATGCTATACATGTTTTTGCTTAACTTGCGAGATCTCTGCGATCAGATGCTTTGAACATGGTCAAGGTCGTCAGTTATTTATATATTTATCCATAACAAATTACCCTTGCATGCCATGGTCTTATTCATTTACTTGGTCAACTAATAAACAACTTTTTTGTTGAGATTCTTGTTGATAACCCAAATGTTCTCAAATTAATTGAAGTTTTTTGTTACTTTATGATTATTTTACAAATTTTTTGATTGCATGTTATTCCTAGAAATTTCTTGGGGTATGCAGTAAAATCGCATTCTATTCGGAACCAATTTTCGTGCAAAGAAAGTAAATTTATTTTCTTTTAAAAGATCAATTTAAAGTAATCTCGTGTTAATAAATATTAAAAACGAACATATGTACTATATTCATAAAGAGAAATCGATGTGGTTTTCCTCTGCTTGGTGAAAATAAGCATATACCTACATATGAGGCATTCCACGCCAAATCGGACGGTTTGAAAAATTTTAATTTTTGATTTCCTTCATTTCATGTTCATTTCGGTTTTTTGCTCATAACTTCTTCAAAAATGGTCGAAAATCAAATTTTTTTTACATACTTTTTAGAAAAAAATACAAAAAAATTATTTAAAGTGTTTTTTTACGCAATTTTTGAGTTTAAAAATTTTAATCTTGTTTTTGAAACTGAATGTACTCTTCAATTTTTTTGTTAATTTTTTTATTTTAAACTGCTATTCATTCTACAAATTTTAAGACCGGGTTGATAGTGGGCCTATGATAATTACTATTTATTTTTTTTATTTTTAATTTTGATTTTCTTTCAACAAACTAAAATACTAAACATGAATTTAGGTCATTTATCAAGGATGTTAATAGATAAGTATGTTTATATTGCATGTAGGAGGGTCTTGTCCCCTCGGGAGTATAAAATACTAATTATTTATTTTAAACACCTGTTAACGATAAAAATCAATTCAAAAGAACTAAAAAAAAAGAACTCAATAACAAAAACAAGGTTTTAATAATGGTTAATAGCAAATAAAATTTTTTCGAAATTTTCAAAAATCGAAAATATAAATATGTACCTACATACTCGTATATTATTTGTTAGACTATTTTTTCGAAGGTTTGACCTTAATCATCAGTCATTTTATTTTCTCACGTGTCAAATAACCCATTGGATGTTTTCGTTTTGTTATAATACTAAGATGGTCACAAACTAATACTTGTTTATTTGCATCAAGCAGAGGAGAACCTCAGTGAATTCTATTTATGAATCTATAACTATTTTACTCTCTGCGAAATAAAATATTTTCAATTACATTTACTAGACAAGGAATTGGGGTTTTCTAGAACAATCACAATTAATTGATAATTTCTCTCTTGGACTAAAATTTGTCAGGACTTGTCTTTGCACGTTCTTACGTGTCAATAGATAATGGATAGCCAGGGATTATTATATTCGTGACCCTTTTAAAAAATAGATTATCATTCCTCATATCCTTCTTTAATCCCATTCGATTTAAATCAGGGCTGTCCTGCCCGTGGCCCAATATACCTAAAGTCATAAAATTCCTTAAAAGAATTATATTTATATTTAGATACTGGAAAACACACACCAATTTGGCCTGATAATTTTTTTTAAAAAATCTACTGTGAAGTTTTTGAAAAATAAAAGTGCTAATTTTAAATTTTGAATCTGGAACTAAATTTCAAGATTTCCGAAAAAATAATCATCATTTTGGTCTATTTTCAACACCATTTTTATTAGAAATAAATTTTCTACTTGCAAACTTTCTGATTGAATGTTCTAGAACAATAGTTAGATACTGATCTGAAAGAAAATTTGAATATTGTCTCTTTATTATAATTTTATATTAATTATCAAGTCAAGAAAAAATATAAACAAATATACAAATACATAATATCACTTTTTGTAAGTATGTAGGTATTTATTTACATGCACGAGAAGCTATTTTCAAGTATAAAATTTACGAAAAGTAAAATAAGAATATGCTAAAAAAATAATAAAGTTCTTATTTCAACATTATTAACTATCTTATTTGAATAACAAATATCAATAGAATTATAATATTTTATCCGGGGCTCGAAACATTTGTTTTTTCTTCAAATGTGGCCCGTGTAAGCCAAAAGGTTGGACAATGGACACCCCTATTCTAGTACATTTTTTTGGTCAGATACGCCCTTCCGTGACGTTAATGAATATCAAATTCAAATACCAATGATGAATTATTTTTTAATCTTTTTCGGAAATTATCCAATTTGAATTAAAATAATAATAATAATAATAATTTTTTGTCAGATAATCTCGTTTATTAATTCCATGTGTATTTGTAGAGGGAGGGAATATAAATGGAGATAAAGAGAGCAATTCATTTCGACTTTTGAGTTAAATATTGAATGGGAGCAATTGGCCTCGTGGGAAATGGTCCTATTCGAATAGTTGGCATTCCGACGAAGTAGTCCAGCCTATAACAAACTGATCTTTCCAGAGTTGTAAGCATAGTTGTGTAGTTCCGACAAACTATTCCATTCCATTCCAATTTAACATCAAAGTAAAAACATGGGGGGAAATTATCATGGAGCTGCCGCATCGGCGATTCTATTGCATTTGAGGAAATTAATGCATCACTGATCAATCATCAATCTGAATATTGATAAAAAAACACATTTCCTACAGGGGGTTCATTCTTTCATTGCGTTTGTTAAATAATACAAATTGACCATAAAGTGAAAACTTTATCAAGACACGACACGCTCACAGCGAATTTCGGTAATTTGAGAATTTTCCCAGAACGAATGGTTTGAACTTGAAAATTGGAGCAAACTGAAACTTTTTCAAGACTCGTTTAACAATTTTGATGAATTAATATTAATTTTAAATGATAAATTTAAATCTGGTTTTATTTATTTTCTTAGAAAGACGGACTGGTAACCGAAATAAGTAGGTTATGATGAAAGGCAGTCCATAAATTATTTAATTTTATTCAATTTCCGAAGTTTCGGAGACTTTTTTCTCTCCTTCTTCAGGGTATTGAATAGTTATTGATGGGTGAAAATTGTTAACCAAATCTTGAAAAAGTTTCAGTTTCCTCCAATTTTCAAGTTCAAACCATTCGTTCTGGAAAATTTCCCAAATTACCAAAATTCGCAGTGAGCGTGTCGTATCTTGATAAAGTTTTCACTTTATGGTCAATTTGTATTATTTAACAACTCGGTTCTTGATAAAGTTTTCACTTTATGGTCAATTTATATTATTTAACAACCCGGTTCCCATTTGTCTCTCCTTTCAGTCGTAGCAACAATATTACAATATTTACCATAAAACCAAGTACACTTATGGTATAATGTTGAGAGACAAACGGGAACCGAGTTATAATCACCCATAAATAACTATTCAATACCCTAAAGAAGAAGAGAGAAAAAATCTCCGAAACGTCGGAAATTGAATAAAATTATATAATTTTTGAACTACTTAAATCTGGTTTTTATTTAATACGATTTTTTTTACCTAGGGACAGAAGGCGGTTTCTAGGATAATAGAAATCAAGAAATTAAACTCAACTAGCCTGAAACAAGTCTGGACTTATATTTTGACTCAGTTTTTATAAAAAAAAGTAAAAACAAAAATTGTTCCCAGAATAAATTTTCTAACAGTTCCAATTGTTGAGTTATCGTGAGTTTCAGAATCTAGACTAGACAAACAAGTATCAAATAAAAAATAAATAAATAAATATAAATCCGGTCTTCTTGTCAACTCTATGGGAAACGACATAATATGTATGTATATCGGGTATTTTTGAATAAAAAAATAAATTAAAAAAAACAAACTTTTTTTACAAAAACACATTCAAAAGATGTAAATAAAAAATAATTTTTTTTTTTTCTTTATCCAATGCGAAGCAGATAAAATGTTGGAATCGGTCTTGAGGCAAGCGCGACTTCAAAGCGTCCTCAGGTAAAGACTACGGTACCCATGGTCTCAATCAAAATCACATATTGTAGTATTCATTTAAGTTGAATTTTAACACGTGACGATCTTGCAAAAAATTGGGTCTCGTCCAGAGGCCGAAAAGTGCGATTTTTTCACAGTGTTGGGGGTGTATGTACTACCATATGTACTATATGTATGTATTAACAATTTTAGAGTTTGCCTACATTCTATCAATGGAAAAAATTAACATTAATGAAATTAATGGTCGAAAAACTTACCATTGCGGGCTGATTTCTCCTACATGTGCTGAGTTATATAGCTGTGCACTAGACCAACACAAATACACACTCCCAGACACATAGTTGTATTTGTGCGTTAGTTTTAGCACTAAAGCCTACAAAAATATTTTATTTTTCTAAACTGATTTTGTTTATCGAAAGGGCACTGAATACTACCTATTTGGAGTAATCTGAGTCAAATTAACTTCCAAAAATGAATATTTTGAAAATGAATGTGTTAGTAATTAAATGTTTCGACATTTGAGGAAAAGAAATTACAAGATGCCAAAGTATATTGTTAAAATGTGAGTAAATTCAAAGGGGTGTTTAGGGGGTGCAAAATTTTTTGACGAGAAAATAATTTATTTTAACTCGAAACGTTGCAAAATAGCAAATTATATTGATAAAATTTGAGTAAATTCAAAAGGGGTGGTTAGGGGGTGGAAAAAAATTTGATGAAAAATAATTTATTTTGACTCGAAACGTTGTAAAATAGCAAATTATATTGATAAAATTTGAATAAATTCAAAAAGAGTGGTTAGGGGGTCAAAAAATTTTTGTTGAAAAAATAATTTATTTTTGCCTGAAATTGGCAAAATAGCAAATTATATTGATAAAATTTCATAAATTCAAAAAGGGGTGATTAGTGGAAAAAAAATTTGGTGAAAAAATAATTTATTTTGACTCTAAACGTTGTAAAATAGCAAATTATATTGATAAAATCTTGAATGAATTCAAAAAGGGTGGTTAGGGGTAAAAAAAATTTTGTTGAAAAAATAATTTATTTTGACTCGAAACGTTGTAAAATAGCAAATTATATTGATAAAATGGAGTAACTAAAAAGGTGGTTAGGGAAAATTTTGGAGAAAAAATAATTTATTTTGACTCGAAACGTTGTAAAATAGCAAATTATAGTGATAAAATTTCAGTAAATTCAAAAGGGGTGATTAGGGGGTTGAAAAAAAATTTGGTGAAAAAATAATTTATTTTGACTCGAAACGTTATAAAATAGCAAATTATATTAATAAAATTTGAGTTAATTCAAAAAGGGTAGTTAGGGGGTGAAAAAAAAATTTGGTGAAAAAATAATTTATTTTGACTCGAAACGTTGTAAAATAGGAAATTATATTGATAAAATTTGAGTAAATTCAAAAGGGGTAGGACAAGAGAAGGGTGGATTCCGAAAGGGTTGGTCCAAAGAGGAGGAACTATAATCTAGTCAAAGGGGTAAATTTTAAATAGATAGGGGTTTATTTGTAGTTAATTAATTCAGAATTAAATCATTAATAACATAATAAATACATGTGGACACTTTGCAAGTCGCGCATGAAATGATTCTCCTCTCAATTGCTACCTTCCTATATACTTAGAGAGAGAGAGAGAGAGAGTAGGGGAAATGAGGGGAAATACTTTTTACTCTTAGTTTTTATCAGAGAACGGTTTGAGCTAGGAAGTTGAAACTCGGCGCAGAGGTGTAGTTTATTAATAACAACTTGTACGCCAAATTTCAGCTCATTAACTATACCGCTTCAAGAACTTAAAGCTTCGAATTTTTTTCTAATTTTCTGCATTTTTCTTAGAGAAACTTAAATGATAGGAAACCCGAATCTTATAAGTTGGCAAGTTATCGCTAGTACAAAAATATAGACAGAAAGAAAGAAAAAAAATAATTCTTAATTTGAATGAAAATGTAAACTTTTTCATAAGTCGTTAAGCTTTTGGCAATTTCGGTTATTTGAAAATTTTTAAGCGTCAAAAATGCAATGTTATACTATATTTTATGGGGCGCTGAATCCAAATGTGAGGTCTCCCACCAAAATTGGTGACGCAACATTGTTGAAAATCCAAAAAAATGTGAAAATTTCCATTTTTTGCTGGTTTTTCATTTATAATTCGAAAACTTTCAACTTTTCGTAAATAAACTTCCTACTCAAAAGCCAATAGCACAGTGTTTCAAACTATATAGTAACTATATAGTGCCTATATAGATTCTCAAAGTCTAGGCACTATGTAGTTACTACCCCCCTGGTAGTAGGGGTGTTAGCTGAAATTTGCCGGTTTTACTAATAGACGTCGCTATCTTTCTATTGACATTAACCTTCAAAAATACACAAGTTACATTCTGCCAAAATAATAGCGTCATAGTTGTTTACCTCAGTGAATATGTCGAGTTTCGTTCCAAGTAAATCACATTTGCGGCATTAGTATATAGTTTGAAACATTGTGCTACTAGGGTAGTTTTATAAATATTCAGTATTTTCCATGATACTTCTGAGGATTCGGATCATATCCTGTCATGGGAAATGCTGGATATCTATAAATCTAGTTTTAACAAAAAAGTGGTACAAGTAAAAGTTCAAGTCAACAAAATTTCCTAGATAATAAGATAGGAATCAAGTTTCTAGAATGAGTGGTTTTAATTTTATAAAGGAAAAATTGCCATTTTTCGCAAAAAATTGAAGTTTTTCAAAACTTCAAATATCATTTCGGCACAGATTACAATTTACCAATTAGGATGAAACTTTGAATTGTAGAAAATTTAATCTAGAATAAAAATGTATAGACTGGTCTTTGTCGAAAACGTGTTCCTTCATGGTCTAAATGGGAAAATATCGAAAAAAGTGCGAGTTTTTGGATGATCCGGGGGGCTACCGAGGTCGAAAACTTGGATTTTGCGCTTGAGACCGAACGGTTGGACGGAGAAAAATCCCTATATAATGAAATTTGTAGGTAATCTTATGAACTTTCATTTTGAATAGGAAGGTTATTTACGATAAGTTTATAGTTTTCGAGTTATAAGCGAAAACCGCCAAAGAAATGGACATTTTCCCCTGTTTGTGTATTTTCTGCAATGTTCTGTCAGAAAATTTTGGTGGGAGACCTCAGATTTGGATTCAGCGCCACAAAAACATATATATGCAAAAAATCAGAAATATCTCAAAACTTTCCCCATATGGACCCATTTGAGCACAATTTGACTGGAATATTGTGCATTCAAATTTAATTGAGTGTATTTTGACGAGGGAGTCCAAGGTTCAAAAAAGAATGATAATTATAACTATATTTTTTATTCAAAACTTACGTTTCTTAGATTCATTCCCTCCTTCTTCAGGGCTTTGAAAGGTCAGTGAAGGAAATACAATGTGACACTCCGCTCTGTCTCCTCTCTCAGTGGCAGTAACAATTTATACAGTATTTAATTCTCAGCAGAATTTAGTGTATATAGTAACTAAATTCTAGTACACTAAATTCTGATGAGAATGAAATACTGTATAAATTGTTACTGCCACTGAGAGAGGAGACAAAGGGGAATGTCACATTGTATTTCCTTCAACGACCTTTCAAAACCCTGAAAAAGGAAGCTTTGAATAAAAAAGATAGTTATAATTATTTCTCTTTTTTGAACCTTGGACTGTCTCATCAAAATCCACTCACCAAAAGATCTGGCTAGTTGCCTTAAGACTGATTGAAAAACTTTATTAATGTCAGAAAAGTCATCAATGTCTTTGTGAAGATTATGTGGAATAAATAACATGTCAACATTTTTCAGGGTCGAAGGAACTCTTCGCACTTATAACTCAGGATTTTTTTTTTTGTATCTTGAAGGTAAACTATCATTTATAAAAAATTATCACCTCACCCACTAGTAGGCGTGCTAAAAGAACCGTTTAGAAAAAAAATCACAAATATATGCCATACAATTTTATAGTCAATCCGAAGATTAATTATCACTTACCTTTTATTACTAAATGACATTCTTCTTTAATGCAAATCAAGTATGAATAATAAATTGACTTAAGGATTGAAAAGATACTAAAAGTTGGAGGTACACAACAAAAAAAATAATCATCCTTAAAAGTTTTTGAAAAAATAAATAAAAATTGAATACATGGTTATGTTAAATTAAATTTTTTACCGCTTCTAACAACCATAAGACGAAATTGATAAATGAATTCAATATAGAAAATGGATGAAAAAGAATATTATTTTTTACTATAGAAAAGGAATAAAATCTTTGGAAATAATTTTGCAATGTTTAACCAGAGGACCTGAAGCTAAAAAACCCAAAATCTAAACAGTTTTCCGCATTGTAATTACAAGCATTTTAGCACAAGAACTAACTTTCTACGACTTTTCGTATTGTTGCTTTTTAAGTTATCATAGGTAACGTTATCTAAATCCAGACACATAGTACAGAAGAATAGTAATTGCAGAAAATGATTTTTCTCCACGTTCCATACATTTTTTAACAAAATGAGCAAAAAAAATTGAAAATTTTTTAGTGTATTAAATACTGCCTGGTATCACCTTTAGATTTAACAGGTAAAATATTTTTAATTAAAAAGACTTTTGTAAGCTAATAAGTAGCTTTTATTTTTATTTATTATTTTTTTTTGAAGGGGTTAATTTACCCTACAAACTACTTAATTTTAGGGGCTAAGGGTAGTTAAGTTTTCGTGATTAATTTTCCCCTTTATTAATTCCCTAAATCCTAAAATATTGTCAAATTTTGATAAAAATTCAAATTTATCCCACCGATTCATTTTAGGGGATGAATTGGAGAAAGTCAGGTTTTTCGATTTTTTCTTTATTAGTACCCGAGATTCTACGATTATGCCAAATTTTAGCATCCTAGAGTCATTTCAGCTTTGTATCTCAAATGGGTTCCGAGCTGCTGGGGGGTCAAAATTGGCTCGAAATGGGTCGTGTAAATAGCCTACAGTGTGTACGGCCAAGCCAATACTCGAACTTGGTCTTTGATATATTTATATTCGTTATACCATGAGAGTTTTTACTTTATTTATCTTGAGACAGTCTTATAACTCAAAAACAGTGCATTATATGAAAAAACCTTCAAATAAAAGTTTGTTTATATCAAGGGGGAAACTAAGCTATGCCATTGTTTGTCGACCTAGAACAAGCTTTCAAGGGTATTTCAAGGTCAAGTTCTGTTTTTTAAATAGAACACAATATTTTTCTATACGTCTACTTAATCTACAAAAAAACTGAACAACTTTCATAAGAACTTTTTTTTTAAACATCAAATAAACAAATTATTAATTCAATTATATCTCAAAAAAATTCAAATAATAATTATTCTTAACAATTATTCAACTTAGTTATCAAATAAGAATGATAAAATATTTAATTATTAAATAAATAATTAAATAATAATTAATCATTTAATTCCAGAGTATATAGCAAGTCTTCTGGATGAAACATATTTCTTCAACAAAAAAGGCTCCATTTTTATTATGGTAATACAATATAACATATAACTATCTACTGAATTGACACGAGAAATAAACTTTTTTAAGATCAAGAATTTTAAATAGATCTATGAAGTAGAATATAAAATCTTAAATCTGTGTATAATGAAGTTTTAATATCATTATAAACACTTATTTTCATTGTTGGGACTTTTCAATTTAATAATAGGGGGTCGGGTAGGCTAGGGGTTAGCATGTCAGCCTGCTAATCAAGTGGACCCGGGTTCGAATCCGACTCAAGGCATCCGGCTAAAACCTGACCCCGGGGGATATAGAGACAAATTTAATAAAAAATCATTAGTATCGGAAATTGGCTTATGGCTAGAAAGGCCGAAAAGTCAAAAAAAATTATTATTATTTATTTAATAATTAAATATTTGATTTTTTTAGATTTAATTGATTTATTATTTTGTTTATTTGACGTCGTATAAAAAAATAGTTCTTATGAAAGTTGTTCAGTTTTTCTTTTGTAGATTTAGGGAATGTATAGAAAAATATAGGTTTCCATTTAAAAAACAGAACTTGACCTTGAAATACCCTTGAAAGCTTGTTATAGGTCGAGAAACAATAATGTAGTTTAGTTTCCCCCTTGATATAAACAAACTTTTATTTGAAACTTTTTTCCATATAATGCATTGTTTTTGAGTTATAAGACTGTCTCAAGATAAAAAACTCACCCGGTATATGTATATATAATATATGTTTATTTGCATCAAGCAGAGGACAACCTCATTGATTTCTCTTTATGAATTAACAACTCTGTTGCTCTCTGCAAAACAAACTCTTTAGAATTTTGTTAACCATTTATTTTGACACAAATTTAATTATTTGTTTATTTATTAGTTGAATATGGTGGATGTCTTTCAAAGCCAAACTAAATGGCTTATCTTTTCAATTAATCTAGTCTTAGGAATATATATAGAATAAATAATGATCGAAAAACATGAATGATTTATTGTTACCCAGAACAAAAACTTTTGAGAGCCCCTTCAAAGTAGGCAGCCTACTCGACATCTCAAATGATCAATCAATGGTCGCTGCATTTGAACCCACCCACTTTAAAAATAAAGCGAAACAAAAATATATGATTAATTTATTTTAATAAATGTCAACTATTATTACTTTAATTCTCAGATTAATGGACATTAAGCAAAGATTTTGGACCATTTGGTTGGATTTGTTTACTTCGAATGTTTTATTTTTTTATTGTAAAAAATCTTACTACTGTGAGGCTCGACAGTACAATGATCTTTAGATTTGATTTTATTATTACGAATTATATGATTTTAAATAAATATTTTACCTAGAAATTTTTTTTTAAATTTAATTTAAAAGTTATTAAATATTAATATTGATATATTATTAAATAAATCAACATAGATAATTAATCTTAATAACGTTAAAATAGATTTTTACCCCGACAAATATTGGGAAAATATTATAAACTATTAATTATTCCAGCGCCTCCCAATCGATCGCAGACTCCAAAGATCGAAAATAATTTTCTCTTCACCCGGGGCGCGACCACAACGAGGCCGTGTAAAGACAATTAATATCATCATTGAGTATACAGTCCTAAGACTGGTTTGATGCAACAATCCGTCTCCACTCGACTCTGTCCTCTGCCAGCTGTTTAACCTCTCTAAATGTCTGGCATCCCATATCCCCAATTATTTGGTTGAAATATTCTAATCTGGGTCTTCCCCTTCCCCTTTTCTTTCCCACCTCCCCCTCCAAGATATCCCTAAGCAGTCCCCCATGTCTCAGTGTGTGCCCCATCATCTGACCTCTTCTCTTCTTCAGACTCTTCCACAAGGTTCTTCTTTCTCCGATTTTTCCAAGAACTTCTTCATTTGTGATTTTATCCATCCATTTGATATTCATCATTCTTCTGTAGCACCACATTTCGAAAGCCTCCAATCTCTTTCTCTCCGCTTTTCCAATTGTCCAGGTTTCACACCCGTACATGGCTATGCTCCATACATATGTCTTCAATAGCAACTTCCTGTTTGCTAAGCTGATTGAGGAGGAGCATAGTAGTTTTTGTTTTGAATTAAACCCCATTTTTGCTTGGGCAATTCTTGATTTAATTTCGTTTTTGCTCCTCCCATCCCATGTTATTTTACTTCCTAGGTAGCGGAATTCCTTAACTCCTTCTAGGTTTTCTTGGTTAATTTTGATGCATTCCTGTCTCGTTTGTTCTTTTTTTGTACATACTAGGACCTTGGTTTTATTCTTGTTTATTTTCATTTTGATTTCTTCTATTAGGATTTGGTTAATTCCATTCAAGGCGTCCTCTAATTCTTTTTTATTGCTTCCTAGAAGGGCAATGTCATCGGCAAATCTTAACATAGCGATCTTTTGACCTTGGATTTCTATACCTGTATCAATTTTGTCTTTGAATTCTTTAATCGCTTCTTCTATGTATAAGTTGAAAATCATGGGTGACAGCACACATCCTTGTCTTACACCTTTTTTTATTTTGGCTTCTCTTTGTTCATCACCAATATTTATAATTGCCGTCTGGTTTTGATATAGATTGTAGATTAGTCTTCTCTCTCTGAATTTTATTCCCGCCTGTTTTAATATTTTAAACATAATTTCCCAATTGACGTTATCGAATGCTTTTTCTAGGTCTATGAATCCGATGTAGACAGATTCTTCCCTGATAAAAGCCCTTTCTATTATTAGTCTAAGAGAGAGAATTGCTTCTCGGGTGCCTCTGTTTCTTCTAAAGCCGAACTGGTCTTCCCCCAGATTTTCTTCAACTCTTTGTTCTATTCTTCTTTGGATTATTTTGGTTAGGATGTTGGAGGCATGTGAGGTTAGGCTAATGGTCCTGAAATTTTCACATTTATCCGCGCCTGTCTTTTTGGGAAGTGTGACTATTTTGTTTTTTTCGAAATCTTTTGGGATGATTCCCAATTTATAGATTTTGCTAATTAGTTCAAAAAGTTTGTCACGTGCCTTTTCTCCAGAGTTCTTTAGGATTTCAGCTTGTATATTGTCTATTCCGGGTGCTCTATTATTTTTTAGTTCCTTCAAAGCTGTCTCGAATTCTGACCTGAGTATGGGGTCTCCTAATTCGTTTTCGTCCACAGATTCTTCTTCTTCTATTGGGTTCATTGTTTTTTCTTCTCCATAGAGTTCTTCTAGGTGTTCCTTCCATCTATTTGCCTGTTCGTTTTCGTTTAGAATAATGTGGCCTCCTTTATCTCTTATGTTCTTGCTTTTTGGCTTGTCTTCTTGAAAATTTCTTTTTATTGTCCTATAGGCTACATCAACTTTTCCCAATACTAGATTTTCGTTGACTTCTTTACATTTTTCTTGAATCATTTTTTCTTTTGCTTTTCTACATTCTCTTATAACTTTCCATCTTAATTTTTTATATGTTTCTTTCCCTTCTTCGTCTTTTCTGTTCTTAAATTGTCTTCGTTCGTCAATCAGTTGCCGTATTTCGTCTGTTACCCATGGCTTTTTAATTTCGTTTTTCTTTGATTGAAGGACTTCGTTAGCTGTTTCGGTCAGGCTTGATTTCATGTCATTCCATTCTTGTTCGATTTCATCTTCTTTATTATTTGTGTGTGTTTTTTCTTCCAGTTTCTTATTCATTACGTTTTCGAAAAGTTTTTGGGTTTCCTTATTTTTTAATTTAGATATATCCCAGTTTTTTCGCGACCGCCCGTTTTTTATTAGTTTTTTAAATTTTAGTTGGCATTTCATCGCAATTAGATTGTGATCACTAGCTATATCAGCCCCAGGATAACTTTTGCAGTCCTTTAATTGATTTCTGAATCTTTGTCTGACTAATATGTAATCTATTTGAAATCTCCCCTTGTCTAACGGCATTTTCCACGTGTAGATCCTTCTTGGATGGTGTTGGAAGAGTGTGTTTGCTACTACTAGACTGTGCTTACTGCAAAATTCAATTAATCTTTCGCCCCTTTCATTCCTATTTCCTAGACCGTGTTCGCCCACCACTTTTCCTTCTTTGCCTTTTCCTACTCTTGCATTCCAATCCCCCATAATTATTAAATTTTCATCCCCTTTAACGCGCTTCATCAGGTTTTCAATTTGTTCGTACATTTCTTCTATATCTTGGTCCTCATATGATGTAGTAGGCATGTATACCTGGATTATCACAGTATCTTTCGGTTTCGAATCCACTGTAATCATAACAATCCTTTCGCTTACCTGTAGATAATTCTTTACCCTTTGCCCTATTTTTTTATTCATAATAATGCCCACTCCTGCCCTCCCATTCTGCCCCCCCGTGTGAATGATTCTATGGCTGTTTTCGAACCAAAAATCTCCCTCTTCTGGATATCTCATTTCACTAATCCCAATAATGTCCAATTTGTGTCTATCCATTTCCCGCTTTAAATTCACTAGTTTATCGTCTCCCCTTAGCGTCTTAACATTCCACGCTCCGACTCGTAGAAAGTCATTATTTATTTTTCCCTTTATGATGGTCTCTCCTCGGGTAGCCCCTTCCCGGAGATCCGAACGAGGGGCTAGTTTACCTCCGGAATTCTTTACTCGAAGAGAAATCGTCATGTTGCATATTCTCGGGATTTGTAATGTGGTGGTTTCCCGTTGCCTTCCACATGTTGAAGAGAAGAAAAATGAAAAAGGAAATCAACTCCTAGCCCTCGAAAACCTAATAGCGTCGGAGTCGGTAAAAAAAAAAAAAAAAACAAGAGTTGGCCAAGGGAGGCCGTATAGGAGAGAGAAAAAGAGAAGCCTGACACAAGTAAGTGGAAGCAATGTCAGACTTAGCTCGGATAACCCCGTGGTCGCAATCCACGTACTCATCAGAAATGAGTTCCTGAGGATAAGAGTTCACATTTTGCAAATAACCATCCTACAGCCAATTAAAGAGGACAAAACTTCGCGTCGATCAAAAAAAAGAAATACAAAATTGGTCCAGCAGTTCGACCCCTAATTGAGATGCAAAAAACAGCCCCCGGGATCACTCTGGAATACCCATCCCAAAAACTCGCACATTTTTCGATTTTTTTTCTTAAAATTAGATATTAAATAAGCTGACGTGTTCTGATGTGGCCATCCACTTTGACTTTACCATACAACCTGGCCTCTCACTTATATTTAATAAAATTATTTATAATCATGTAGGGGAGAGGGGGGGCTAGTTTTTGCTTTTTAGACTTCTGTGATTTGGTTGAGTTTGGTCAAATGGCCAAGATTTTAATTTTTTGACCATGCACCCCCTCCCCCCCATTTTGGGCGGTTAGTTTTTCCATTTTTAGTCTTCTGGGTCCCACTGATTATGTATACAAAATTTGGTTGAGTTTGGTCAAATGGCTTAGATTTTTAATTTTTAACCCCCCTCGACCCCCTTTAATTTTGGTTCGATATGCACCAAAATCTAATCAGCTGTACTTTTAGATATGGAAAATTTTGGAATTTTTTTTTTTAATATATCAAATAATAAACAAACAAATAGAAACTAAAAAGGATATAAGATTATTGGATAAAAAACACTTGGTAAGTTTCACATTAAGATATAAAAAAATAAAACGAATCTATATTTGGAGAGACTTTAATCTCGATTTTTCGTTAAATTGAAGGGCCGGTCCTGTCACAAATACAATAAAACAACAATTCTAATAACTATTTGAATTATTCAATTGACAACCACACAGTTTCGGTCACCACCGGTCGACCATCCTCAGCAGTTCCAAAATTGAAATGAAACACTTATTTACATTTTCTCCCCTTATAGAGAATCATATAACACAAAATTTGTTTACAATAATTTGAAATCATACAACCAAGAGGAAAATAAAAGAATCTCTTTATATATTGAAGGATATCGATAATTGTGTAAATTTCAAAATGGATTCGGAAAACATATCAGAATGTTATAGTCTCATTGTGTCATTGTTGTGAGAGTATTGATTTGATTTAGTATGTTGATTAAACAGGTATTGATTTTATAAGAAAAATGTAATAGGGAGATGTGAATTTTGATATTTCATTAATAAAAAATAAAAAATAAAGAATGAATTAACTTATAATGTGTTTCTAGAATGGATTATCTATAATGGGTTTTTTAATTGTATAATAATTGACGATGCAACGAGATAATTAGAAAAAAATAAAATTGAAAATAATATTTAATATAATCATTAATTCAAAATAGTTTCTAGTTCAGTGATAAACGTTTTTATAAATTGTTGCTATATATATGTATGTGTGTGATTGTAATGAATTGTGTGATGTATCTATATTGAAGATTTAAGAATGAATGTTTCATGTGAAATGACAAATTCCGGTTCTTGAACGAGATGTATGTATGATTTCAAATTATTATAAAAAAAAAAACTTTGTGTTATACAATTCTCTATAAAAAGAAAAAATGCAAATAAGTGTTTCACTTCAATCCCAGAACCACTGAGGATGGTCGACCAGTGGTGACCGAAACTGCACAGTCATCAATTAAATAATTCTAATAGTTATCAAAATCATTGCTCCATCATATTTGTGACAAAACCAACCCTTCAATTTAACGAAAAATTTAAATCAAGTCACTTAAGTTCTGGAAGAAATTTAATCTCGATATATATTTCAGTTACTTTCTGTTGCTCCTGAAGATGGGTTAGCCACCCGAAATATATATATATATCGAGATTAAAGTCTCTCCAAAAACAAATTCGTTTTATTTTCATATCTTAAGGTAGTTGTTCCGCCAAATGCGTCTTCTTAGGATTTTTCTAAAATTTAGACATATCATTATTTAAACACTTCTGCATCGATCGGTGGCAAAACGAAATTCATGAACAACACAGTTCCGGAGATATTTAATTTCAAAAATCGAGCTTTCCGGGCTCTCCAACATTGCACTACACGGGATATCGGAAAATTAATAACAAATTCAAATTTAGGGAACGAAGAAAAGATTATTTTTATTACAGACAAAAGGATCAGCCGGGGCTCGAACCCGGGATCTTTGCATATGTACTGCAATGCTTTGTCATAAGAGGTTTACCTCCTATATCCACTAAGCTACTGATCCCCGAACCCAAACTAATACCTTTTGTCTATATGAATTATGGAATTTCTTTTTTAATCCTCTCCTCCTTCATTTTTCGCAGCGTAGGCCTTGATTCATTAATTAAACAATTAATTATTCCAGCGCCTCCCAATCGATCGCAGACCCCAAAGATCGAAAATAATTTTCTCTTCACCCGGGGCGCAACCACAACGAGGCCGTGTAAAGACAATTAATAACAAATTCAAATTTAGGGAACGAAGAAAAGATTATTTTTATTACAGACAAAAGGATCA
This sequence comes from Forficula auricularia, assembly GCA_024734495.1. Taxonomy (NCBI): domain Eukaryota; kingdom Metazoa; phylum Arthropoda; class Insecta; order Dermaptera; family Forficulidae; genus Forficula; species Forficula auricularia. Next base: position 382,243 of record JALMQS010000768.1, on the reverse strand, counting down.
GCCGGGGCTCGAACCCGGGATCTTTGCATATGTACTGCAATGCTCATATATAGACAAAAGGTATTAGTTTGGCTTCTAAACATTAAACATTATCAGACAAAAAAAAGAGGGGGAAGGGTCAATAATGAAAATTCTAGCCTTTTCGCCAAACTCAACCAAATTTTGTATACATATTCTGTGGGGCCCAAAAAGGCTAGAAATGCCAAAACTAACCATCTAAAATGGGGGGAGGGTCGAAAATGAAAATTCTAGCCCTTTCGACCAAACTCAACCAAATTTTGTAAACATATTCTGTGGACCCCCAGAAGGCTAGAAATGCAAAAACTAACCAAATTTTGCATACATGGTTTAGTTTGGTCGAAAGGGCTAGAATTTGCATTTATGACCCTCCACCCTTTTTTGGTGGTTAGTTTTTGCATTTCTAGCCTCCTTGGGTCCATAGAATATGTATACAAAATTTGGTTGAGTTTGGTCGAAAGGGCTAGAATTTTTATTTTTGACCCCCATCCCCCTTTTTCGTCTAATATAATGTTTAAAACACATTAAAAAAAAATTATTTTGTGTTCTTTTCAAAAATATATTCAATTTTTTTCTAGTTGAAATTTTTCATTTTTTATACCTCTTCAAAATGTGCTAGATCTTTATGCCCCATCCTGTATAAATTGTGAATCTATGTACAATTATCATATAAATATAACCATTTAATAAATAATATGTATTAATGTGCTGATGGCCGAATCTTCTAACGGACAAGGTAAATTTTAATATAAATAAATAAATAAATAAAAGATTTTGCTTTTGCAGAGAATAGCAGAGCTGTTTATTCATAAAGAGAAATCAATGAAGTTATCTTCTGCTTAATGGAAACAAATATATATACCTAATTTAAATGTATACATATCATTAAAAAAACAATCTTCAAACTTTTAATAAAACCCAAACGTTCAATTTCAAAAAAGGTCAGATATGACCAGTTTTCTAATATTTATCAAAAAATTTTAAAAGGAAAAAAAACGATTTGTTATATTGCCAGTTTGCTATAACAGCAAAATGAATTCATTGGGTATTTGAATCCATGGCAAATAACAGATAAAATATTTATAATTAAAAAGACTGATGATGAAGGTCAAACCTTCGAAAGTAATAGTCTCGAATAAATTAATGATATATGTGATGGTTTCAGAGAAAAGGGCCCTTATCTTCACCTGGTCAAAATGACATCTTCGGTTTCAAGAGAAACAACTGAACAAAACGCTTTTTGTCCCGCCCAAAAACTTCAAAAATTGACTCAGTTATGAATTTTTGAATATTTAAAAGCTAACAACGTAGTTTTAAATACTATACATGCATACATATTTATATTCGTTATATAAATAAATTTATTTGAATCAAGCAGGAGACAACCTCATTGATTTCTATTTATATATCAAATAATGTTTAGAATTACTCTAATTTTACACTTGGTAGATTTAGAAGTAATATTGTAATTTAAAGTAAGGTCTGATACCAAAGAGATATATATATTCACGGGATCCAAAAAAATGTCTAGTTTTTTTATCAATACGCCTAAAAATTAGTCAACACTATGCGTTACCTGTTTTAAAGTTAACCAAGTTAGGCTAACCCTATTTTTAAAACTGCTCCCCAATCTAAATTGATCGAATAAAACAATATCGCTGCGATTATTTTTCCGGCTTGAGCACTAACTGGATTAGAGCACAAACTCGGTTGTCTAAATTAACTTATCGTGACTTCTAATCCTGTACTCATTAGAATTAAATAAAAAACAGATCAATATAACTAAAGAGACTCGGTAGAAAGATTGCTTGGGGTGGATTTCGGATTTAATAAATCAAGCCAAATTATTACGATAAATTGTGTGGTGGGGGTAAAGGGAGCTAATTAAGTTAATACTCACGAAATTTGATCTTGAAATCCAAGAAGGGCTTCAAGGCTGGCTGTACAAGTACATATTCCTTGTCTGATATCCGACACTACACTAAAAATCGACTACCCTTCTAGACATTTATTTTTTAGATTTACCCCCAATTTACATGTCTTGAGCTTAAAATAGCCTTCTCCAAAATTCTTAAATACATAAGTATAAATCTTATTTTATTATATTAAACGAGCAATTCTTGTATATATATATATATATATAAGGTTGAGCACGCAAGAGTATATCATATGTATATATATATCTATCGTCGCCTTAGAGTGTAAACCAGCTAACTAACAACAATAAAATTTTACAGGGCAGAAAAAATAATCAAAATTTAATATTGTTGTTTTGTAAAGAAACTATTTTTCAAATTTTTTCTACAACTTACGTGCGTAATTTTAAGTAACAGTTTTACTTGGACGATGCTGCATCTCTTTTTCTTTCGAACAGTATTAATATGTCATATATGATAAAAAATGGATTTAGCAGGTTTACACTCTAAGGCGACGATATATAGAATCGGTTTCTCGAAAACGGCTCTAACGATTTGAATGAAATTCACGGGTTATGGGGAGGGGGGGGGTTGACATTTCGATCTGTCACGGTCTCATTTTCGGCTAAGTTGTTTTTGATGGGTTTTTTGTTAATTGAAATAATTATTCACAGGTGGTTGTCTCAATAAAAATGTATGATTACATTTTTATTCAATTTCCTTTTAATAATTAATTGGTTTTTTAATTTTAAATCCCACAAATCGATCATTACAAATATTATTATATATTAGAATTTGCCAATTTAATTGATTAAAAGTATTTTTCTATAAAATAATTCATTAGAGTATCAATTTTATTCTCTTAAAAAATCCGACAATTCGAAGGATCGTGCCTCCTTCTTCAGGATTTAAAAGGGTCAATGTAAAAACCTCCGTGTATATTAATATATTATTTTTAATTGCAATTATATTCAAAACTTTGTGGCCAGTGATCCGTCTTGATAATGGCCATAGCGGGTGCAAACGTTGGAAAAAATATAAATTAAATTTTATTTCAATTTTATTTTATTTTGGTTTCGAATAAAAATGAAAAATAATATTAATATATCGCTTTTAACTGAAACAAAAATTTACCGAGCATCGCTCTGTGTTCCAGGTACTAAATACTAAAATTTCATAAAAAAAACTAAATGAAAATTTTTCGGGAGAAATTCTCCCTTTATCAATGGAAATTTTAAGAAATTTGAAAAAATAGTTGCTTTAAGAAAGGAATATAAATTAATCACTTTTGGCATTGACTGTACGACTCAAAGACCCTTAAAAAGATAAATAATATTTTGCATGTAAGCGAATCGAAAAGAAAAAAACAAATCTTAAAAAGAAAACCTTGCAGCAATGGATTGGAATGGATATAAATAGAGCAGAAAATAAATAGTGTATTGATCGGGCCCCAAATAAATCTTAGATATCTACCTTGTGATTTATATATATATATGCCATCCAAAACACTCGAAACAGGCCAAGTTCAAAAAAGTAGTGAAATCTAGTGTGCAGCCAAGTTAAATTCGCCAAGAAAATAGTATTCTCAATTAAAATGCATTCTTTCCATTTTGGATGACAATTTAGATTTTGTGAATTATAAATTATTATCATATTAATATTATTATCATGAAACTTGGCTTTTAGGCATTATGCCATTTGAGTAATGAACGAAATTCGTTTTATTACCATCCAAACTAAGCAAAATTTTTATGTAGTTAGGTGTTGTTTCTAGGTGAAACATTTTAATATAATAATAAAACTTGAGCAAGATGCAAGGTAGGTTCACAAAAAAAGAAATAAAACAAAATTGAGTTTTGAATTCGATATATTTCGGGGGTGAGCCCATCATCAGTTTTCTCTGACTCCTGGTGATGGGCTCACCCCCGAAATATATCGAATTCAAAACTTAATTTTGTTTTATTTATTTTTTTGTGAAACCTACCTCATATCTTGCTCAAGTTTTATTATTATATACAAAATTGTCAAATTTTAGCACCCTAGGGTCATTACATATTTAAAAACAATCCAAATTTCCCCCTATAATCTACAACCCTTCATTTTACGGATTAAAAGAGAGAAACTCTGTGATTTTCGTATTTCTTATTTATTTTTACCCCAAACTCTTCCATTATGCCAAATTTTAGCATGGTAGCTAGATTCATTATATATATATTGTCTAAAATTCAAATTTTAGTTAGAGAATGTAAACAGAGCAAAAGTATACCCTTACCTTGCACACTTGCTTGCAAATCGGATAGGAAACAGCATATTGAGTATTAGTTTTACTATAAAGAAGTTCGTTCAGTATCAGCCATTTTAGTGTTCAAGTTACCTGGATATGAGATCTCTACTGGAGCTTCTCCTATAATAATTAAACCTTGAAACCAGATTTCGAATCTGTTATAACTGGAATAAGGATTGAAAAGGATTGTCTACAGAAGCAGTTTGCATTTGGACGACCGCCCACCTTATTGAAAATCAGCATACTACATTCAACATATGTAAATATTTCCTCAATGATCATCTCATTAAATTATAAATATAACTAATTTATTGCTTTATAATTTATTAAAATAAAAATAAAATAAACCTTCCTTTTAATACATAAGTATCGAGAACAATTAACATCCATACAGTCCACACAGTTACTTCAGTTTTTTAATAAAGGTTCCAGTGACATCCAGAAAGAATCTACAATTTATACATCGCCATCGGCACTTCGGAGCTAGATGAGATTTCTTTAATTTTATACATATATATATATATTATAATAGGCTTCGGGAACTAGATGCCCATTTAGCCAATTTCATATTATAGTATAATAAACACAAATTTACCCTACAATCTTCACCCCCTTCATTTTAGGGGTTGAAAGACAGAAAGTTTGGGTTTTTGAATTTTTCCTTTATTTTTGTCCCAAACTCTTCCAGCATACGAAATTGCATGATGCCGGAAATGATTGGACGTACCGGTTAGGCTTTGATGACCTGCCAGTAAGTGAGTGAGTGCCAAAATTAGCCATTTTCTCAAGTCCATATCTGTCCTGCCCCCGCTGTGCGCTACGATATATATACAATATGTATATTTGTTTAGTGAATCGAATCCATAATTTAATTAATTTATAAGATCTTAGGAATTTGGATAAATGAATTAAATTGAGAGTTTTATATTGAATAAGACGGACGTTTCGTCACCATATTTTCGACTTCTTCAGTTAGGTTGTGATGACCTGTATCTGTTCTTCAACTCAATTGTCTAATTTTATTATACGAAACATTCTATCTTTTTTAATTTAAAAAAAAAACCGAATCAAATAACCGAGCATAGCTTTTACTAATATTGTATAAATATATTGCAAAAATATATTCGAGTAGGTATGCCCTAGCAACTTATTTAAATGCAAAAATAATTTTTTTATCGATGATATTTAATTCAGGTCTGAAAGGATTAATAAATAAATAAATAATAAAGGGTCAGGTAGGCCGAGTGGTTAAAGAGCATGCCTTCTAATCAAGCTAGCGCGGGTTCAAGCCTGACTCTCGCTACAAATATTTGACCGGATATGATTCCTTCAGGAGAACGCAATGGGAAACTACCCCTGTGAAAAATTTCCCCAGGAAAATAATTACAATGGCCAGAACAATCTCCAGAGTAATCGCCGGCGCTCTGAATCGAGTATGCCACTTGAAGAAGAAATAAATAAAGGCAAGTATTTTTGTCAAACCAGTCTTAGGACTGAATGTTGATGATATTGATGAAAATAAATAAAAAACAAAGGTATTTGAAATTGAATTTTTCAAAGATTTCGATTAAAAGATTCGGTAAAAATAGACACCTGGAGATAATCTTAGACTCGAGAAGGATAGAAGAAGAATTGATTTGCTATTTCGATTCGTTTCTAATTACATAGCGAAGAGGGAGGAGATAGCACTGGAAATAGCGAATTCTCGGGATTGAAGCTTTATTGATTTCGTTTTATTCAAACCTCGCCTTTGGAAGGATCTATAACCAGCCCGTGAGTGCACAAAACGACTTACACTTAACCCTTTCATTTTACGGACGTTCCCTAATAAATCAATTTTCTTGCAATCCTTTTAAAACTTAGAACACACATATTTATAAGTGTCCTTTATTCGTAGAAATATTTTTCAATAGTCGTTCCGACACTAAATTTATAATATTGACCATTGAAATTTGCATATTTAACACTCGAACCCTATCCCGATTGATGTTAAAGCGACTATTTCATTAAATAACAATCGTAATTTTCTTGATATTATTTTGAAAAAGCTGAGAATCATTAACTAAAGATATAACAAATATTTTCCCGTTAAAATAATTGTATCAAGCGGTATTCGTTTTGTATGAAAAATGTTAAAAGTTAGCTACTTTTGATGGTTTTCATTTTTTATCTCATGGCATGGCAAGTGGGAGATGCCGACTTGGAAACGTCGCACTAAAATCACTCAACTTTTCCATATCTAAACAACGTCTGCATCTGGTGCATTTGAGATTTTTAGCTAATTTTCTCAACCTAACCTAACTGTTCTCATCTGGAATTTCGCATTAAGCTGTTTCATGAAGTGTTTTTTTTATTCTTTGTCTTTTAGCGTCGGTAAGAATGCAATGTTGCCAGATCCAAGCAGTGAAAATATTTTTGCCTGTCTGCGCATGTGAGAGTAGGGGAAAGAGTGAACTGAATCTGAGCTATATTAAGGTAATGTCCTTAATCAGACACCAATTTGAAGTCAAGTTACTAGACTAGAGATTTTCGTTTAATTCTCTGGTCAAAAGTTCTAACGATTTTTTAGTGTATGAAACTTATGTCCAGTGGTTCATTTGATTACGGGTTTTCGTATCTTTCTATTTAAAAAATATCACTGAAATGATTTATCAGAGTTTTTAATTTAATTTTGATAACTTCACTGGTCGGCTGGAGAATTAAATTGAGTGAAAATTTTTCATTTTTTATTTTTTATATTCTTTTTTTGAAATTAATTGAAATTTTTTTCTTTTGCCGAGTGTAATAGAGTTGTTGATCCATAAAGAGAAATCAATGAGGTTGACCTCTGCCTGATACAAATAAACATATATCCTTTCGTTTGTTAAGAGAGTTTGGCCCCTAAATGATTACAATCCGATTTTTTTTTTATTTATTTAATGTCCCCGGGAACAAAGCCCATTTAGACAGCACATAAGTAGAGTGTTAGTAGGGTTAGTGAGGGAGCCGAGTTTTCAGCCGGTAGAAATTTTTATTTGCCAGCCAGGATCGAACCCCGGATCTCCACTCCAACAGCGTCATAATCGATCAATGCCGAAGCGAGGTCAGCGCGTTAGCTGCCTGAGCTATCTGACTCCACCCAATTTTTTTTAAACTTTGGAAATTGATAAATATTTATGAAAAAAAATCTTTGCAAAATTTCATGAAATTCTGAGCGCTCCTTCCAGATATAGTCAATTTATAAATTAACACATATCCTTATGGGATATTACTATATTTCAACTTATTGTGAACGAATAATAAAAAAATTAAATTTAATGACAATGAAAATCTGTTGATATTTTAGGTATTCTCTCTTTAACTATTGACGGAACTGTGTACAAAAATTCAAAGGGATTAGTGATGAGCTAGATTCCTCGATAAAAATTAATCAAGTCAAGAAAAATGATTTCTTTCGAAAACACATAAATAACTTTTTTCCTACGTTCATTATGAGTGTAGAAGAATACACCTCTGGAATAACATAAAATAAATAACTAGAAATAAATATGCTAGCGTACCGGTGCGTTGCCAAGTGTTTCTTTTACTTGAGGCCTATACACAGTCATGGCTTTTGCATGTGTGCGTGTCCTCACGGACAGCCACTCACAAAAGTTTTCGCTTTGAGGCGGGGAAAAATAAAGGCGGTTCTGTCTCAAATTTTTGGTAGTAAATGTACTGTGTCAGAAAAGAAGATCATATAAAGATCGTTTTAGTGCTAAAATCTTTGAATTTCTAATAGTAAAGTGAATAAGATTTTAGTTTTTCTAGCTGTAAAAAGTTAGAAAAAATCTAATCGTTTTTTAGAAAGTTCTTCAATAACTTTAGCTAATAAGCGGAAATTTAACAAAAAGGTTTGTATTAATAAGCTGCACCTTTGTGTCAAGTTTAAGGCTATTAGAATTATTATTATTATTATTCAAGCTCAAACTGTTCACTGACAAAAAAAATTGCCAAGTCCCTGAAATTCTGAGAGAGAGGAAGAAATTTTGAAAAAGTTTCCTAGTTTTGATAAAATTGTGCATAAAATTATTTTGTAAAATGACATGTGTGGAATTTTTAATCATGTGTTTTATATTCAAAGAATTAAATATTCATTGGAATTCTGTGTAATTGTATTTTGTATTATAATATTATTTTTAAAATCCCATCGTGTTAAAACATAATCAAAATAATAAAAATAATTCCAAAAGCTTATTAGTTAAATGTAAATTTATCAATTTATAATTTGGTCAACCATCCAACAATTTATCAATAACTAATAACCAGGACAACAGCTTTGCAATTCAAAGAACAGAGTGTGTGTTTGAACGCGTATAAAAATTTGTAATTCAAAATTTTAATATTAATTTATAGATTGATAAAAAATATTTGAATTGGTAATTTTTATTATTTTAAAAATAAAAAAGTTATAAGCGAAAGTAAAATTAATGATCTGACGTCAGAGGTCTGCTAATTACAATTTACTCCCTTTGAAAATGTTCAGAGACGATTCCCAAATTAACAAAAATAAAAAAGTATTATAAAATATGTTTTAATTCCCAATGAGGAAAGTTTAAGACGTTAAAAAAATTAAGCGCTAGGATTTTTATAGAGAAACAAAGAGGTTGTCTGCTTGATGAACTATAGTTTCGAAGGCTTGGCCCTCATCATCAGTCTTTTTAATTATAAATATTATTTTTCATGGAATCAGTATCAAATCAAATAAATAATATATATACAGATATGTAATTATATATATATATATATACGTATATATATATATATATATATATATATGTGTGTGTATGTTATTTGCATCAAGCAGAGGACAACCAATAGTTTTTAAAGAATTTGGTGTTGGTACTTGGTGAAACATTTTTTAAAATTATTGGATAAAAATACTTGGTAGGTTTCACATTAAGAAATCTGAAACCTACCAAGTATTTTTATCAACAACTCTGCTACTCTCGGCAAAATAAAAACCTTTCAGTTAGAATTTTTATTACATTTTTCGCATGAATTATTCGAAAGTTCAAAATTAAGCCTGTATTTCGCATATGTAGGTTTTAGCTCCACAAACTTGTTGAAATAACCTGGATATTGTAATCTAGACACACACACACAAATAGAAAAATTACAAAGTTTTGATTAAATTTAAAACTCAAGTCACAATTTTATGCTCAAATACTTATTAAAGGATATCGGATATAAATATAAGTGAATAAGTAAATGTATTGAATAAATAGTATATATTATAGAAAAACGAATGCGTAATTTTATTTTAAAACTATTTGAAGATGTATATTGAATAAGATCGTGTTTCTTTGTTTAAATTGATAGAAACGTTTGAAAGGTTGAAAATATTTGAATTTCAAAATAAGAACTCTTATTGGAAATCCTCCCTTCCAACCCGCTCTCTTTTACCACCCTCTGGTTGTCAAGCGCCTCTTTGAGACTTCTTGCTCCTCCAAGTGGGCGATCACGCCCACTTTACAAATCACTGGTTCAATTTAAACATTTTCAAACAAAGATAAATAGCATTTAAGCAATTTCTATCGGAATACGACTTAAATAGGCCTGATTTCAGCCACTTCTGATCAAAATAACATATACGGTGTATCCGGTGACTAAATCTACGAGCCCCGTCCCATCTCAATTGGCCCACCAATATTTTTCTTTTTAAATAAAATTATTCTAATTCACGGTGAATTTAATTTAAATATTTATTTTTATTATCATTTGGAACAACATTTTAAACAACTTAAAATATTTTATTGTAACATTTAACTTAAAATTATTTTTTAATTGTTAAAAACATATTTTTATATAAAAAATAGTTCTTTGCTTTTCACGATTTTTTTTAAGAATCTTTGAATATGTGAAATAATCAAGTAGGCTTTGCCTTTTTCCAACAAAAGAAAGTTTGCTTTGTTTATTATTAGTAAAAATGACTCGTGGAAAGGTTGTTGATGAAAAAATTCGCTCAATTATTATCAATTTATTTAAAAAGGGAAAATCAAACGCGGAAATTGGCGATCTAGTTAATTTATCAAAGTTTACTGTCAGAAATATTATTCGAGTTTATAAAACAACGAGTACAATAGCTACAAAACCTCGGTATGCGTCGAAATCCAAAATATCAGATGCTGATAGACGGGCATTGAAGAAGATTATTAGAAAAAACAGGCGTTCGAACTATTGTGGGGCGAAGTGTTTCAAGATCCACGTGCCATAGCGAAGCCCTTAAGTTAGGTTTTAAAACTTACAAGGTAATTTTATTGCAACTTATTCCAAAAATTTTTTTTGTAATTTTACTAATTTTTTTTAGGCAAAAGAAAAGCCACTCTTGACATTAAAACAAAAGAAAAACCGGCTTAAATGGGCTAAAAGTCACATTAAGTGGACGAGTGATGAATGGAATAGTGTCCTTTGGAGTGATGAGTCTCGTTTTGAAGTTTGTGTTGGGGACAATCGAAGCAGAGTTATTCGTCAGAAAAATGAAGCTTTCAATTCAGATTGTTTAAAAAAGAAAGTAAAATTTCCTGCTTCAGTTATGGTTTGGGGTTCAATGTCTGCTAGAGGTGTTGGAAAACTTCACTTCACTGATGGAATTGTAAACACCAATAAATATTTAAAGATTTTAAAAAAATCGTTACTTCCAACAATGGAAGATGCATTGCAGAATAATAATAATGTTGTATTCCAACAAGACGGGGCGGCGTGCCATACATCAAGAAAATCTTTAAAATGGCTTTCTGATCATAATGTTCCACTTTTGGAGCGGGTGGCAAACAGTCCCGACTTGTCACCAATAGAAACTCTTTGCCATTGAAATATCATTTTTTTTATCCCGGCCAAAGTAATGGTTCAAAAAATTTGAAACTCTGTAAACTTTGTCCTTATAATAGTAGCTATCTCACAGAATTTTTACAGATTTTTAACTATTATAATTTTGGAGTCTATAACTTAGTAACACTAAGATATAGCAGTATTTTATCTAGCTGTAACTCCAAAATTATAATAGCTAAAAATCTGTAATTATTATAAGGATAATGTCTACAGAGTTTCACCAATTGAACCATTACTTTGGCCGGAATAAAAATTGATATTTTAATGCCAAAAACCCCATGTTATTTCGATGAGAAACTTACATCGCTGGGGGCATAGGTTATAATTGAGATAGAGACTTGAAACTTGGGGGATATTTTTTTTTTTTATTTATTTATTTGGAACCATATGAGCCTCTGTCAACGTAAAAATTCGAAAATACCCAAAATAAGGATCACCCTAGCTGCAACACCATGAATTTACAATCTGACAGTTAATTTTTAATAAAGATTTGAACGTTATAGCGAATAGAGAGCTTGGTTATTTGAATTATTAAAAAAGCGATTCCATTTAAGTTAAATCATGGGAACATTTAACAAAAACCTAATGGTAAATTTTTAAATAATCTTTTAGAATTTAATGGAGAAATAATTTAAAAGATCGGAAATAGATAGGTATATAATGGATAAATTAATTTTAATGGATTCAGGCAGAAAATCATCTTTTTTGTCCGATTTATGTGAAAAAAACATTTTGATCGGCTAAATTTAACTCTTCATATGGTAAAAATAATATAATCCCCTAAAAGGGCAAGTTATTTTAAAAGATGTCCCATTTAGTCAATATTTCAAAATGGAACAACACTTAATTACTACTTTTTTCTTAAAAAAAAATAATAATAATAATAATAATAATAATAATAATAACCAAGACCATCCGAGGAACTTGCATTACCATCTAGCATAGCAAGGATTGGGCAGAAAGCCATACTACTTCAAACATGCCATATAGTCCGCAAGTTCCTCAACTAACATATTATCTAAAAACGGCATGCGGGCCAGGGTGAATTTCCTTTTCGCATCGTCCGAGCCTAACCCTTAGAAAAGAAAAGAAATATCAGGGTAAGCAAAAGTTTACCAGCACTAGTGCTGAGTAAGTGTAACAACTCAGATAATTAATAATATTTGTAATTTTTGCAAAATACCTAATTTCAAATCAATATTTGATATTGGATATTTATTTATTATTTAATATGTTATTAATTATTAATAGCTATTATTGCATTAATAGCTATAATTGCCAAAATTAATTCAAACAAGATGGGAGATAATTAATTAATATATTAATTAAATATATAATATCAAATAATGTGTTAAAATTAGGTCATTTTGCAAAACAAACAATGCAAATATTATTATTATTGAAGTGAAACTTCTTTAGCGACGTATCTCTTTGAACATTTTCGTTACAATAAAGGGGAAATAGATATAAATAGAGGGGAAATAAGAGACAAGCCTTAAGGCTGAGAAAGTAAGTATGTGTTGGGTATCTAGTTCAAAAAATTGACATGTGGGCCAATAGCTGCGACTCCAGTCATAATGGAGATGTAATGATTGGCCCCCGTGCCAATCACTGCAATTTCGGTGTTTTGAGAGATGATTGTCTGTTCTGCTGCAATTATCTTTTGGAAATGACATACTAAAATCCTGATTTGATAGAGGGACCCTCACAGTTATTGGCCCCCGGAGCCAATAGTGATTACTAATTAAGGTGTTTTTGTTCATCCAAATATGCCTAAAATAACCCAAAAACCCTACACAGAAGGGGCACTGCTGAAATGCTTTAGAAGATGTTAGAAGAGGCATGTCCAAAAAAGAAAATTATATTTAATGGTTTCTATAATTATCTGCATATATTTAATATAAGGGATGAAGGGTTGTTTATTAGTGAGGGGTGGGGAGTCAATTGAGAGGGTGGCTGAAGGTGGGGTGGGAATATTGCGATACTCACAGTCGATGTTCCATCCGCCACTGCCTGAGAAACACTGCCGAACGTCCCCCCTCCCTCTCCCCCTTATATACCCCTCACTATTCTCCCTACCTCCCCAATACCCCTCACACTGTCCCTATCTCCCTCTGATATACCCCACACTCCCCCTATCTTTCCCCCTCTTATATACCCCTCGAGAGCAATTAGTGCAAGCTATTCTTAGCTTATCTTCCGAGATAATCTTAATCAGTCAAAATATTGTCACTTATCACTTTTAATTATTTAACCGTGTATAAAGCACACCACTCGACTTTCACTTACCACTATAGAATAGCCTAGAAATATTTGTAACAACGCCAGTGTTGCTAACACTTAAGTCATTTTCAAGATATTTAGAAAAAACTAAAAAAGTACTGAAATAAAGTACTGTTTGTGTACCAAAAACTAATCAGCGCTTCATTTTGTTAAAGTAATGGTAGATTTTCAATTTCATTTCAATCGGAGCAACGGTGTGGAAAAAATTGTGGACGAAAAAAACGATAACATACATTCGCACGCACTAAATGAAAAAATCGCACTTTTTGGCCTCTCGACGAGACCCCATGTAATTTTTGGCAAAACCGTCACGTGCTAAAATTCAACCTAATTGAATACTACAATTTGTGACTTTAAATGAGACCGTGGGTTCCGTAGTCTTTACCTGAGGACCCTTTGAAGTCGCGCTTGCCTCGTGACCGATTACAATACTTTACCCATTCTTTGCATTGGATAAAGTAAAAACCTTTGGAGTGCCATAATCTACCATACAGTTCCGACTTTCTAACAAATCCAAAAAGTCATCTTTTGATCCAGCTCACAGTTGTTTAGAATCTGAAATACGTGACCGAGATCCTTCAATAGTTGACCAAACGAGGTGAAAATTTAATCACGGGGGCTTCAAATCATGTAGAATCGACTGACTTTTGGCAGAGCTTTCCATTTAGGGGAGGGGGGGGGGGGTTTAACAAATGAAAATCTAGACCCTTGGACCAAACTCAACCAAATTTTGTATACATAATCAGTAGAGCCCCAGAAGACAAATAATTATTAATTTTAAATACAGGTTTTTTGAATTGATTGACAGAACATTCAACCAAGTTCATCGCACTAAATTATTATACTATATGGATAGGACAGGACTTTCATTATAAAGTCATAGAACAGTTATATTTTCAAAGAATTTCTCTGGGCAAAGCCAGAAATATGAAGAATGGTGTTTTAGGCTGCTACGAGGGGTGAACCTCGACTTAAAATCGTGTACACCTACTTCCATTCCACTTCCACTTTCATTTCTAAGTAGAAGACAATAGATGACAATAGATTATCTAATGAATTTCAAAGTAATTCCAAATAATTCCAAAGACGGTGTACACCTAATTCCAATCGCGGTTCACCCCTCGGGCTACTAGTTAATAAGAATATGCCCTTGGTAGGGTCGGCCAATAATTGTAGCAAGACTGGGCCAATAACTGTAGTAGTGGGGGCCAATAGCTAGGTTTTGGAGAAATTTTTTGAACTTTGTGTCTCTTTTAAAAAATGGTTCTACATCTTACATTTTTTAGAGTAGTTTTAGCATTACTATAGAAAATTTTTAAGTTGTTTGTCTTTCGGGGCTTTCAGTAATTGAGTAAAAACAAGGTAAATTTGCTTAGGGGGGCCAATAGCTATGGACTTTACCCTATATGTTTTAAGTTTTTATCTCGATATATAGGTATTTATTTCGGGTTTTGTGCCCATCATCCGGAGTTAAAATAGAAAACTAAAACTTCAAAACCCGAAATATACACCTATATATCGAGATAAAAACTCAAAACATATATTTGTTTTATTTTGTGAAACCTACCCTGAAATTTTACTTACTTTTTATTAAAGAATTAGTAAGTGTTGTACCATTTTGAAATCTTGATTGAATACATTTCAAATAGAGAGTATCGAGTCTTTAAAAAGTTTCCCATTTTCTCCAATTTAGATATATTTTCAAAAAAATTATTAAATAAATAAATAAATAAAATTGTTTTGAGAAAGTGTAAGTTTATAAGTAAGACTATAAGGAAAAAAATTGAAAAATTCAATATCAAGAGGAAAGAGGGGAAAATAATCATGAAACAAATCTGGACAAGTGTAAAAGATTAATGATATCGATAGTACTGGGTCAGACAGCCTGGCTAGAAATAAAACAATACATCAATCTCTCGCCCAACAATCTAATCGAGTACTAGAAAAATAAAATAAATCCGCCATTGAAATCATTCTCGTTTTCCATTAATGAGTCTGGAATTGTCTTTTATCCAGTGAACAATTAGATAGGAAGTTAGAGGGATGGAATTAAATAAACCAACCACCACAGGTAAAAAACACAGTCTGGAAACTTTAATTATAGTTAAAAGCTATTTGTTTGCAGAAAAAAAAACTTTGTAAAAACATTAATTTAAAAGAGCCCTTAACGGCAAACTCGGTTGAATCTGTATTTGTTTTTGTATTTATTGATCCTTCGTGTTTTGTTTTTTGTTTTTTATACCATTTTGCATTCATTATAAGTATAAGGGTGAGTGTGTGTGTTTTGTCTCGGTATTGGCGCATAGTTGATTCTTAAAGGGAAAATGAGAACGATCCGCAAACCTATTAAAGATCAACTTCAATTATTATTATCGATTGGAACGAAAAATAATTATACAGTAAAAGGTTGCAAGTCTGCGTGATTTACATTTGAATTAAATGAATGGAAAAGTCAAAAGAAAAGGATGGAGATATTGTTACGTTCAATACCGATCGTGATTACTTGCTGATTACTTTTTTATTATTTTTTTTTTTATTTTATTTTATTGGGAGATGAAAATAATTCCTTTTTACATGCTTTTATTTAACTTAGTTCTCTCTCTGTCTGAGTAAAATCTTGAAATCCAATTGTGACGTTTCTTGATATTGCGCTCACAATTGTATTTGCAATGGTGATCCAATATTTATTCAATTTAAGAAATTTAAAAAGAATCATATAATTTCGACTCTGGAAAATTAATCGCTTTTAGTTAAAAAGGTAGGGGAGGCCGGGACTGGTTGTCACATTTTATAGATTTTAATTTTTGAAGAAGCAGTGTTAACAGTTTCCCTTTCTCGCATTAGTGTATCTCGTAATATGTTTCTCTTTGGCTATATTTTCCCCACAAATTGGAGGGCATTGCCTTTTCAGAAAAAGTTGTGCAATAAGCAAGAGTAAATTTTTGTGACAATCTACCCGGACTCCGGGCTAGTTGTCACAGCCATTGGGGTTGGTTGTCACGGGTTATTTAAATGGGGAAAAAAAGAAAAAAATATATTCAAAAAAAATTGTATTAAGAATAGAAAAATCAAATAATGATATTGATAAATCACTAATACATATCGTTTAGACACTAAAATAGTAATTTAAGTAAATATTTTTAAAAATGTCCTATTAGCCTAGTCACTTTCGAGCGCACTTTCACAATTGTCTCCGGAACCATCCCTGGAATTTTTGAAACAACCAACCATGAACAGACATTTCAGACAAAAACAGACATTGAACCTAACCTCAATGTTGATACAGAATAACATTGTGCATCTGTTATAAAATAATAGAAAATAGTTGAAATATAGACTTCATTGAATACAGAGTGAATAATGAGAGTTAATTAATTATATCAATAAAAACTTTACAGCTGCAAAAACACCAATAGAATCCAGAACTGTGGCAGAACTATAATAGAAAGTGCATATACACCCTACTCAGGATATTGTGATCGTACTGTGGTATGAGTTAAGACCACTAAGAAAAGTGGGAGATAAATTTAACCTAATTTATCGGGCGGAGAATTTACCACTGCTCGAAGCCCCTAAAAACTTAGTAAATTGGACTATATCTAACTTTCTGAGTTTTGGCTCGTGATCCCGGCTTCTTTTCCTTCTACTCTGTTCTTTTCACGATGAAGGGGCCAGCCCATACAGGCCTTTAGGGGATGGACCTTCTGGTGTATCTCCTTCTCACATCAATATCATTAAAAAAAAAAAAAAAAA
The DNA here is from genome assembly GCA_024734495.1 of Forficula auricularia. Lineage (NCBI taxonomy): Eukaryota > Metazoa > Arthropoda > Insecta > Dermaptera > Forficulidae > Forficula > Forficula auricularia. The sequence continues at coordinate 365,140 of JALMQS010000768.1, read as the reverse complement.
AAAATAAGAAGTTCGAGAACTGAGACTTGTGACAACTAATCCGTGTGACAACCAGCCCCGATCTCCCCTATATGTGTCAACAGGTTAAGTTTCGAAGAAAAAAATGTATAACTACCAAATGGTATCTATGGTATATGTAAATATTGTATGTGCATTATGTTCAGGGTACCTACTTAGTATTCCTTTAAAGTTTTAATTATGAGTTGCTTCACATGGGAGCATTTAATAAAAATTGTTTAAATGGTATATGAATACACACATATTATAGACATTTTCTGAAATACAATTGAATTCTTCTGAAATTGAATAGAGATTTCTGAAATCCAATTGTGGTTTTCTAATATTCAATTAAGAATTCTGAAATACACATGGGGTGTAGTTCAATATTTAAATCAAATTCGGAACAAGACATATGGTCTACCCTGTAGATATAATAGAAGATAGATTAGTCAAGATAATAATGAGATATAAGAAAAAAATAATAATAAAGTTAATTTAATATATAATATATGGGTTTTATTCAAATAAATCAAGTAAAAAAGATTTTTGAAAGGATTAGGAAATGCCAAATCATTAATAGATTTAATTTTATAAAGAAGCAAACATGGCTAATGTTCGGGGATAAGCGAGTATATCCTATTTAACCATAATCATGTTGCTTGTAGCCCGGTGAATTACTCTAATTAGTCCTCTAGGGGCATTTGGGATTCTACTCAGCCGTGGCTGCAATAACAAGCCCCTCAAGGCCGCCCGGGCCAATTCATTTATTTTATACAATTATGAAATTGAAATATAACGATATTTACTCTATTATCAACAAACCAGCTGCGAAGCCCGCCTTCGGCGGGCATCTTCCTTGCTATATGGCTACATCTCCTAGTCTCCGTAGTAGATTTTAAAATAATAATTTAAATTTCCAAATTTCAATAAATTTGATTTGTCTTGAACTATTAGTGAGTTTTAGATTTAAAAACTTTTGGTAGCCAAAAAACCTCGAAATTTTTAGACTTTAACCCAAAAACTCGCACTTGTTTCGATTTTTTCCCCTTTCGACCATGATGGAGCACGTTTTCGACAAAGACCATTCTATACATTTTTAAACTAGATTAAATTTGCTACAATATAAATAAAATTGCATCTTAATTGGATAATGGTAACCCGTACCGCGATTAGGTTGAAGTTTTGAGAAAACTGCAAATTTTTGAAAAAAATCTGTTTTTCCTTGATAAAATGAAAATCACTGATCTTAAAAACTTGATTTTTTCTCATTCTCTAGAAAATTTTATTGACTTTAATGTTTACTTGGACCACTTTTTTGATAAAACTATTAGATTTATAGATATCCAGGATTTTACTGACAGGAAATGATCCTTATAATACTCCTATAATATAAATAGCTTTGAGAGTAATTGAATTAAAATGAGTAAATGCAAAATTTATAATAGGTAAATAAGCGGAACGAGATTGAAAAAAGTTTTCCATTAAATGTTGGATTTTGAGCGGATTTATCATCTAATATTTTTCATCTTATTTAAAAATTAGGCAAATTGATTATCACATTAAATTAAATTAATTTTTTAAAAGTTAAAAAACAAAAGTGTTTCGTTATGAGGGTGTCTGGATTATATATAAATTTCCCTGACTAAATCGTTGGTCAAATTTGGGAGTAATATTTTAAATTAAGTGGATTTTGATGACGCATTCCAAAATTCAAAAAAAGAAAGATAATTTAAACTATATTTTTTATTCAAAAACCTAGTTTTCGGTGGCATATTCCCTCCTTCTTCAAAACCCTGAATGCCTCATCAATATCCACTCAATTCACTTATCAGCCCGCCTCCAAAAACTACTTCAATTTTATTTTAAATTAATATTCACATTGTCACCTGATTTTTAAATTTGTACTTTTTTAAGACTAGCTAATAAATTTTTAAGTTTAATAAAAATTAAATGAAACAATTTTAATTAGTACATTTTTAAAATGAATATAAGGCTTATTTTATTTGATACTTAATGCTTAAAAGCGACAAATAACAGGGTATAATAAAAAGAGCGTTTATTGCAATTAATTTTCAAATTTGAGGATTAAAATTAATAAAAAATGTCGAACTTTCCTTGTTTCTTTCATCTGATATGTATATCCCAAAATCTTTTTCCGTAATTTTAAGTAGGCACATCTTCACTTGTCGTTAATAAAGGAAAAATTACAGTGAATACAGGCTTAAATTTTTAAAATGGTGGCCGTGTTAATTCTTAACTCTTTATTTATCAATAATTGTTACTTTTTTAAATGATCTTATATTTAATAAAATCTTAATAATTTATTTATAAACAAAATGACACATTATTTTTGCAAATTGGTTAATTATTAACCGAGTTATGGTGGTTTTAGTTATGGTTAGTTATTCTTAAGTAAATAAAAAAAAGATGGTGCTGGATTCCAATGACCGATTGTTTGAATTTTCATAATTAATTTAACAGTTATCCAATCGATGTAAGATGGCAGCATTGGAAAATGAATAAAGTTTAAATTCAAATATTCAAAATTCGATGATGACCGATTTCATCTCATCCAATTAACTATGACTAACCTATAATAATGACAATAAAAAAAATCATAAGTCGATTAATTGTAAACCGATTTTCAAAAGTAAGGTGTCATTTTATTCAGAATAAAATGCTTAATATTTTATTAAATAAAAGATAATTTGATAAAACTAACTATTGAGATATAAAGGATTGAATAATTGAGATGTAGCCAACATACTCAATTTTGAGATTCTATATTCTCACACTTTCGAGGTCGCAAACTTAGATTTGGCATACCCACACCATATCAAACGTTCCTAGAAAAAATATTTTCCCGCAATTAATGTAAGCTGAAACCCCACCTATATAATCGGCTGGCTATATACTCCACTTTAAACAATTCGGTGCGTCTTGCGCTGTCCTATCTATATAATCGGCTATTGCGGGGTTTTCTAACAAAATGTATAAATCGACCTGAAATTTTTAAATTGCTATAACTCCAGACGATTTGAAAATAAAATCATAAATGTAAATATCATTTTAAAAGAAATTGAATGCTCTACAACTTCTTTTCTGAGGACTTTTAAAAACAAAAGGTTGAGGTGATAGACAAAAGTTTTACGAAAAATATAGGACATTTTATTTTTTTCCATAGATAAACGATATTCGCGGGCGAATATCTCAAAAACCATAAGGAATAGAGAAAAATTAAATAGAAACAATCTTGTAGTAAATATTATAAGCTTTTATTTTGCTTAGAGTAACTTATTCCCTACGACACACCGTTTTTGAGATATAAGCAAAAAAACATAAAACGGGACATATCCACCCACCTTCCACTCCTAAGCCCGGCAACTAGGACTGGGGCCTTTTAGTATTTTTACCTCCTAACTAGCCCAAACACATTCCATTAGAAAAATTCTCTTCTCTAAAATGTTTTCTATAACCTATTTGTTGACTGGACTATTTAGGCACCAGAAAGAATAGAAAAATATTTTATTCTATTCGTGATTTCCAAAATCAAGTTACACAGACGCACACAAACAGACAAATATCTTGCTTTAAAATTTCCCCCAAATTTTTAGAAATCAATGTACACATTTGTACATTTTTACATGAATTCAGAAGTCAAGCAGCCCAGCGAGCTTAGTCCGCCAGGCGTACCGAGTAATGAATATAATAATAAATTAAATAAAAATAATTAGTAAAATAAATATTAAAATATATAAATAGATATGCTTACCATGATATACTTGAAGGTTTCAACAAAAACCAAATCAATCAAAGACACAAATTAAATCAACGAAAAAACATTCTCGGTGCACACCGGTTGATTGCTGGACTCGAAATGAAAGAAAAAGAATGGCAAGTCGAAAGAGAACCGTTAGGAGATTAGATTTGGAGAAAAAAATAAATTCAGAAATAAATAAATTCTTTATCTAGTAAAAACATGGATTATGAAAGTGCCCATTGACATTCAAAAATTATTCTCTCCCTCTATAATATTCATTACCAGCTGCGAAGCCCGCCTTCGGCAGGCATCTTACTAACCACTATGCTACATCCCCTGGACTCCAGTGTCCTCCCCATCTCTGGTACGCCACTGGTATAATAAAATAATTTATAATCATACCCCCCCCCTCCCCGTCCCCAGTCTAGTATCTTTGTTTGAAAATTTTAGATTTTAAATTATTTTTGAATTCCCCCGTATTTATTTAACAATGCACGGCCAATCACAGCGATCACGCCGACGTCGTCGTCGTAAGCCGATTAATAATAAGTATAAAAATACTGCATATGAGGCCCATAGAACCACCATAAGAAATACAAAATAAATAAAATTGTTAATATCACATTCACGAATTGTCTCCTCAAAAAATCAACTTGCCTGGATTCAGGGCCGGATTTAAGCACAGGCTACGCAGGCTGAGCCTATATGGGACCGCACCACAAATAGTCTACTTTTTAAAAAATATATTTAACAAGGTTTCAATAAAGAGTCATGCATGTTTATTTTTAAGTTTTTAATTAGATAATTGCTGAAAATGTGGTTTTTTAGGTTAATTAAAATAAATATATTTTCCCCGGTAGGGCCCGCGCCACAGGTTCAGCCTAGGGGCCCATAGATACTAAATCCGGCCCTGCATGGATCTATAAAGAGGACTGTCTAACTAAATATTTAAATAGGTAAGCAAGTAAAAAAGTTGGTTCGTTCAAAAAATGTGAATTTAATAATTAGCCTTATTAGTTTATTTGCAAAAAGTATAAAAAAAGACTTTAATGGAAAGTATTTTCATTAAACAAAAAAAAAAAGATCAAATAGAAGTAAGTTACTTTTAGAAGCAGCCATATTCTATTCCAAGCACAAAAAGTCAGTTAATAACTAAACTGCATGGCAGGAATATTTTAGGGATGACCTTTTTATGTTTCATTGTACGAGGTAGCTCCAAGATTAAAATTTCACCCATTTACTACATTATTTTGTAGTTTGTAGTAGAAAAAAAAACATCAAAGAAAGTTCATGAATCAAAAGGGAGAAAGAAAAAGAGGGAATTCAAAAGAGCTATTATTCGGCAGGTCGTATTATATTCGAAATTCAATCGATGGGTTTTTATTAAAATTGAAATATTTTATTGAAAATGAAATTCGACAGAATGAGAGGGAATTTAATTATATATTTTTTAAATGAATAATAATAATATTAATTTTTTATGTATGGTATTTAATAAATGAGTAGAATTTTTAATCAATTGTTTTTTTTTTTACAAATGAATGATTGATTCCAATAGGGAGAAATAAGCCGGCCGAGTGTGTGTCAGACCATACTAGTATATCGATTCCATACCTTATAATTAGAGACCAGATTCCTATGCAATTGCATATTTTGTTTGCCGCCACATACGACCCAGGGAATCAATTATCTATCCGAATCATGCATCTAGGACAGAGGTCGGCAACCTACGGCTCGCGAGCCACATGTGGCTCTTTCGATATCAAGATGCGGCTCTCCAGTTCCATGCGCAAATATTAATAATTATATTAAAAACTCATAAAAAATGCAATTGGATGTTGATGAAGGCAGTCCACGGTGGTTGTAAAAAATAAGACTATAATGGTTTTATTATTTTACATTTATTCGTTAAACCGACGTTTCGGAGATTTATTCTCTCCTTCTTCAGGGTATCAAAAAGTCAATGAAAGTAGTTCAAATCATAATTACTTCCTGTCTCCTTTGGCATTGTCAAGGAGACAGGAAATATTATGATTTGAACTACTTTCATTGACTTTTATCCTGAAGAAGTAGAGAATAAATCTCCGAAACGTCGGTTTAACGAATAAATGTAAAATAATAAAACCATTATAGTCTTATTTTTTACAACCACCGTGGACTGCCTTCATCAACATCCAATTGCATATTTATACCAGTCCGTCTCCTAAAGAAAAACGCTATCTCATAAAAAAATATACTGCAAACAGGATAAAAACACTCAACAGAGAACAGTGAGAATAGGTGGACTAGAGAGTAGACGGACAGCCTCTCGTCGAAGACATGGAGAACGGTAAATTACTTCATTTCGAAAATCTGAAGCAAAATTGCGATGAAACCAATACAACTATTGACACTAATTACTTCAGCATGGCTATAAACAAAATCAAGGATCGATTGGTTGAGAGATTTGAACAATTCAAAACAAACGCAAGTACTCTGGCGTTCATAGTAAATCCTCTAATCCTCTCAACACAAATACAAATGAGATCAACATTGAGCCATTTGGAATTGATACGGGTTCGCTTCAAATGCAATTGCTGGATTTGAAAACCAAACACTTGTGGAGTGGCAAGTTCACAGAACTCGAGAGCAAGTTAGAAGAGTTGGAGGTCCAGAAAAGCATGCACGTCACGCTGCACAAGTGGACAGCTCTAAAAGAAATGCCACGAGTTGAGGCACTCATATTTGAATCATGGAAAATAGTCTTCCAGAATGCTACAGTGAGGTGAAGAAGTTGGCATTTGGAGTGCTGACGATCTTCGGGTCAACATATTCGTGCAAGCAAGCGTTCTCTTGCATGAATACACTTGGGAGCAAAAAAATCGGCGCACCTCTAAATTTTCACCTTCATAAGGAATAACTCCAAAAAAATGCTTTTATTTCGAAAATTGAAATTGTAGTGAAAAGAATGAACTCTTGCCTTGAAAAAAAATATACACTTAAGTTTCTAAAGATATTCGAGGTTTTTTTTAAGGAGTTGAGGAAAAAGTTGATAAAAACACTAAATAAAATTCGGGTTTTTAAAGCGTTAAAAAACAAAAAAACAGATAAAATAAAAAAAGAATATGAATTTTATGACTCGTATAGGAACCCCTGACATTAACTGCTTCTACCATACGTTTTTTCATCGATTTTATTAATGTTTCAATGAAGTTTTGTGGAATAGTGTACCATTCTTCTTCAATGACCACTTTAAGTTCCTGGAGTGACTGAATTACAGGATGCCTAGCCCGGATCCTTCTCTTGAGTTCGTCCCAAAGGTTCGATAGGATTAAAGTCTGGACTTCGTGCTGGCCACTCCATGACCGGAATACCGACGTCACGCAGGTACGTGCGAAGCGTTGTCGCGACGTCAGGCCGGGCATTGTCATGCATCAACATGAAACTTTCACCAACTTATGGCCAGTTGTATGTCGGTTGGTAAAATCTTCTTAAACGTTGGCAAATGGTAAAACCTTAGAATTCACCTTGTGCCTGGTGGGATGACCAATCAGATGAAAGTGCACTGTCATATGATTGGCCATCCCACCCGACACATGGTAAAAAGAGTTTACCAACCGACATACAACTGGCCCTTAGTCAGCGTAAGGCATCACGTGACTCTGAACCTCTTCAATGTAACGAGTTGCAGTTAAGTTTTTTGTCTACGTTTTGACCCGCTCTGGCCATCATCAAAAGGCATCAAAGTTTTGAACTTGATTGCAATTAAAAATAATTTTAATCTGCTGAAAAAGAAGTACATAACTGTTGTTGATCCATGATTGCGAATAATATTGTAGCTTAATTTTTAGCTGCCATTCTAGCGGACGAAGTCTCTAAGAATTGCTACGGGTTGCTGACCTACAGGCGCTTGGAAGAATAAATGAATATCAAATCATAGCTCGCACTTTACATATAAGTACCTGGATGCACCGAGCCATGCTCGGTAACCTCTTCCTTCAGTTAAAAGCTTTATTTTAATTTTATTTTTAATTTATAAAAAGGTCGATTTTTATTTGAAAGCCGTTTTCAAATTAAAAAAAATACAAATATATCTATATAGTATTCACAAAGAGAAACAAAGAGGTTGTCCTCTGCTTGATGCAAATAAACATATACACATATATATCAAGATGATATATCTGTATATATATATATATTATTTATTTGTTTGTCAAACAAATAAATAATATATATACAGATATATCATCTTGATATATATGTGTATGTTTATTTGCATCAAGCAGAGGACAACCTCTTTGTTTCTCTTTGTGAATCAACAACTCTGCTACTCTCGGCAAAACAAAAACTTTTCAATTATATAGTATTCGACCATTGTACCCCCCACCTCCACCCTGCTCGACCCCACCCCCGAAACATCGCCCTACCTCCGGATTCCCCACCACTGCCCCCACCTTCTGCACCCTACACATCCACAACATCCACCCCCGCTCCGCATCAATATCGCTTTCTCATCCTCAAAACTTGTTAATAGAGTTTGTTTCATCAAAATCGTTAGAGCCGTTAAAAAAAATACAAATACTTATATATATATATATATACCTGGAAGACCGAGCTTTGTTCGAGTTTAGTTAATGCTTGACAACATCACACCACAATCACAATAGTTCTTCAAGGCCTTTGAGAACAATTAGCCCAACCCATTGTCTGTCTGGATACAATAGTAAAAGGAAAACTTTTTTTAAAACCTTAAGAATGGAATTTTTCTACCTGAGAATAATTAATTTGATTACGATAAAACCCATCAAAATCAATTTTGTCGAAGATGAGACCGTGACAGATCGAATTGTAATCGGTAAAGCCGTTTTCAAAATAGAACAATGATACAAATATATATATATATATAAACAAATATACTATTTTTGCTCATTTAATAAGAGTAGATAAATAATCAAGTTTTTAAAAATTCTATAATACCTAAAATTTATACATAGAGCATTACAACCAAATCAGTCTGATGGATGGTTTGACGCAATTGCTGGATTCTATTCCAGTGGTTAATTCATTCACCTTCTAAAATTCTACCTAATCCCTTCTTTCGTAAATCAATGGGAGAATTAATTTTCAAGTTTTATATTTAGCTTTGCGTTTTAACACGAATAATTTTGAAGCATCACCTCCCCAAGTTTTGGATTCTATGTTAACATACTTTTAAACTGTCTCAATTTATACTTAAGAAAAATGGTATCTATTTATTAATAAAAAGCCTAAATTTTTGAGAGTAAGTAAAAGTTGTGTGGGGTTATAAAATTATTTTCTTTGTGTGATTCTAAAGACTCTAGTACAGGTGTGTCAAACTGACGCCCCCCGCGGCTTCATTTATGAGGTCACTTAAGGAAATTGGAGATTATAAAAAAGGCTTTTATAAAAAATAAAATGTTTTATATAAAAAAAAAACATTTATACAAAAACAAGATAAATAATATTGTATTATTCCGTTCTACTTGGGTGTTAATTTAATTAATAGCGGGGCAACATTTCTATGGCCCGCAACATAAATGAGTTTGACACTCCTCTGTGGGGGCCGTCCATAAATTACGTGACACAGTAGGGGGGTGAGGGGACATCTCAGAATGGGACAGGGGGTCAGGGGATCTTAAAAAATGTGATGTCACAAAAGTCAAATTAAAAAATTTAAAAGATTAAACTTAAGATCCTATATCAAATTTCTTTAGTTGAGTTTAATTTATAAAAAAAATTCTACAATTATTAAATTATACTGGTAGGGTATAAAAGTGATAGTGTGACGTCACAATACAGGACCCGGGCTCAATGAAAATGTGACAGAATGTGACACATGGGGAATAAAAATTCTTGAAATTCCTGTGACGTAATTTATGGACGGCCCCTGTGGTCTATTTTATTTTAGTTCTCCAAACGTGCATGTTTCGGGCTTGAACAAATGCCTATTCCGCATGTTCTATAATCATGCGGGACATTTTTCCCATGCAAGACGATATCGTGAGCTTATTGCGAAAAGTCACTGAGTACACTTTTGGTGGATTTTCATCTAATGTACTATGTTATGTACGTAGTTATGAGTTTCGATCATATTTATCGATATAAAAATACTTTATTTTTAAAACTAATCGTACATATCTCAAATGTAAGAAAATATTAGTTAATGACTTTTCGCAATAAGCCCACGATATGTTGCAATTTTTTACGGAATGAGATTGTTAGTCTCACTACCAACCCCTTTTAGTCGCCTTCTACGACAAGCAGGGGATACTGTGGACCTATTCTTCCCCCGGTCCACAGGGGGAATATTAGTTTAATAAGTGTTCTATTACATCATTATCATAAAATATAAGGACATATGTAAGAGCTATTTCAAAATTTGGTACGGTCTCTACAAATTTTATTAAGCCGATAGTTTCGTTGTTAACAAATAGTGTGAGTTAGGGTATTAATGTGGAACTTGGTGCAAATGTGTAGTTTATTAATAAAAACGTTTTATTTTCATTTTTTTTATGAATTTCAGCTCGCCATGATTATTTTTCTCTATTTTTCAACCGAATATCGAATAAAGCGTATGGGTGAAAAAAGTATTATTATTATAAATTTAAAACAATCGATATTTCAGGAATTTTTGACGAACATGATTAATGGATAATTAAATATGTATATTATCTATATATTAAAAAAAATACAAATCTTTTAAATACAATCAATAAATAATTTTTACTTTCATATTTACATTCATATAATATAATGTAGAAGTATTGAGATGGCCTGTCTGGTTTCTTTTAAACATATTATACATTCTTAAGTATATATTTATTTACTTTTTTTTGAAAATATCAATATATCTTTTTTATAAATATCCTGTATATAATTTTGTATATATATTCTGTGTATTTCTTGTATATATTGTAAATATTATTCTTTGATGAGTTATGTATCTACAAATATTTATAAATATTGACAAATTTCTGGTGAGTGGATGACTGTAATTGTTTGATTGCATTGATGTAGTTACTTAGACGAGACTAGTATAATCTCATAATTATGTTTATTATTGTTTTAACTCCAAAACGTCAGAGGGAATATTTAAATAAAAGAAATACCAAAAGCTGCTAGACTCTTTATTGAATCCTCGTTAAATATATTAAAACAATCCCTAATACATGTGTATTATATGTTTGAGAGCTTAGATGGTTCAATTCTTCTTGTAAAGGAAACTGGTATGAGATTTTCATGTACAAATCAACTTAAAGAATTTCCAAAACTACGCCTCGAGTTGGCTTTAGCACTTGGTTAAAATCGATATCCAATACAAAAGTATAAATAGGAGCATTCCCTAGGGCTACCAAAAAGTGCTTCAGAGATAGAGCCAATAGAAGATATTTAATAGACACAAGGGTTTTTGTTTACCCTCGAAGGGATTGCTCGTGCAATTCTAAAGGACTTAACTCCGCATATCACTCTTAATGAAACAACAAACAATTTCAGAAGAACTCAAATAAGAGGGAGAGCCGTATTTATATTACGAGTAAGAAACGGTGACCCATCCAATGAACCAAATAATACTTAATTTTCTTGTTTTCAGCATGCCAACGTCATTTGAGAAATAATCTAATAATTTAATATTATTTAGATAGGAAATTCATTCTATTTTAGTGGTTAAGAAATCTAGTATTTCTGGTGGAACTCTGATCAAGAGAGAATAAATATAAATTGGAGGAAAAAATGAAAGTTTTTCAAGTGTCGGTACGAAGTTTGAATTTGTCGGGAATTATTTATTTTAAATATCTAAATATTATATTCATTTAATTAAATATTTTCTTACCTAGAGTCAAAAGGCCATTTCTAGAATAATAGAAATTAATAAATTAATCCCTAATAGTGTGAATCAGGTCTGAACTTGTATTTCATCCCCAAATTTTAAGATCATTGAATTTATTTATTTAAAATAAATAAAAAAATATGAAAAATGTTTAAGAAATTTCCACAAAAACTTGATATATAAATACAGTGAAACCCCTCAAATCCGAACCCCGGAAATCGAAATCCAGGAAATCCGAACGCAAAAAAGAGAAACTTATTTATTTAGTCATCAAGCAATTATGTATATATTCTAACTTTATTTTACATAATTAGTTGAAAATTAACAAAGAAGTACAGTTGGCATAGCTAACAAAAGGTAAACTGTCTACATACTTATGTCATCCAGGATTGAAAAACTCTAAAAGTTGGTTATTGAAAACCTTTAGGTTAATCACTTTGTAAAAACAATGAAATAATAATAGAAACACACAAAATACATATCACTTAATCGTTCACTTGATATCAGTTATCTTCAATTGTCGAAGCCGCTTTCGGCTAATCCGAACAGGCTACACCCCCAATTAGTTCGGATTTGAGGGGTTTCACTGTATACAAAATGAAATTAGAAGAATTTGTAATTTCAAAACTGTTTTCTAAAAAATAATCACAATTTTTTAATTATGATGTTGTTATTGCAAAAGAGCAAATATATGGTATATAGTACCTGGAATACAGAGCTTCGATCGGGTTTTAATTGGGTATTGTTTATTTAAATTGCAATTTTCTTTTTGACGAGAATAGCAGAATTTTTTAAAATTAAAGGAGACAATAAAAGAGTGTGTCTTCTGCTGGAAAAATATTTTTTTAATTTATTTAAAACGAGATTATAATTTCGAGGGCTTTGTCCTCTTCATGAGTCTATTACAATTCCTTTAAATCAATTGTAATAGATTGATGAAGAGGGCAAAGCCCTCGAAACTATAATCTCGTTTTAAATAAATTAAAAAAAATATTTTTCCAGCAGAAGACACACTCTTTTATTGTCTCCTTTAATTTATTGTTAATTTGATCAACCAATTGTTGTTGTTTTGATTCAACCACATAATTTATTTTTTCAAACACTTGTTAATAATTTGTTTAATTATAAAATCTATCAAAATATTTTTTCACTCTACCACAGGCGCAAATAATAAATATTTTTCTTCCATATATTCAGTTATCAATGTAAACTCTTGAAGATGGGCACCTCGTCCGAAATATATGAGTCTTGCTCATAAGCAATATTTCGGAAAAGACGGAAAAAATCATGCGTTAATCCGGGCCAACCATCAACATCGACTGCAAAACCAGATCGATTCTGTAGAAGGCAATGCTCTGTGTTTGGTGGGATCAGAAAGGTGCGGTGTATCATTAGCTTCTAAAACCTGGTGAAACTGTTAATACTAATCGCTACAGACAACAAATGATCAATTTGAACCAGGCATTGATTGAAAAACGACCATAATGGACCAGAAGACACGGCAAAGTAATTTTGTTACACGACAATGCGCCTGCACACAAAGCAAAACTGGTTCAGGATACAATCAAAGCAATTGGCTGGGAGCTGCTACCCCACCCGCCGTATTCACCAGATTTGACCCCTTCCGAATACCATTTGTTTTCTTCGATGGGACACGCATTGGCTGAGCAGCACTTCGATTCCTACTAAGAAGTCGAAAATTGGGTGTCTGATTGGTTTGCTTCAAAAGACGAACATTTCTATTGGGGTGGTATCCACAAATTGTCAGAAAGGTGGTCAAAATGTGTAGAAAGCAATGGTCAATACTTTGATTGAAAATCTTTTACTTTCCCATTAAAAATTAGTGTTTCATTTTCACAAAAAAACGCTCACTTCATACCGGTATACCTAGTATATATTGCGTTCATTAATATGAATAGATTTATTCAGAAGATGAGTTTTCTGTAGAATTCTCAAGGAAGGTCAAATAATTTTGCACGAAATTCGTAATAAAATTTTAAAAGCAAGATTAAAATTTTCAAAGTATGATTATTTTAGAAATAATTGAGTTTTTTCAGAAATCAAAAATAATGTTTTTGTTTTGTTGCTGGGTTATCATCGTGAAGATTGTCAAATATAAATAGGCTGTCATTTTTTTTTTAATTTTACCCACTTTCTGTGTACAGGGTCAATATTAAGTTATCCAGAAAGGAAGTTCAAATAATTGGCTAAAAGCTCGATGAAATTATAATAATAATAACAAATTGGTTGATTGACCACAAACCTGATTTATTATCACATAAATTAGGAGTAATATTCGAATATAATTTTAAACAATTATTGTTAATATACATGGTTCTATATATATATCAAGACAAAAATAAACTGCCTCGTGTGGTCTTCAATTATGAAAAGTTAATTACAAAATCATTTGAAAGATTTTATCATATATTGTTTAACCTATTTATTAAAATGGAGATTGATTTTTGCCTCTGTGGTCTATATTTAAAAGAGACTATCAATCAAGCCTTTTATCGCTTGTGCAGATATACCATCGCAGAAGTTCTTACGTTTTGATATGAAAATCTTTTGCGAGCTAAGCTTAAATATTTTTTGAGGTACAACCCCCATTTTTTTTCTTTTTTACTTTTTTGAGTTCGTTTAAGTACTACTTAAAATATCCTTCATAATTTTAGTCAGTTTATATCCCTTAGGATCATGGGTCAATAGGTAGTTGTTATTTCTCTATCCGAAAACAGAGAATAATTCGATATCTAGAAAAAAAATTAGTAACATACGTACGTAAGTACGACAAAACAGTTAATATCTCAAAAAATATAATTTTTTCGATGTTCACTCATAAGGGCTTTTTTGTAGACCAAAACGCCATGGTTTTGCTCAATTTTTTTAATCAAAATAATTTCAGCCGTTTTTGAGATATTTCGAAAAAACACTTTTTTCATGAACGATTACAATACTTGACCATATCCTATATGGCAAAGTAATAGATTTTGTCAATTTAATTGGTATGCTAAAATATACAGATATATATGTCTTTAATACCTGCTCAGGGGGTTAAAAAAATCGAACTTCTTGACAGTTTTTGAGGAAACCAAAATTGTAAATATTTAAGATAAATGATGATTCTATTGTGATTTTGTTACAGGTTATAAAGCCTGAGGTAGTCTCAAATGGAGACAAAACGTCACATAATGTGTAGTGCTTTATAAGTGTATTTGTAAAAAATTATTTTGTTTCTGATTCTCAAGAAAAGTAATATTTCGATAATACATCAAGGAATTTAATACAATAATTTCTTTAGATAAAATTTATGAAAAAATAATAATAATATGGTAATAATTTCAATTTTGTTATATTTAACAGACTTCATCTGAGAGTAAATTCGTTTAAGTTTTTTTATTTTTGTTTTTTTTGTTTTTGAGAAATATACCTATATGTATATTTTTGGTCGTTTGTAGTGATGGAGTTAATTTATTTTAATAAATCATTTGGAAGAAAAAAATATGATTCAAATACATGCGATATTTAGATCAAAACATCAGTGGTAGGTAATTGTATTTTTTTTCTAGTAGCTTAGTAAGCAAGGGCAAAATAATGTATTAATACATTTTTTATTAACTCGTTTCAAAATAAAAACAAATCTTTCGAATTTCTTCAAATAGTTAAACGAAGTATTCTTAAAGTATTTATTGTAGCGCCCGTAGAATGTTTTTTGGAGGGAAAATTTTAATGTATTTTTCGATAAATATAACTGATTAACTAAATCATTGGTATTAATGAAAATAAATTGTACTTCTGTCGTAATCAAAACTTATAAAAAGTTTCTAAATGTTATTACTCTAACAATAATATACAAGTTTCTTAAATTATGTTACTGGGAAATACTTATTATTAAGCAAAAATCAGCATTTGAGAGTGTTTTGCGTAGTTCCACGTGAAAGCGCTGAACCTCACTAAATAGAAAACAAGGGTTTCTTCGTCTTGTAGTAATATAACAAATTTAGACTTCAAAATAAGTATAAGTGATTGTCAATAATGAAAAATGCCGAACAAAATTGATAATAAATAAGCAAATAATATCAGTTTTGTTAAGGGAGAATGGTGAAGGTTGTTCGTGAAACTTATTTAAATAAAGTAAAGATAATTTAAAAAATTTAAATAATATAAAATTCTATATAGGTTTCACAGGATTCACAGGTTTTCTGAAACCTACCTAGAATTTTATATTTTTAAATTTTCTTTATTTTAAATAATATCAGATCTAGGTGAGGAAAATGACTCTATGCGGGAAGGACCATTCAAGGGGTACTGTAGCATATGGGCCCGTTTACCAAATATATTCGGATGATTATTAAAATTCATGATAAATGCACAAAGGGGCCCAAATAAATGATTTTTATTTATTTTTTTTTTTGGGGGGGGGGGGTGTATGTTTTTGATTTTTAAAATTAAGGTTTGTATTTAATGTTAGTTTATATGTATGCTTCGTCTTGAACTAAAAATTATTTCATGCTTTACTCTTAGAAATATTTTGATAGTTATTAGATATTTTATTTATTAAAATTTTCTTGGAAAATAATTTTTAGGGTTTGGGACAAAATTAAAACGGGACATTATTAGTCTTTATTACAAGGCCCGCATCTTCGTCTATCAGCTTGAAAGCTAAAGAAGATACAAACTTTTACAAGTTTATAAGATGTAAGTATTTATATTTTCCCCTAAAAGAAAAAGTATTTTAAAATTTTAATCATTATTTTATTGGATGTCGAATTTTTGTGGAATCGAATTTTTTTTTTATTAGAAGGGGCGAGTATATTTATAAATACCTCATTAAGTAGAATAAATGTATTATTATTATATTAATTCTATTTAAAATTACGGTGTAGAAGATGTACAAATACCAATTTTACACGAATTTTGTGGCTAACAGGATCTCCAATCCAGCGAATTTAATATTATGGCAAAATTTTACAAATATGTTCATTCTCTCCTTAGTAACAATAAATAAGAACGAATTTGATATCTCAAATATTTCGGAAGATTAATGTGATCCAGGTAAATTTAATAATGATAATTTTCAAATTAAATTTAATGTTCGTGTTATTTTTTAATTTTTAGCTTAATAAAGAAGTATACATATTTTAATTTTAATAAATACTTATAGGATAGGGAGGGTGTCGTGATAAGATTCAACCCCAAGGGTAAGTAAGGTCAGTCCTGCCTGCGGGGTCTAAGTCTATTTATTATCTAATATGATAAATAGATTTGAAATTTTTTTTCAAATTTATTTTTAAGGAATTTTTCGAAGGTGTTGCATTCTTTTTAAATGGTTATTATTCCTTACTTTAGTTAAAAAATAACACAATTTATATTTTAAAAAAATATATTGTCATATAGGGAGGTTTTGAACACTTAAAATATGCCATAATTTCTTCAACTCCAATTGAATTAACTTCTATATTGTTTGAACACAACTATCAAAATGTATACTATATTATAAATATATAAATAATAATCTTCTATTTAATGAATTTGTCAAAAAAACTTTTTTCTAAAGCTGATGATGACACTTTGTAAGTGTTCGATCCGCCCCTATATGACAATTTTTATATATACCTATATACTAGACTGGTCGTTAAAAATTAAATTTTTTTCCGACGCACCCTAAAAAGATTCATTTTGATGAAAAAAACGGCAGGTATTTTTTTTTTAATATTAATAACAACACATACGTACAAGACGATCTAAGTTCATTTTTTTGGTACAATCATGTTTTTTTGAAAAATTTTCATTAAATATGCAATAATAATACTTTTTTGATAATTGGATATTATTAACAATGTTACATTATTATCAGTACAACTAAGAGAAATTTCGCGAAATATTTTTTATATCAACTACAGAAGTATGAAAGCGTCGGTAATTTAATAAATTATGATTGTACATTAACCTGCTAGCTAACTTGCAGATAGGAAATTTACTTGGGAAATTAGTTCAAATTTACTGATGAAAATATAATGATAATAATAATGTGACATTAATAATAATTTTTTGATAATATCAAATTGTCAAAAATTTATTATTATTATTGCATATTTAATGAGAAATTTCCAAAAAAAAAACATGATTTTACTAAAAAATTAACTTTGATTGTCATCCCGCACGTGTTGTTTTTGATAAAAAAAAAAATACCTCGCCTTTTTTTATCAAAAGGAAGCTTTTTATGTCGGAAAAATTTAATTTAATTTAATTTTTAACAACCATTCTAATATATATATATATATATCTGTGTTATGTTTTAACGAAAAGAAAAAATAATAACGATTTCAAAAGAATTTCTTGAAAATAAATTTGAAAAAATCCAAATCCAAATCCAATCTTATATATATAAATATGATATGTTCAGTACATTAAATAGGATACAGTGCAAATATAATCTAACTAAAATTAAGATAGCTAAATTTCAAAGTCTAATGAATAGTAATAATAAGATGATCAATACTCTTCGAGAATGAAAAGCAAAACTAAAAAAATGACCTGGCGTCAAATGAGATGAATGTTTATTGTTCGTGCTTTGGAAATGAGCTTAGAGAGTGCCGGTTTTAAGAACTCTAATTAAAAAAGATAAGTAGAGAAATTGACAAAGTGCGAGCGAGAATGATTGGCTTGATCTAAATGTTGTTTAGCTTCTTATTCTTAATTCTGCTTACAAGGGCGGAGAGGAGCCGCTCGTGCCACTGTACGGATGTCAAGCCAGGTGAGAGTGAAGGTAGCAACACGTCCATGGGACAGACACCTTCAGCAAGTTAGGCGCAAGGGGAGGCATCTGCAAGGTGTACAAGTGCGCATGCGCAAAGGGGCGTCCCCGCACCCCTCATCGAGAGAGTCACGCCAACATAACCAACCAACCCCCCCAGCGAAACCACCACCGAATTAAAGGTTGATAACTCCAATCGTTAAATAGAGAGAAAAATTGGTGGCGTGTTTAGTGCACATCACATGACTTTCACTTAAGAAGGTCCTTTCGCCGACAATGTTAAATAAAAAATATTAGATTATAACTATATCTTAATTTTTACTTTATCCAATGCGAAGCATGGGAGAAAGTATTGGAATCGCTCTCGCGGCAAGCGCGACTTCAAAGGGTCCTCAGGTAAAGACTACGGAACCCATAGACTCATTTAAGGTCACAAATTGAAGTATTCAATGAGATTGAATTTTAACACGTGACGGTTTTGCCAAAAATTACCTGGAATCTCGTCGAGAGGCCAAAAAGTGCCATTTTTTTTGGAAGTGCGTGGGGATGGATGGATGGATGGATGTGTGTGTGTGTGTTATCGTTTTTTTCGTCCACGATTTTTTCCACACCTTTGCGCTGATTGAAATGAAATTGAAAACCTACCATTAGTTTAACAAAATGAAGCGCTGATTAGTTTTTGGTACATATCGGTCCACAAACATTAGTACTTTATTTCAGTACTTTTTATTTTTTTCTAAATATCTTGAAAATGACTAAACAATTTTGATGAAATTTAATATCCTAATTAAGTACCTTGGGGACCACAAAAAAGGTTAAATAAAGTTTTTAGTAAAATTATATTTTAAAGTACTTTACTCAAGAACATATTAATATTTCAAATGAATTTGGATAAAGTTTATTTATAATAGTTTAAGTCTCTAACTATGCTTTGGTGAAGATTCAATCACACATTACTGTGCAAATTTTTGAAAATAAAATTTATTTAAGTGTAAACATTTTCTTTGAGTCTTTTGGAAAATTTAGATCTTAACACTTTCTTTTGAATTATATTTCTATTAGTTGATTATATAAAGTTAAAAAAAAGTAATTAAGCCTAGTTTACACGGACTTAGTACTTGCCATTAGTACTATTCCATTTACTAAGCACTTAGAAGACTAATTGATTAGTAGTGGTTCACACGTCTCTTCTAACCACTCTAATTAGTGTATAGTGAAAGCTGCGAGATGGCAATTCGAATTGTCAATATATGTGGTAGGGGAAGCTACTTGCCATTTGTAAATAGAAACCATTTCTATTCACTCGCACTTGCTACTTTACTAATACTAACCACTTATATTGTGTGTTTACACGACACAGAATTAGTACGAGTGGTTAGTACTAATACTTAGTATTAAGCCCGGGTAAACTAGGCTTTACTTTAAAAAATCACATAAATGCTATTTAATTCTATTATTTTTCATTTGTATTTTAACTTATTTGATTAAATATTAGATACTACAATTCATTTGACTCAACAGGAGCGAAGGACTCCCTTAAGCCGAATTTATAACAAACCAAATAAAATAATTGAAGGAAAAAGTAAAATTTTTTCAAGAATCTGTAGATACATTATTTGCAATTTCGATAAAATCTAAATGTGATATTAATATCCATTTAATATTTTTTTACCTAGAGCAGTGTTTCTTAAACTATGAGCCGCGGCCCGAAATAGGGTCGCAAAGCTAAATGTTGGGGTTGGGAAAATTTAATTCAGATACATGAATTTAAAGAGACATTAGTCGTAATAATTTATTTAACTTTAATTTAATATCTATTTTACATTTTCTGTAAACTGTTTTTGATTGACATTTGAGGGCAGAATTATAAATGACAAAATGAAATGTCTCTTTGGCCCTGTGTTCGAATTTTTAAAGACTGAGCAAATACAGTGATTTTTTGGGTGAGGTAATTATATAACAAACATCACAACATATAATATATTTAAAAAGTTCTTTAACTCAATTTAATGTCTAACCATAATTGTATTTGCCCAAAAAAAAGGTCTACTGAAGAAAGAATTTTGTACAAAATTTCAGAAATATTTGGATAAAAAAAAAAAAAAAAGAAACACCATTTAAAATTAAAAAACTGCTGAAAAATAAGCCTTTCATTTAACACCTATAAAAATCATCAGCACCACCGTGAATCAAAATATTAATGAGAATAATCACCTGCCATATAAAGCCCAAGAGGATTCGCTGAGCGATGGATGGACTCAAAACATAAAAATTGAGTTTCTTCAAAAATATTTGATTGAATTCTGGATCGGAGCTAGAACTGGATTTCCCAAATTTTCTGAAATGGAATTAAATGTTCTGCTGCCTTTCAGCAGAACATAGAGGTATATTTATGTAAAACGACTTTTTCAGCTTTAACGCTTATTAAATCCAAATATGGTGAAAAGCGTTGAAAATGCAGTCAAAGAGTGCACCAAGATTTAATTTGTTACACCCGTCTCATTAAAACGTGCTTTTCTTTCATTAATATTTGAATACTTGAAACAAATCTTAAAACAACTTCTTTTCATATGTGGATTTTTTACTAATTATCTATGGGAAAATATTTATTTTTATATCTTTAGGTACTTTTTAAAGACTATAGCTGGGTTTGTATATGAAATCTGCCCCCACGGCTTTTTCGATTTGCTCTTGGGTGATCGATTTGACATTAAATAAAAATAATTCAGCTAAATTTTTAGCTCTTTATCTCAAATGATTTTCGAGATTTTCAAAAAACCTATTTTTTCGATTTTATTTTTTGTTCAATAGTATGAATGGTGATTTTTTTCCAATTCTTAGGAGCAAAAGGGATGAAAAAACACTTTCATTATGAATCTCAGGTGGAAAGCCGATTTTTAAGAACAGAAATAAAACTATAATCATTTTTAACTGTGTTATTTAAAAGTGTCCACCGCGAAACTTTGTCAGAAAATGTCTTCTATACTCCTTTACACTCAGGAATTTTTTCATTTTTTTTAAGTGGTGAAACGTTATGAAAAAAAATAAAAGCTAATAATATCTGGGGTCGCGGAAAAATATCTATGACAAAAAGGGGTCATGAATGATAAAAGTATAAGAAGCGCTGACCTAGAGTAAAAAGACCGTTCCCAGAATAATAGAAATTAAGAAATTAATCTATAATACCTACTCTGAAACAGGTCTTGACTTGAATATGACACCCTTGAAATATATGAGCACCAAAGAAAGAGAGATCATTCTATCCCTGCCCTTTTTAGTAATGTTCCTCGATTTCTAATTAATGCTACTAGCCTTTACGTTTCCCAATTGTCTACGACTTACCAATCAGGAGGGTATGCCCCTACATACACACATAAAAAACAATGGATTTTTTGGACCATTAAACCCAATTTTTTTACGGGTTTTCTTCTACTAACGTTAACGTAAGATAAAGTGAAAGTAAATTTATCTAAAACATTGAACATTCAGAGAAGGGATCGCAATTGTTTCTCTTACAGTTATAAAGGGTGTTCCAAAATTCACGCAAGAAGTAATTTTGATAGAAAACACAGGTTTTTAATTAAAAATTGCAGATTTTTTATAGATTCATAAAGTGTATAGTATAGGATTATGTTTGGAATAGGATATCGGAGAAGAGAGTTCGTTGAATGGATTATGGAACAACAACAAGTGGATGCTGATTGTTCGAACAAGATCATCTTCAGCGATGAGGCTCATTTTCATATTGAATTAGGGTTCAGAAAATCCATGAGTGATTGTTGAGAAACAAATGCATCCACAAAGTGTCACTATTTGGAGCAGATTTTAGGTTGGAGGCATCATCGGACCATTTTCTTCTAAAATGCGGGTGGTTAATGGTGATCGCTATCGCAACATTATAATCCAATTTTTTATGTCTAAATTGCAAGATATTGTTCTGGACTTCAAGTGGTTGCAACAAGAAGGTGCCACATGTTATACTGCTCGAGAAACATTTCAATTACTGAATGAGTCTTTTCTTGGACGTGTAATTTCCCGTTTTGGTAATCAGAAATGGCCACCCAGATCATGCGATTTTAACATCGTTATATTTTTTCTTTGGGGCTTTTTGAACTCTGACGTTTATGCCAACAAGCCCTCGACCACCCACGCCTTGAAGGAGGACATTGAAAGAAATTCATTTATGCAAAAAGGTCATGGAAAATTTCGACAAAAGTATGCGTATGCACAAGCAAAGCCGTGGAAGCCATTTACCCAAAATGGTATTCCAAACATAACCCTATACTGTGTATACTTTAATAATCAATAAAAAAAATTTCATTTTTTAAAAAAAAAACCTGTGTTTTCTATCAAAACTAGTTCTTGTGTGAATTTTGGGACACCCTTTATAAGTGAAACTAATAACAAGTATCGAGCTGATGAATGGTTTATTCCTAGGCGAGTGCTGTGCTTTGCATCAGCAATTGTCTCTAATCTCCTTTGTACCAAGGTTAAGAAGATAAATCTGTTATCTGTCAATTGAAATTGCAAAAAAAATAATGATTTATTTTCTACCTGAACTGATAATTATCTAAATTTACACAGTGCACTTTGTAAATGAGAAAATTTGCAAAATCGCATATGCGTGATTTCAAAATCAGTTTGCGTTATTATAAGAAGAGCTCGCGCCATAGTTAAATATAGCATTTCGAATTCTAACAAAAAGGAATAGGTCAGAATAATATAACAACCGCAATGGGAATAAAATTATTTTTGAAATCAGATAAATATTCAAATTTTTATAGGATATGGATCTGCGTGTGTAGACATAGTCGTCGGTTAGATTGCGGAAGAAATATAAAGATGGAAATCAAACAAAAATTCTATTAATATGGAGTGTTGAAGCCATTCAAAAGAAATTCGCATATTGAGGGTACAAGGATGTTATGGTATTTGTATTTAACAAAAAATATACAATTTGTCAAAGTCAAATCGAAAAGGAATTAAATTTTTCGGCCTTTCTAGCCATCAGCCAATTTACGATAATATTTTTTTTTTTTTTTTTTTTTTTTGTTTTGTTTTCTATCTAGGGATCAGATTTTATCCGGTTGCCGCGAGTCGAATTCGAACCCCGGTTCACTTGATTTGCAGGCTTGTACACTATCCTCTCAGCCAACCCGACCCCTAGGAATTAAATTGAGAACCACTACAAATAAGTACCTAGCATATATAAAAAAGACAAATGCTGATAGTAGTAGTAGTTTAAAATTTCTAAAAAAATTCAGAGAGATGGTCATCTACTAAATCCGAGCTGTTATGGATCCTTTTTATCAAGGGTTATTTCACCCCTTCGGGAATCAAACCCGAATGCTAAAAAATACAATCCGGGCACATGGCTTGGCTTGAATGAAACATTTTTCTGCGTGATATATTATATGGCAGATGTAATTATATCCCGGTGAGCAAGCCAAGTCCCCGAATTTGGTAATCTGGTTCGATTTCCGAAGGGGTGATACAACCCTTCTGACATAATAAAAATAATTAATAAAACCTCGGATTTAGTAGACGGCCATCTTTCTTGATTTTCTTTAGAAACCAAAAATAAATCTTATGGTTAAAAATAAACTTAAAAAAAAAACTGGTATTTTCCAGAAATTCAAACATCATGGGCTGTAAAAGCCATTTAAATACCGTATCAAGGATATGTACTATATTATATGTTTGATTTCCATGTCAGAAGAGCTCACAATGGATCAAATGTATTAAAATCACTCGGTGCTTTCGATAACCGAAGCAGCTGAATTACTCTGCCCTGGTTGAGTATATGGACCGTGCGTCACGACTTTAGTGCCAACTGGCGACGAAAATGTAAGCTTTGGGGGATGATTTATTAAACGTCCAAGACAAAGGGGCTCGCTCACCGCCACCTAGGCTCCGTACACTCTTTTAACTATGATATAATACTATAATACAATATTTTGCCCTAATTCTCCAAAATAATTTGAATAAATAAACACAAGAGAGCGCTAATTTCAGTAGTGCTGCCTCTATGTTTAACGCACGGTCCCTATTCCTTTCCAATTTATATTAAGGAAATCTGTTTATTAGTGAAATGTTTATATGTTTTAAATAAATAGAAATCTTTTATAGAACAATCTAGAAAAGTTTAAATAAAAAAACAGGCGTTCCAGGAGAAATTCTCTCTTTATTAATGGAAATTCCGATATTTTTGAAAAAATAGTTGTTTTAAAAGAATGATAAAGCTATGAACTAGCATAATTGTTTTATCCTGCATTTCTTAAAGCAACTATTTTTTCAAAAGTTTCGGAATTTCCATCGATAAAGGAAAAATTTCTACTGTAACTTCTGGTATTTTAATAAACGTTTCTAGATTCTTCTATCAAAGGTTTGTATTTATTTTTATATACATTAAACAATCAATTTTTTTTTT
The DNA here is from genome assembly GCA_024734495.1 of Forficula auricularia. Lineage (NCBI taxonomy): Eukaryota > Metazoa > Arthropoda > Insecta > Dermaptera > Forficulidae > Forficula > Forficula auricularia. The sequence goes on along the minus strand of JALMQS010000768.1, from coordinate 340,365 downwards.
AAGTTTAAATAAATACAAGGGGGTCGGGTTGGTCGAGTGGATAACAGAAATGCCTTCTAATCAAGCCCGATTCGTTGCAATCCTACTTTAATCTGATCCCTACATGATTGATAAATAATTAATAAATATAAAGTATAGTAAAATGGCTCATAGTTAATGCTGAAAAGGTAAAAAAATAAAAATAAATAAATACAAAAAAGAAGGAATCAGATCTTAAATCTTAGTAGATACCTATGTTTAAATTATATAAAGTAAAGAAAATTACTAACTTTATGTGAAACCTACCTAGTACCTATTTTATATTTTAAATTTTAAAAAGTTTCTTAAAAATTTTTCAAAATTTTCTTTACTTTATTTAAAATGTTTCACCAAGAACCCACACCATTCTCCCTTAACAAAATTTAAATTACATGTTAGAAGGTTTCGCCCCCACACTCTTTAATTTGAATAAAATAAATAAAAGGGACGATAACGGGCTTTCCGTGATTTTTTTTTCAATTTTATAAAAATCTTATCAATTTTTTATAAAATAAAAATAATAACACTCAAATGTTCAAATTGATATTAGAGTAGAACCTCGTTTATCCGGACAAAATGGGACTAAAGGCAAACAGGATAATCAAAAATCCGGATAATCCGGATATATGGGTAATAAAAACAAAACCAATCCTCAAATAAGCGAATTTGAATTTATTACGATAAAAAAAAACATGTTTATATCAAAATTACTAGAATTTTAAAAAATACATACGTTAAAAAAAATAAAATACGATAAATTTTCACATCATTTCTTTATATTTGAAGATTTATTAAAATAAAAATGTCTACAAATCCGATCCGGATAAACGAGGTTTTACTGTTTTTAAGTTTAAAAATAATAAAATTTTTGAATTAAGAAGTTGCATTTATTAATGTAATTTATTAATGAATGAGTAAAAGTCAGGAGTCTGCGGAAATACTATTTATTCTATCAAAGGGGTTCACGATCCTTTAAAGTTTGGGATCCAATGATCTAGACCAGTGATTCTCAACCTGGGTTGGGGTCCCGCGCCTAGAGGTCAAAAAAGAAAAAATATAAAAACAAAAATAGTAGTTCACCCCTCAAAAAATTTGTGATGTAAAGTAAAAATACTAAATTTAGTCTAATTATTGCCTTATAGTCAAATAAAACCATTGATACATAAGAATGCGATGAACATCACTATTATTGTCTCAGTGATAGCATTTTTTTGCTCTAAAGTTCCTATCTTTCTTATAATACAACGATTACGTTACATATTAGTAACAAAATTGGGGATCCCAAAACTTAGTTAACTTCAATGCAGGGAAAACTCAGTGTTGCCTTATTTCTAGGCGCGTCGACAGAAACCTCCCAAACATATCATTCGACTCAAACTCACTAGAATTCAGGGATAAAATTTCAATGGTAGTCGTAACTCTAGGGTCTGACCTTTCATGGAATGACCATATCTCAACCACTGCTAAAGCTGCAGCGCGCAAGCTTGGTCTCCTATTTAGGTCTAGACGCTGTTATACTCCCAGTCAACTTCTTATACTGTATAAGGCTCAAATTCGTCCCTGTCTCGAATATGGCTCTCAGCTGTGGAGGGGTGCCTCCAAGCATTCTCTTGCTACACTGGATGCAATTCAGAAGCGAGCAATTAAACTAATAGGAGACCCGGCTCTAACCAACTCACTCGACTCCCTGGCTCACCGAAGAGCCGTTTCTGCCCTTTCCCTGTACTACAGATACTATCACGATGTCTGTTCAGTCGAGCTGAAATCAATTATCAGGGGGTAATGCCCTCTTTATGAGAAACACGCGGTTTTCAAACGCTCAGCACCCCTTCGCTTTCAAATTGGATAAAAGTCGAACAAGCGCTTTCGCCAACTCTTTTATCCCTATGACCTCCAGAGACTGGAACTCGCTCCCTGCCACCATCTTTCCCGCGACTTATAACCTTCAGCTATTTAAGACCCGTATCCACAGATACCTTCGACCCCCGACCCAACCCATAAAATTCTTTCTTCTTCTTTTCACGATGGAGGGGCCAACCCAGGCCTTTAGGGGATGCACCTTTTTGGTGTAACTCCTTCTCTCATCATTATCATAAAAAAAGTGCTCTAGGGTTCCTCGCTCTACAAAAGTTTGAGAAACACTGATCTAGAGAAATGGAGTTGATCTAAAGTCAAGTGATGGTCTACTAAAAGAATGAAATTCCCTCTCAACCAATATGCTAATAAGCAGAGGAGAGACTTAGTACCTTGACCTAGGGAACTAGTGGAGGGAACGACCAAAGTCAAACCAATGAGTCAACGGTTGAGATGCTACTCATCGATTAAGATACTCTTGAAGATAACATATCTCAAATGGCGCCAGATAATCGATGCTTAATCCAGCGAGAAGGAACATTTTCAAAATCTCTTTTATTATTTGGTCTGTCGGCAAGCAGAGGTTGAATTTTTTTGTTTCTTTAACGTGCTTAGAAATCTGTGAATTGTGAAGAAAAATCATTTCCAATGATTATTTTTTCAATCTGTCAGTGAGTTCATCTGAATTCCAACATTCACGAATACTTAAGAACGGAAGCTCATAGAAAGTACCTACACAGTGGCAAAAAAATGTTAGTCTTAAGGTACATGTACAGGGTGGTCCTTATTTTGGGTATTTTCGAATATTTACGATGTCAGAGGGGCTCATATGGTTCGAAATAAATAAATAAAAAAATATCCCACAAGTTTCAAGTCTATATCTCAATTTTAACCTGTGCCTCACCCGAACAGCGATTCAAGTTTCCCATCTAAATAACATGGGGTTTTTGGAATTGAACGATCAATTTTTTATTCCGGCCCAAGCAATGGTTCAAAAAATTTGAAACTCTGTAAACTTTATCCTTATAATAGTAGCTATCCTTCAGAATTTTTAAAGGTTTTTGGGGTATATGATATTTTTAAAAGTTTACACTAATCTTTTTTACACAAATTCACGAAAATAATAACCCTTTGTGATAAAATTCTGCTTTAAACTTTAAAATGCATCACAAAATCCTTAATTTTCAGCAAGGTGATCCTTTATATCAGGCACTTTACCGTGCAGATAAAACACACACTTATAGTACTTTTCATCTTACGGTCCTCCTTTTCTTCATCTTAACAAACGGTAGACTTATTGTTTACAACAAACGGGTTTAGTTGAATTAAGTTCCATTTTTTCCATATTGATTTCATTTAATTTAATTAATTATTTTTGATCCTTATTAATTTTTCGTTTACCACCAACTTCGGTAGTCTTGCCTTACCCTTTGAAAATTTTAACGTTGGGGGTAATTGCGGCTGAGGAAGTATTGGGGGGGGGGATAGTAGCCAAATGAGGGTCAGTTGAGATAGGAAAGCTTTGACTTCACCCCCTACCTCCTACGATCGTGTTTTATATGGGGGACATGTGTTTTCTCCCCAATCTTTCTACCAAATCATCATGGGGGGAATGCTTGGTTGAGGGGGGCTTTATTTCAAGGTATTAGACCAAGTGATAATAGCTAAAAATCTGTAAAAATTCTGAAGGATAGCTACTATTATAAGGATAAAGTCTATATAGTTTCAAATTTTTTAAACTATTGCTTTGGCCGGAATAAAAAATTGATATTTCAATGCCAAAAACCCCATGCTATTTAGAAAGGAAACTTGCATCGTTAGATAGATTGCTCTATCGGTTCTCTAGTAATGTACATAACACCTAGATGTTTGTTTGTTTGTTTATTTAAATTTGTACGATACTCTGAGAGCCAGTTATATGTCGTTTTGTAAAGTCTTTGTTAAGTTGACAAACGGTCAAACCTTAGAAATCACCTTGTGCCCGGCCGGATGACTAATCAAATGACACGCACTTTCATCAGATTGGCCATCCGGCCGGGCAGAAGGTGTATACTAAGGTTTGACCGTTTTTCAACTTAACAAAGATTTTACAAACCGACATACAACTGGACCTGAGGTAGTTTTCGTCATATGAGTAGTAAAAATTACAGTTTCAGTAGGAAGTAAGAATTACAATAAAATCTCTTACAAATTTCACAGTTTAGGCCAAGGTGTGTGGATCATTCAAAAGAAAATTTGATAGTAAAACGCAAAACAGAATTTGCTCTCTTTTGACATTCAGGTTCGATTCCAGAAAAGGTAAAACAACCCTTCGGACATAATAAAAAATAATCCTAAAGATCTCGGATTTAGTAGTAGACCATCTCTCTTAAATTTCTATAGTAATTTTTAAAGCTATACTAATATCAGCATTTGACTTTTATATAGTAGGTATTTATATTCGTTACATATATGCAAAAATATATACAGTTTATTTGCAGGTAAAACAAAATCTTTTCAATTAATTATTTTGCTCTCTCATTATCCTAACTAAATTAACTCAACAAAATGAGAAAAAAGAAAAATATGTTTTATACTCGATTATTTTAATATATGTATTTTATAAAAGATAAAAAAAAATTAAAAAGTCTCGAGAAAAAATAACTAATCACTATAAACTTTCCATCCGATAAAATTAATAAATCATTAAAATTTATGTGAAAAGTTATGAGATTGCATTTTTAGATGAGGATGTTTATCTAATATATTATATATGAATATGTGCTAGTATTTCTTTGTAAATTTAGATGTTATTTAATATTTTAAAGCAAAGGGTTGAAAATTGCAAATTTAACTTTTTTTCCATTTTTAATTTTTTCAGGCAATTCATAAAGGCGCTATTCTATGAAATTTTACTCTAACATACTATTTAGATTCTCTGGTTCATGGTAGAAGGGTTTTACTCGGTACTCCCGGAACCCCGCTAAAATGTATAGAATTCAAAATAAAAAAAAATAATAATAATAAAATAAAAAAAATAATAATAATAATAAAATTAAAAAAATAATAATAATAAAATAAAAAAAAATAATTATAATAAAATAAACTGATATGGTCTATCACATATCTATACTTTACTCTGCTCCCTCTTTTATATTTAATATTTAATAAAATAATTTATAATAGTAACAGGAATAGTAGGGAATTGGATAAAATTAAAAACACAGAATTGTTTATTAAATAGGCTAGACGTTTCGTCAATTTATTTATTAATTTCCTCAGTGGCCCATTTTATCACCCTTTGTCAAAAAATAATTTCAAGTGTGATAAAATGGGCCACTGAGGACGTCAAAATAAATTGACGAAACTTCAGGTCCTTTAATAAAAAACTCTGTGTTTTTAATTTTATCCAATTTTTTACTATTCCTGTTACTAATTTAATATGGATATGAATGATGCATCATAATTTATATGGTAATCATTTACGAAAGAACCTACCACCCTCCTAATTTTGGATTCATTACCAATTTATAAAATCTCTTTATAAATAAGAATCTTGTAATGTAAATATCAAATTTCTTCGATTTTTGTTTGGAAATATGTATAATTATTTTAAATTATTTTTGAACCGCACCCCCTCCCCCCTCTTTAGGGTCAGTATCAATTTCATATATTGAGCAATTTTCATAAATTCATAGAATGAATATGAAAAATTTCGAACAAATCGATCAAAGGGTCTATTTTATTGATAGTTCTATTTTTTTGAACCCCTCAATAATTGAGCCCCCCACTCCCCAGACAAATAATGACTCTCTTTTTTATTATAAGCCTTTTTCATAGTAAATTCCATTCTCCTTGTTTTTTTTTTTTATAATTTTTTTATAATTTTAATTTTTTAATAGCCCCCCCCCCCCCCACCTTAATTTTTAATAAAAACAAAAATCTAATAAGCACTTAATCTCAATATAAAGAATCTACATGTGAAATTTCGTTTTGATATTCACAGTAGTTTTTGAGCTAGAGCGTACACAAAATTTGGAGAAGTACTATTAACTTACCAACAGACATTTTAACAAAATAATTAATATCTCGTAAAATATAATTTTTTTAATGTTAACACATTAGAGCTTTTTTGTAGACCAAAACGCCACGGTTTCGCTCCATTTTTTTATTAAAATATTTTTAGCCGTTTTTTAAGATATTTTGAAAAAACGACGCAAAAAATACTTTTCATGCATGATTGCAATACCCTGTATAGTAAAGTAATATTAGGGCCAATAACCACGTTTATCTTTCTTTAAAGTCAATTTTATATTTATCAGTCCGTCTCCGAGTAAAAACATCTAATTGCTTTTAATGTTAGATTGTTATTAAATCGAGCGTGATTAGTTCTGAGTGTAACACCTACTTGCATCCTTATCATTAAAAAAATGATAAAAAGATAATGATTTTATTAATAAATTAGCATAAGCTAATTTAAATCTGTCCGTCCGTGTGGGAGTGGCATTGTTATCGTTTCATCTGTTAATATCCTGATTACGTTTGTTAAATGGACTGATCATAATGAGGAGATAATATTGAGCATTAAATTGAGCGAGAAGTTATTTAATTATTTATTAGTAATCAGAGTAAAAATGTGATCTTCGTCACACATTGGTTTGGTTCAGTCAAGTTTAACAATCGTCAAAAAAAATTAGTATATATAAATAAATAAATAAATATATTATTATGTGAATGTTTTCCGCTTGATACAATTATGCATATATATAATTATATTATTTATTTATTTGAATTAATAATGGAAAATAAGGAGAAGTTTGTTTTTTTAGTGATTTTTTTATTTTTCAACCAACGTTTCGTCGACTTTGCTGACTTCTTCAGGGTTTCAAATAGTCGGCAAAGTCGAAGAAAAAAAAAAAATCACAAAAAAAACTTATCCTTATTTCCCATGATAAACTTGCAAATTAATACACAGTCCCTGGAGCACCGAGCGATGCTCGGTAACTTTTTGTTTGAGTTAAAAGTACCTATATATTCATATTATTTTTAATTTAAAATTCTGATAAAAAGATCAATTTTTATTTGGTTTCAAAATTAAATAAAAAAAAATGTGTGCGTGAAATCCATGCCCGACAAAAGTGAAACTTTGTTCTATTGATATATGTTCTTTCTAATGGGTGAAATTCTACAAATTATATCGAATTTTGTAGGTCTGAAACTTATGGTTGAAAAAGCAGGGTGGTACATTCACACGTTCGTAAACATCAACTTCCGGTTTTTCTATTTTAGCCAAAATGTTGTGGTACTTCTTGTAGCCTCTAAATAGCTTAAGTTTCAAATTTCAAGGCTCTACTACTTACCGAAAACGAGATATGAATGATAGCGAAATCGTTAGAGCCGTTTTCGAGAAAATATACAAGAATTGCTCGTTTAATATAATAAGTATCTGGAGGCACCGAGCGATGCTCGGTAACTTCTTCCTTCAGTTAAAAGCTTTATTTTAATATTATTTTTAATTTAAAATTCTGATAAAAAGGTCGATTTTTATTTGAGAGCCGCTTTCAAATTAAAAAAATACAAAAACATAATAGTCGCCCAATGTAGCCTCCCCCCACCTCCACCCCGCTCGACCCCACCCCCGAAACCTCTCCCTAACCCCGGATTCCCCACCACTGCGCCCCACCTTCTGCACCTGTTTTGATTCAACCATATGATTCATTTTTATTCATCCAATTAATAAATAAAACCTATCGAAATGTGTTGTTTTTTCAGAAAATTAAGACCTGCTTATGCGAAATATATTTTTAAATAAATTCTTGATTATTTTTCATTCTATTAAATAAATAAAGTTCTTTATAAAAACAATTATAAAACGTTTATTAATATTTCTAACTTTTAGGGAGAACAAAATATGTTAAAATCCACAATCACAATACTTCTTCAAGGCCTTTGAGAATAAAGGATTAGCCCGACCCATTGTCTGCCTGGGTACAAAAGGAAAAGGGAAATCCTTTTTAAAACTCTAAGAATGGGATTTGTCTACCTGAGAATTATTAATTTGATTACGAAAAAACCGATCAAAAACAATTTTGTCGAAGATGAGACCGTGACAGATCGAATTGGCACCCAAAAACCCCCTAACCCGTGAATTTCATCAAAATCGGTAAAGCCGTTTTCAAAATAGAACTAAGATACAAATATATATACAAACAAATAAATATACAATTTTTGCTCGTTTAATAAGAGTAGATATTATGGACGGAAATGATAATAATAATAATTTATTTATTTTTTAGGATATTTACATATTTATATTCGTTATATACATATGTATATGTTTATTTGCATCAAGCGGAGGACAACCTCATGGATTTTTTATGGATCAACAACAAGCTACCCTCGGCAAAACAAAATCTTTTCAATTAACTTAGTTTCTCTTCTAATAGAGTGAACTAACATTCCTAATATTAAATAAATTCTCTTATGCTTTGGCTGATTTCGGTTTCCTATCGGAAATCGCTTCCAATTCAATACCATTTGTTCCCAAGATCAGACAAAACGTTAATTCAAGATTTCGATAATAGCATTTTTCATGACGTTATCATTATTAAATTTATGTTCTCTTGTCCTTTATTAAAGCGATGTCTACTGCTAAGAGCGCTGGATAAGCACTTAAGAACAATCTGATTCTAATAATTAAGTGTAAAGTAAAATATAATATGATAAGATAGAAAAAAATGGATTTTATCAATAATTTAATACAAAATAGCACTATCGTAAGTGTTTTAATAAGTTTACTTTATAATACGGGTTGAGTACCTAAGCGTTGTAATCATGTATGAAAAAAAGTGTTTTTCTTTTCATTTGTATTTTCGAAATATTAAAAAAAAAAAAAAAAAAATCCCGAAACAATTTTGACAAAAAATATTTGAGTGAATTCATAGGATTTCGGTTTTCAATAAAGCCTTACTTTTATAGTAAAAGACATCAAAAAAATCTATATTGTAAGAGATATTAATTATTTTTTCAAAATGTCTGTATATAAGTTAGGGTGGTCCTTATTTTGGATATTTTCGAATATTCACGCTAAAAGGGGCACATATGGTTAGAAATAAATTTAAACAAAATATCCCACAAGTTTCAAGCCCCTATCTCAATGTTAACCTAGTGTTACACAGCGATTAAGTTTTTCATCTAAATAACATGGGGTTTTGGCATTGAATGATCAATTTTTTATTCCAGCCAAAGTAATAGTTCAAAAAATTTGAAACTCTGTAAATTTTAACCTTATAATAGTAGCTATCCCTCAGAATTTTTACAGATTTTTAGGTATTATAATTTTGGAGTCTATTACTTACTAATACTAAGATATAGTTCTTTATCTATGTAGATGAAACTCTAAAATTATAATAGCTAAAAATCTGTAAAAATTCTGACGGATAGCCACTATTATAAGGATAAATTTTACAGAGGTTCAAATTTTTGAACTATTACTTTGGCCGGAATAAAAAATTTATCGTTCAATACCAAAGACCCCATGTTATTTAGATGGGAAACTTAATCTCTGTGTAGCACTAGGATAAAATTGAGATAGAGATTTGAAATTTGGGGGATATTTCTTTTTATTTATTTCTAACCATGTGAGCCCCTGCCAGCGTAAATATTTGAAAATATTCAAAATAAGGAGCACACTTAAGTGTGTATGTTTCCAAATTTTTATACGCTCTAGCTCAAAACCAACTAAGATATCAAAATTGTATATTTAGATATTCTATAGAGACCTATTTTGGGTTAAAGTGAGGGTAGGTGTATGGTAAATTCATGAGATTGCCACGTCACATTTTTTTACTTAAATAAAACAATTATAGCTAAAAGATTTACTATATATTTTAAAATAATTGTGGGAGAAAATAATAGGAATTAATTTTAAAAATGGTTTTAAAGATTTTAATTCGAAACACTAAATTCGAAGTACCATTCAACGTTGATGCTGTTTTCAGAAAGACATGGTTGCCACATCAGTTATTATTCATCTTTAGAGCTACACTATTCCACCCTGAAAACGGCAACAGTGGCCCCAGCGTTGATATCTCAATGCTTCTCATTTAATGAAGAATACCAACAAATTTACAGGTAGAAAAGAAGGAAAAAATATAGGAAGGAGCATGATATAGAAGATGAAGAAAAAGAAGAATGCCATATTAAGTTTGAGAACCTAAGCCGAAAGCAATTTTCGCTATAATAATAACACTTGAGCAAGATGCGAGGTAGGTTTCACAAAAAAGTAATAAAACAAAATTGAGTTTTAAATTCGATATATTTCGGGGGTGAGCCCATCATCAGGAGTCAAAGTAAACTGAACCCTTCTTACCCCTACTTTCCCCTAACCGCATACATTTCAAAAAATATTTAAAAAAATTGTTATTTGTAAAATTATTTTTCCATTGTATAATCAGTTTACTTTGACTCCTGATGATGGGCTAACCAGGAAATATATCGAATTCAAAACTCAATTTTGTTTTATTTCTTTTTTGTGAAACCTACCTCGCATCTTGCTCAAATTTTATTATTATATTAAAATGTTTTACCTAGAACCAACACCTAACTCCTTGAAAGTTATCAATTTTCTCTATTGCTTTTAAGTAGCCCAGTTACGTAAATACGAAAGGAATGGCCAAAAGGGTTGCCTAACTTTTAGGCGTATTAAATGGAAAACTTGTTTGTTTTGTTTTTTAAGTGAGTCATAACTATGATATAGAAAAATACTACCCTACATTTTCAAAGTAATTATTCATAAACAACATCATCATAAGATAATCAGCCTAAAGTCTGGTTTGACGCAACTGGTCGATTATTATCAATAATTTTATCCAAAGACAATTATTTATCTCTTTCATTCACGCACTCGAGGTGTTAAATAAAAACAAAAAAGCTTCTTTTTTCAGCAATTCTTAATTTAAATGGTGAAAATTTGAATTTTTTTTAAGGAAGTTGTTTCGCGACAATACTAGCAAAAAATTAATGCTAGAGTATATAGAACAGACAATAAGGATTCATAATTCATAAGCCCAAAACTTTTTGCTGTTTATGTACCACTAATAGCCAATCCCGTGCTCGTTTGACAAATCTGACAACACTGTCCGAGTTTGTATATATTTTATTATAGAAATTTCAGATAAAGTACATTATAAAGGGAGATTTATAAAAATAAAGTTCTTAATAAGCGATTGAAAGCTGTTACGACAAAGGCTGCAACGAAAAAACGTCAAAAAATTACTAAAGTTAACTCACTTTTTAAGTTAAATAAATGCGTTGTTGCCAGCTGGTTTTTAGTGTAAATTTTTCATTATACATTTTTTATTATTTATTCATTATTATCTCAGAAACTGTGTTGTAACTATGAATTAAAATTTTCTTAAAAAATGTATTATTGTTTAATGTTGGTTTAGTTTTTTTATAAGAATAGTAAAAAGAGTTTCTTAATTATTATTAAATATGTATGTAAACTTTCCGATATCCCGTATAGTGCAATGAAAAACTCGATCTTTGAAATTTAATATCTCCGGAACTATATTGTTCATAAATTTCGTTTTGCCCCCAATCAACGCAGAAGTATTTAAATAATAATTTATCTAATTTTCAAAAAAATCCTAAGAAAAAAATATGGTGAAACAACTACTTTAAGAAAAAATGAAATTTTGTGGAAAAAACACGTCTTCATTTGGGCCAATACGGTTTTCACAGTAATAAAAAATATTACTTAAATTAAAAAAAACAAAAAAAAAAAATCACTTCACAATTTGAGCAAATCAACGTGAATTTTTTATCGATAGAAAGCAATTATTTTTTTTTAACTTGGATATATTTCACTTTATTTTGTTTTGGTTAGAGGGCATTCAGTGCAAATCGAATTGTATAGTATATTAACTCTAAACATATACAATATTTTTTATAAAAATTTAATAATTTCACATAAACCAAATCTAGGATGTTATTCATTTAAAATCATGAGATTCAAAATAAAAATAACTACTCACATATTATGATGCAGTGTACTATAAAAGATTAAATGACAAGTTGCCAGTACCTGAAAGAAAAGAGAAATATATTAATATTATTAACATTAAAAAAAATGTTCTCAATGTATAAATGACAAAATCAATAGCACTTGATTAAAATCAATTAATAAGAGTTCAAATAGCCAATAGAAATAGAGTTTAAATTTCTAAGAATTACTATTGAATATATTTAACTTATATTGGCGTTCATACCACACGAATTTAACCTACGTCTTAATTAATCGCCTGACTGCCAGGCGAGCCAAGTATTGTATTCACGGAAACATTTACAAAATGTTTTTTTTGCTCTTTGTATTCAAGAATGTCTGAAACGTGGAGAAAAATCATTTTCAAACATTATTTTATTTCTGTCTGTGTTTCTGGATTCAGATACCCACGATATCTTAAGAACCAAAAGTCGTAAAATGTTCGTTCTTGTGCTAAAATTGTAGTATTTCCAATGCTGAGAACTGAATATATTTTTTTTCTAGATTTAAAACTTCTGATTCAAAAGTGCAAAAAACATAATTTTTTTAATGATATTTTTGAGAATTTAATGCGATGTATTATTAGTATTATATTATTATTGGGGGTTTGAAGGCGCATATATCGATGTATTTATAATAAAAACATAAATGAACAATTTTTATTTTAGTTTATTATGAATTTTGGGTTGTTATCGTCCATCTTTGTAAATAATTAGGCTGGATATTGGGATCTTGGACTTGAGAAAATAATTAAAAGCTAAATTTCCAAAAATTGCAACACTTTTCGTAGTATATTTTTCGACTTCTTCAGGGAATCTACAACAATTACATCAATTATAAGAATATGAAGTCATTAGATAATATAAAAAAACAAAACAATTTTTTATCTCCCATCAATATTTACTTTTAGGGTCAGCTCTCTCGTTAATAAATCACTAACTTCATTCTTGGCCTTAAAAGTAAAATTATTGGATAAAAAATGTTTCACCAAATACCAACACCAAATTCCTTAAAAACTACTTAAAAGTAAATATTGTTTGGAGATAAAAATTGTTTTGTTGTTTTATATCATCTAATGACTTCATATTCTTATAATTGATGTAATTGTTGTAGATTGCTTGAAAAAGTCGAAAAATATACGACGAAAAGTGTTGCAACTTTTCGAAATTTAGCTTTTAATTTTTTGACGTGACAACGTCTTATAATTCGATGGAGCCGGCTGAGCGCACGAAAAAACATGACTCATGCGGCGTTACCTCGCTCTGAGGCGTTCCATTTAAGGCTTGAAGTGCAAGCGAGAGCGCGGAACGAGCGACAAAGATTGAGGGGGGCTTTTTAAAAGCTACAGTTACAAAAATTTTAATGATGTTTCCAAATTTTAAATTTTAAATTTAAGATTTATGAACAATAATTTAATCACAGTTTATTCTTATAATAAATTATTCAAAATTATTACTTTTTTACAACAAATTACAATTAAATTTGCAAAAATAACAACAACTTTTATTCAGTTTACTTGCTGAAACAAATAATGTCAATACAAAATTTATTATTATAAAATAATAAAATCAAAAATTAAATTTTAACAGTAGAGTAGAAATTTAAACAATAAATTTTATTCAAGTATTTTGTAAATTTAAAATGATTTTCTGAACGAAGAATTTTATGAAAAAAATCGATTGTCTGTAAAGTCGGTTTACTGACGATAGTTGAAAGTGACAAGGTCATAAGAAAATACCATTCCATCAGTATTTTCTTATGACGTTGTCACGTTCAACTATCGTCAGTAAACCGACTTTACAGACAACCGATTTTTTCTCAAGTCCAAGATCGCAATATCCAGCCTAGTTATTTGTTATTAATTACTTATATCCAAGGGTGTCCCAAATGTAAAACGTTATAACTTGTTTTTATTATTTAATAAATGTGCGGGTGAGCGATTATTTAATTAGAATCTAATGGAGGAAAATGAGTAAAAAGGGCACGGATAGAATGATCTTTCTTCTTTTAAAGCTAAGGCAGAGATCCTCCGCCAAATACAAGTCCTGAGACTAGTTTCAAACTAGTAGAGTTTAATTTCTTAATTTCTATTATTCTAGGAACGCCCTTTTGGTACGAAAATATTAAATCGAAATTAAAATTAGATTTAAATTTCTTTTTTTAAATTATTAATTAACCAAAACTGCAAATAGCAAACCGTGTCTTGAAAAAGATTCACATTTTCTTCCAATTTATAATAAATTAACATTTAATACCTATCGAAATTAGGGTTAACTTTTAAAATATTTTAAAATCGCTCCACTTACCTTTAAATAGCAACATAATCAGCAATTGTGCAAAGCGCAGTATACTAATAATGAATTCACTTTTGACAGAATAAATAAAAGATATCACACAAATATAAAGCTAATTTATAGCGAATGTGCAACAGTTGTAAATATAAATGTGATATATAACTATAATGAAACTGTTATAGAAGGATGAACAAAGATTAAAAAAATTGATTCATAACTACCATTTTGTATATGCGACTATAATCCAAGCAAACTAACAGTTAAAAAAGTTGCAGTTTTGTGGATGGGTAGAATTGGTAGAAGGAGCCTACTAATACTAAAGTAAATGTGGTCATCACATATCTTTACCATACACCTGCCTCTCCTCTTATATTTAATATAATAATATATTGGACTCCTGAAAAAAATTACTCTATTTTTACTTTACCATACAGGGTATGGTCAAGTATTTATTGTAATCGTGCATGAAAAAAGTGGGTTTTTCTTCGAAATATCTCAAAAGCCGCTTAAACAATTTTGACTAAAAAAATTGAAAAAAATAAGTGAACATCGAAAAAATGATATTTTTGGGATAATAATTGTTTTGTCAAAATGTCTGTTAGTTAGTTAGTTAGTTATTCTGTACGTTACCAAATTTTGTGGACGAGCTAGCTCAAAAATTAGTGGGAATATCGAAACCAAATTTCACACGTAGTTTTGGTTCATTGAGATTAAGAGCTGATTAGATTTTGGTGCATATCGACCCAAAATTTAGGGGTGTGAGAGGGGGGGGGGGGTTAAAAATTAAAAATCTAGGCCATTTGACCAAATTGAACCAAATTTTGTATACTTAATTAGTGGGACCCCAGAAGTCTAAAAATGCAAAAATTAACCGCTCAAAATGGGGGTGAGGGTGGGGTGGGGTGGGTGCAGGGTCAAAAATGAAAATCTTGGCAATTTACCAAACTCAACCAAATTTTTTATACATAATCAGTGAGACCCCAGAAGTCTAAAAATGCAAAAACTAACCGCCCAAAATGTGGGGTGCAGGGTCCAAAAATTAATATCTAGGCCATTTGACCAAACTCAACCAAATTTTGTATACATAATCAGTGGGCCCTCAGAAGACTGAAAATGCAAAAACTAACAACCCAAAATGGGGGGGGGGGTCAAAAAATTAAAATCTTGGCCATTTGACCAAACTCAACCAAATTTTGTATACATAATCATTCGGACCCCAGTAGACTAAAAACGGAAAAACTAACCGACCAAAATGGGGGGGGGGGGGTTAGGATCAAAAAATTAAAATATTGGCCATTTAACCAAAATAAACCAAATTTTGTATACATAATCAGTTGGACGCCAGAAGTATAATAATGCAAAAACTAACCCCCCTACATGATTATAAATCATTTTAGGGGCCAGGTTGTATGGTAAAGTCAAGTGGATGGCCACATCATAACACGCCAGCTTATTTTATTATAGTAAAGATAAAAGTAAATAAATATTTTATGAGATATTAATTTGCTATGAGTTAGGCTTTCTAGGTAACTTGTTTCACGTAAATTAATATCTCATACAATATTTATATACTTTTATCTTTATTAAAGATGTTTCACCTTGCTTAACACCACAATCTCTATTAATTATTTTTATTATAGGACTCTTTCAAAGTAAATAGCAGGTAACTTAGTTTTTCTATATTCAAAATTTTATAATTTAATACGATTGAAGTATGTAGTTTTTGGAGACGAACTTTTAAGTGAATTGAATGGATTTTGATGAGGTAGTCCAAGGTTCAAAAAAGAGAGAAAATTATATCTATCTTATAAACAATTCAAACCGACTTTTTGGAGGTTTCTTCCCTCCTTCAGGGTTTTGAACCTTGGACTGCCTCATCAATATCCATTCAAATTTATAATTTAATTTTATAAGAGAGCCCCTACCCCCGTTTTAGGCATATAAGCATTTAATCATATCTCATTTTAAATATAAAATTCTCTTTATTGTGTAATATCAGCTTTCTTCGAATTTCTTTTGAAAATTTTATATTTTAAATTATTTTTCACCCCCCCCCCTCCCCCGCACACACCTGAGTTCCTATAAATTTCACATAGTGAGTCATTTTTATAAGGTCTTATAGGGGGCAAGGGGCATAAGTGAAAATTAGTATAAATCGAATAGTATATTCCTTTTTTCTTAGTTTTTTTTAGTTTGAAAATTTTGTAATTTTAATAAAATGAAAGACAGTCCATAAATTATTTGATTTTATTTTTATTCAATTTCCGACGTTTCGGAGACTTTTTTCTTTCCTTCTTCAGGGTATTGAATATTTATTGATGGTTGAGTATAACTGGTTCACTATTTGTCTCTCCTTTCAGTGATAGCAATAATATTACAATATATTCCAACATTATACCAAAGGTACACTTATGGTCTAATGTTGGAAAATATTGTAATATTGTTGCTATCACTGAAAGGAGAGACAAATGGGAGTAGAGTTTTATAAAGAGTTTTATAAAGTTTTATACTTACCTATCAATAACTATTCAATATCCTGAAGAAGAAAAGAAAAAGTCTCCGAAACGTCGGAAATTGAATAAAAATAAAATTAAATAATTTATGGATTCCGTTCATTATAACCTACTTATTTGGCTTACCAGTCCGTCAAAGAAAATAAATAAAATTTATAATTTTGATTTTTTAAGAACCCCCTTAAATTTGGGTTCATTTTCAACCAAATCCTTTTTTTTCAATCAAATCAGGTCTTAATCTCAATAGAAAAATCTGGTTGTGAAATTTCGTTTTGAAATTTCCAAGAGTTTTTGAGATAGAGCGTATACAAGATTTGCTATAACACTAACGTATACTATCTGACCTACTAAGAGAGATTTTCATAAAATAATTAATATCTCGTAAAATATAATTTTTTCGAATTTTACTCTATAAGGCTTACTTGTAAATCAAAACGCCGTGGTTTTTCCGAATTTTTTTAAATCAAAATAGTTTAAGCCGTTTTTGAGATATTTCGAAAAAACGAAGCAAAAAAACACTGATTTCATGCACGATTACAATACTTGACCATACCCCGTATGGTAAAGGGAATATTTAATTAGATCAAAGAATCTCGAAAAGTATATTTAAGATGAAAACTTCAGTTTCAATTTTTAGGTTCTAGATATATAATAAAAGTAATAACAACATTCGGTTTCTTCAAATATCAAATCTAAAATGAACAGACAGGTTATTTGAATTTCAAATTAAGAAGTAGATATTTTGAGCCATCTAGTTTTATATAAACTGACAAAGAGGAAAATAATAATAATAATAATATAATTTCTATTTCATAAATCGTTTTCATGTTATCTTTATTTGAAATGAAAGACTGGAACCAAGTGGGTAGCGAGCCTCGTAATTTCCAAGCGAAAAAGAGTAATAAAAGTCAGAACCTACCCTGTATATTGTCCCTCCCCCTCAGAAAAGGCCCCTTTCGTTGATAGTGATACCTATTTGTTTCCTTTTATTTTCTGTTTTCCTTATTTTTTTTGGATTTTTTTCTTCTAGCCATTAGAATGCATGTTGGTGGAAAAATGATTATTTGAAAAACAAAGATAAAAATAAAACCCAGGCAGATTAGTAAAGTTGTAGCTGAAGGTAAAAAAAAAAATACAGTTATAACTGTTTTACTCTTTTTTCATAGAAACATTAATTTTCTGACTCATTAAATATGAAAATGATTTTCTCATTTAATTTCTTTTTATTCTTGTCTGCTTTTGTATAATATTTGACTGAAGTTAATTTTCTGAGAGGGAAAAGACCGTTTTTGATTTCTACGTGCCCTTATCGATTTAAATCTTTTCCTAGTAGATAGCTCAAGTTCTAAAGTTGAAAAAATTATATATTTCGAAAACAAACAAAAAAAATAATAATAATTAAAATACAAAACTAAAAATTTGAGCATCTTTTTTTTGAAAATGGAATATTTTTCAAAAAATCTTACTCGGGTTCAGATTAACCAAGATGTATTTTAAAATAGAAAAAAATCAATCTTTAGGACAAATTCTAAGATTTTAATAGAAATATTATTAAATTGCGATATCAGAGGGGATTCATCCCCCCAGGGGTCGAACCTGAGAACTAACACGCTTTCCTGGCAGTCAACTCAAACCCTCGAGATAAAAAACTCTCTCTGTGTCGCAATAAATTATACAGGGTGATTCACGGTCGATGGCACGTTAGACGTTTATGGAAAACGGAAGGCAGGATTTTTCTGAAAATGTATCACCTTACATTTTCTTACCTGTTCTATCGATCTAAAATATTTTCAGCATTGCGACGTTTCGGCTTCCATCGAAAAGTCCTAGCAACTTTATTTTTTTAAATGGAACACCCCGTATATTAACTCGTTTTTAGAAACGCCCTTTTATTAAAATACTTTTTTGTTAATATTGTCCTATACCTATCTCTATCGGTTTTGGAGATAAAAAATAATTTGTGTTAAATATGGTCCAAAACATGGCCCTAATTAAACTTAAATAAATTAGTGCTCTCAATTCATGAAAAGTTGATATTTTGATGGTAGTTTAGACAGACCCAAAGTATTTAATTTACGCCGAAAAATCGACTCCATATAATACAGGGCTTGCTAAGATTACTATTATTCCCGTTTTTCATAAAAGGGGTCGAAAGTTCGTTATAAAAAGTTTATTGACGGTGTTCAAAAAATATCCCAAAATGATCGGAAATATTGATTATTCAAACGAAGTTCTTATAGCGCAAAATAAATAATTTCAAACGAAGTTCTTATGGTACAAAATGAATAATTTCATAAGAACTTCGTTTGAATAAACAATATTTGCGGTCAATTTCGGAGATTTTTTTGAACATCGTCAATAAACTGTTTATAAGTTAATTATAAATAGTCAACGAACTGTCATAAGCTTGATATTTCCATGGTTAGTTAAAATTCAATTCATTAAAATTTAATTTTTTACGAAAAAGCGGCTTTATTAAGAAAACTTGATGTTTTAGGTATGGGGACATGATATATCGCCTTAAAGCATTTTTCTTCGTCATTCAATTTATTGAGTAATATACGGGGAGTCTCATTTGAAAAACGAACTTTTGACCCCTTTTATGAATGCCGGAAATAATAGTAATCTTAGCAAGCCCTGTATATTATGGAGTCGATTTGTCGGCGTAAATTAAATATTTCGGGTCTGTCTAAAATACCATCAAAATATCAACTTTTCATGAATTGAGAGCACTAATAAGTTTAATTATGGCCATGTTTTGGACCATATTTAACAAAAATTATTTTTTATCTCGAAAACCGATAGAGATAGGTATAGGACAATATTAACAAAAAAGTTTTTTGATAAAAGGGCGGTTCTAAAAACATGTTAATATACGGGATGTTCCATTAAAAAAAAAGTTGCTAAGACTTTTCGATGGAAGCCGAAACGTCGCAATGCTGAAAATATTTTAGATCGATAGAACAGGTAAGAAAATGTAAGGTGCTAAATTTTCAGAAAAATCCTTTCCGTTCCGTTTTCGATAAACATCTAACGTGCCATCGACCGTGAATCACCCTGTATAAGCGCAAAAAAATTTTACTCCATTCTCTGTTAGTTCTCAGGTTCGACTCCTGAGGGGATCAATCCCCTCTGATATCGCAATTTAATAATATTTCTATTAAAATCTTAGAATTTGTCCTAAAGATTGAATTCTTTCTCTTTTAAAATTATAATACAATTGGATGGAAAAAGTGAACTATTTCTAAGGCTCAGGAAATTAATAATATTAAATAATAAATATCCAAATCTGATTTTCATTTCGATTTAATATTTTGTTACCTAGAGTCCGTTCATGAAACGTTAATAAACATTTTTGAAATGCACGATGGTCTAAAAATGTTAAGGGGCAGTCCATAAATTACGTCACACAGTAATAGGGGAGGGAGCATCTCAGATTTGTAACAAAATGTGACAGGGGGTCCGGATATCTTAAAAATGTTGATGTCACGAAAGTCAAATTAAAAATTTAAATAATTAAAAATATATTAAATCCCTTTAGTTGGTCAAATTTAGGTAACGCGGTGTTGGTTTATAGTGAAACATTGTTAAAATTAAATTAGGTTGGAGTTGGTGGTGTTCACAAGGAGAAAAAAATTAAAATACAAAGATTTTTTAGTTCACTCTATATATTTCGAGCTTTTAACTCATCGTCACGAGAAAAAAATTAAACTGGTCAATGTTCTCCTGACGATGAGTTAAGAGCTCGAAATATATAGAGTAAGCTAAAAAAATTTTGTATTTTAATTTTTTTCTCCTTGTGAAACACCACCAACTCCAACCTAATTCCCTTTAGTTGGGTTTAATTTATAAAAAATTCTATAAATATTAAAATTTTAGGGTATAAAAGTGATAGTGTGACGTCACAATATAGAGGGGCTCAATGAAATTGTGAGAGAATGTAACACAAGGGAGGGGGGTCTAAAAATCTTGAAATTCAGGTGACCTAATTTATGGATGGCTCTTAATGTCTATTAGACAATTTTAAAATTTACTTTTAGAAAAATATGGCTGTTTGGAGAATGAATTTTCGAAAGTGTTTATGATGAATAAATGCTACTAGTATATCTTCCTCTACTAGTTAGTGTAGAAAAAACATTATTAAAAATTATTAAAGGAAATTCTATCGGACAAAGTAGTTAACGAGATCTTTTGCCTTATTAAGTATTGAGCACACAGAAGCAGCAAAAATGGATATAAAAGATTTATTAATGACTTTGGAAATGCAAAGGGAAGGAAAAAGAATTTTAATTTTGAAATTTTGTACCTATCTTATTTTTTCTTAATATTATTTATTTTTGAAAGTTTATTATTATGGGGCCTTTCATAAAATACGTCACGCAAAATTTCGCCTTTTTGGACTATGTCGTCACATTTTCTGGGATACCCCTAAGAAATATAACGTTACAAAAGCTATACCATCCACCTATAACGATTTGTTGCTGATAAGAAAAATAAAAATACCTACATAAGTCCAAAATCCTGAATAAAAATGAAAGTTCATAAAATTTCCTACAAATTTCATCACTTAAGTTTTTTCTCCGGACAACCGTTCGGGCTCAACCGCTAGTTGAAAATTGGCGTATTTTTTCTGTTTCCGCAAATCCCAAAAACTCCTACTTTTTTCTATTTTTGTAGGAAATTTTATAAACTTTCATTTTGAAAAGGAAGGTTATTTACGAAAAGTTGATAGTTTTCGAGTAATAAGCAAAAAACCGCCAATAAATGATATTTTTTATCCTTTTGGCAGTTTTGACAATGTTCCGTCACGAAATTTTGTTAGCAAACCTCAGATTAGGATTCAGCACACCACAAAACATATAAGATCAAGAAATCAAAACTACCCCTTTAAAGAACAATTTAACTGGACTTGAAAAAATTAAAAAAGAACATAATTCTTGGTTAAACGTTTGAAATATATTTAATTAAGGTTAGTTTGCCATAAGAAACAGTTTGTTGTTGCCGTTACTGATCCCATGAGCCCTGCCCTTGGGGGGGGGGGGGGTCTGACCTCCCGAAACCCATCCGTGGCTACGCCTCTGATATAGGTAGTTATTTTGAGTCTAGAGACTTGCAATATATTAAAGTAAAAAATATTCAGTAAAGAAAAATTGACTATTCATAGAGAGGAGATTTAAAATGACGGCGATCGAACCTCCTTTTCCGTAAGAAAACTACGAAAAGTTGATTTATAGACTTCTAATGGGTTTATAGCGTGCTTCCAAAAAGAAAAAAATGATCTGAAAAATGTTTTAAAATTATCCTCTCTTGATAATAACTGAATAGATCGAGATGTTTGCAAAAGAAGAGAGATAGGAAAGGCAGTTGCCAATTTATACTTGAAAGGTCTAAAGAATCAACGACAGAGAGGGCGGGATAAGAGGCCTGTTCTATAAACTTAACAAAAAAATGTTTTTATAGGTGTGATTATTAAGAAAGATTACTTCCTGCAGAACAAGATCTTTTATAAAGAAAAGTGTATTTTATTTCTATAACAAGATCCTCAGGGAATTCTTTTATCTCAAAAAAAAAAAAAAAAAAAAATGGTAGATATTTTAGAGGGAAATTCGAGTTAGTTCTACACCTGCGCACATTCTTAAAACAATACATTCCATCTAGTTATTGGTCGTTAAATTTAATGTGTCTGAAATAAAAAAAAGATATAAAATCTTTATATTAAAGTAATGGTAGTACCCTGGCCAATTTATGTTTCAGAATGACTTTAGAAGATTATTATTATTAATTGTATTATAATTATTTGCGTTCATCATTTGGTAAATGTTAAAGAAGAGTTCACATAGATCAAGAGCCCACGACTGCCAGACCTTCGTTATTTTATAAAAGCTGAAAGTTTTTCTGTGCATGTCCCCTATACAGGTAAGAACGACCAGCGACTATAGAGTTTGGGTTGTGGTTACTTTGGCAGGTAACAGGTAATAAAGGTGTATAAAATAGTACTTTAAATTCGTTAAAGTATAAAGCTCAATTTTTTTATATTTTCTTCGGAATAACTTTAGAAATCTCGTCATCCATTGCCGGACACTTATGACAGTTGTTACCCCTTTTTTTTTTTTTTTTTTTTTTTTTTACTTAGGAAAAGTGGTGTAGGTTTTAGGTGAAACATGATATTAATTAATAAAGTAAAGGAAGTGTATTTTCACAGTGAATATATTAAAGCTTAACATCAGTCAAGTTAATTACTCTAGGATGAAACGTCATCATATCTGTTTCTATTTTATCCTGTTTTTTGAGGTGGTTTGTAATTTCTTCTTGAGTTGTGTGAGCTTTTTTGTTTTCTTATAAAAAGTGTGTGTCGTAGCCGAGATGTATCGTTGTGTGCTTGATCCTTAACAGAATTTAGGGCTAATCAGTAGAGATTGTGGTGTTGGTGCAAGGTTTTAAGGCTTTAAGAATTTAGGGCTTCTAAATACAGTTGTTGTTCTAGATGTTGGTGTACTTTTTTTAAATGGAGGTTAAGTGAGTAGCGTCCATACCATTGTTGAATTTCTTCTCTGATCTAAGAAATCTTCGCTAAGGTGATAGATTGTTGAGCAATCGGTGATTTGGATGTGCATGTGATGTGTATGAATTTGGGGAAGATGTTAAGATTTTTGCGATAGATTGTTGAGCAATCGGTGATTTGGACGTGCATGTGATGTGTATGAATTTGGGGAAGATGTTAAGATGTTAAGATTTTTGCGATAGATTGTTGAGCAATCGGTGATTTGGACGTTAAGATTTTTGCAGGTGGATTCACTGTGAAACTACACTTCCTTTACTTTATTAATTTACTCCACTATTGGTGTGTTATGAGAAATCAAACAAAAAAGAGGTAAAGTTTCGAGGAATAAGTTGTACCTGTACTGTAATCTAGCAGGACGTTTATAAACTAAGTTTGGTCCACTCTGTCTATTTAGTTTTATCAAAAACCTACTTGATTATAGAGGTTTATCAGCGAAAATGAGATTTGAGGGATGGTCCACTCTGCTGTTGAACGCCCCATATATGGTATAGGTGATATTCCTCCTAAAGACTTATTATTTAATGTTTATCAAAGCAAAAATTCAAGAAGTCTTCGAAACTTGGAATATAAGTCAAAAGCATAATAAACACACTGTTAAAATTTGAAGACGATTTACCACACCAAACATGAAATAATTGCAATTAAAAATGAAATTTTTACATAATATGGTAGATTGGGAAAGGGTTGGAAAATGATCTTTATTTTATTTTTTTTCGTTGAAGTACTTTCACCATCTTGATGAAAAACTAATATTTGTTAGAATATTATATTCGGAGAAACTTAAAAAAAAAAATTGAAATTATTTACCTCGTAGTTTTGATAAAAAATAAAAAAAACACATTTGGTCGATTATTTTTAGTGGAGGGGATAAAAGATCATTGGCTTGGAAACGATCCATTCATAAAGAGGATATAGTAGTGTGAGAAGTACAGTCACGTTAAAAAAACATAACCAAAAATTTTAACACCGTTCATATGTATAGAGTGGTTACGAGGCTAAAATTTTTGTGTGGATTGTCGCGAAAGAACTACATTAATAAAAAGGTTTGGCAAACTGACCGGCAAGCAAATTAGCGCTTAGGTTCGATTCCTGGGGGACAAAGCCCTCTGATATGAAATGTAAAAATAGTTTCTACCGAGGGGTGAACCGCGATTGGAATTAGGTGTACAAATCTTTGGAATTATTTTGGAATTCATTAGATAATGCCCCTTCATCTATTGTCTTCGACTTGAAATGAAAGTAGTGTACACGATAATATGTCGCGGTTCACCCCTCGGTTTCTACAAAAATCTTTGATTCGTCCCTAAATAAAGTAATTTTTTTTAATTAATAAAAGGGTTAAGAATCCCTGGGCTAATAGATGGATGATAAGAATCGAAACAGAATTGGGATTTCTGATAGCACCTACCATCTCATTCGGAACCCATTTCAATCAAATCAGGTTTTTAAAGTATTCCAGAATACAAACGAGCCCGGGCTCTTGTTTCGACTTTGCAAATGCCTTTCGATCAATCATGAGAATCGAGCAAAACGAAATGGCTATATTGGAAGGCAAACAGACCGAGGGAACCGCCGGCATCCATGGTTTGATAAATCGGAGGTCTTGGCCAAATGGGCAATGAGGAATGGGATTAAGGCTTGCCAGGGACGCCTAGAGCCTAGAGCCTATAGCCTTGTGTTGATTAATCCGATCGACTTTATACACCCGCCCTAAAAAGCATCATATTTTATCCGATAGGAAACATCATTGGTAGAAATTTACTCTCCTATTAAGTCTACTATCTATCCACGAAGATTTACCATAGAAGGAGATTTCAAACTAATAAGGCTTAATTAATTTAATATATTATGAAAGTGAGCCTAGCTTTTTTTAGGCGGATTCAAAATTCAGAACGTCAATACGGTTTTATACAAATCTAAATCTAAATTAAATGACATAGTTAGAGTATAAAAGTATTAATTAAAAATAAATAAATTGGCATTTTTCTGCTTAAAATAAATATTTCTATTTACGCTAAGTTTTTACATTCTATACTTTTCCAATTTCAAATTAAGTAAGTATCTACTAAAACACAAATCCTTTTTTGAGTTCTTAGCCATTTTTATACAAGTAAAGTATCCAAAAAATTATTAAATTTAGAGCAAACAAAGAAAGCTGTAATTTTCTAAGAAACTCTACTGAGTCTTTGTGAATCAAAGAAAGAGGCAATTAAAATATTTATTTAATGAAGGAATTTTTTTGTACCCTACCATATATTGGAAGTATTATTAATATTATTCCTTTTTTTGCTTTATTTTATCATTTTTCTAATGGGAGAAGGTAGATCTGAAAAAAATTTAATTATTAATTTTTTCATTATCCCCCTCGCTGACCCTATTAGTTAAGAGCCTCTTTCGAAGTAAAAATTCCGGTTTCTAGGTTTTCTGGGCATATTTTATAATTTGTTGGGACACCATCCTCATTCGTAAAAAAATAATTAGCAACTTATAAAGGAATTTATGTTTTATACAATTTCTCACTCGAACAAATCAAATGTTTATTTTAAATTTCTAATTTGAAATTAATTAATCTTAATTAGAAATTGAGAAGATAATGTGAGACAAAAAAGGGAATCCTACCTATTATTCAATTCCGAATGAAAATTTGCTGTTGAATTTAAATATGTAATCAAAAATTATACGCACATTTTATTCAGATTTTTGCCATTCCTGAAAAAACTGGTAGATGAAGATAAGGACCCTTTTCCCTGACATCACATATAACACAATGCAAGCTACAGGTGAATAGTTTGAACCCAAATGCCCCCCATTAAGTTACAACTCGGCTTTTGCAGATCATTTGTTGTCGACCAACCCCCTTCCATTACATTTCATTTCAAAAAGCCGGAGGTTGGACTTGTTAGAGTCAGCCGAAATTAAAAAGGCCATACACTTTAATCAAAATATTCTGAACAACCAAACAGACATCAAAACTTCACCAATAATTGACATTTTAATCAATGATATTTAATTTGAATTTAAAAAAAAACATAAAAATAAAAAATAAAAATTTTCGCTATCACCTGCACATCACATTGTAATGTTTACTGCTCCCTTTACGGTACATACATAATTTCGGCACCTTCCAAGTATAAATATCCTTTCTTTATTCCCAGCTTAGGGTCTGTTCGCTTCACCTGTTCATTCGGCTTTCCCACTTTGAGACAATCCCATTCTCTGATAATTCTTTCATAAATAACTGTCCATCATATTGAATAAATTCTGATCATCATTTTATTTTATCTTCAGTCAATGTTCTCCTGACCATGAGTTAAGAGCTCGAAATATATAGAGTAAACTAAAAAAAAATTTGTATTTTAATTTTTTTCTCCTTGTGAAACATCACCAACTCCAACCTAATTTAATTTTAATCACATATATTGCTCATAAATAACAAAATGTTAGGTATATCACCAAAATTTGTGAAGAGAACACCAAGAGAGATGAAATTTTTTCATGTTTTCTTCCAATTGATATTAGCAGGATAGAGGAATATTTTTTCATTTATCGTTTATAAATAAAAGGATTCTGTTATTTTGGATAAAATATTCTACACCTTTTAAAAGAAATATTTCTTATCAAAAATATAGTTTCAATCTAATTTTTGTAAAATTAAAATTTAAATTACTAGATAGGTTTCACAAATAAAAGACGAATTGCTTATGAGCAAGACTCTATATATATTTCTGGATCCCATCTTCACTCAGCTCACATAGAAAATTTCTTTGTGAACTCCTGAAGATGGGCTCGTAACCAGAAATATTTATATAGAGTCTTGCTCATAAGCAATTCGTCTTTTATTTGTGAAACCTATCGAGTAATTTAAATTTTAAATTTTATATAAATTAAATTTTATTAAATAATGTTTCACCTAGAACCAACACCATTCTCCCTGAACAAAACTAATTTATTGTACAATTTTTGAGACTAAAGCATTAATAATAGGCTAGAATAGAAAAAAATATGAAATAAAAAATAAATAAATAACGTATCTTCAAAATCTCAAGGAAAGAAAAGTAAGATATTTAAAATTTTTTAATGTTCTTATACTAAATGTAAATTGTATAGGAAATATTTATTTATTTATTAAATAATATCTTCTATTTAACGATAATCTAAAAACTTGAGTCGTCTTTTGTTTGATAAAACTTGGTCTAGTGCTTTTTAAGCAGCTTAGGACTTTATTTTCCAAGTTTGCAAAAGTGTGCAAATAGAAACAGTAAGATAATCATTAAGCTTGCACAATGTTTAACTAATCTCTTAGGATCAAAGTTTGGGATCTAAAAAGTTGCGATTGTGTATAAAATGGAAAAAGTAAAATATTCATGATTTTTTAAGAATTATTCATAGTGAAAATAGATAATAATCTATTTTAGTTTAGTTTAATTATACTTAAAGCAGAACATTCTACAGGGCCCTATTTCCAATTTGGTTTATAATGTAGGTCTTCTTTCTGGTGAGTCTCCAATTGAAGATTATTAAAACAAATTAAATAAATTAAAGAATAAAGGAACGATTTTTAAAATATAGATTAATTCATATTTTCTATAATGAAATATGTCTCGCAAAATTTCGTATTTTTTGACCCCCCTTCATCACACTGAGTCACATTTGGAACCCCTCCCTATCAAATTGAATTTTCTGGCTTGAATTTACAGATTAAATTGTATCAACTAAAATAACTTTTTAATTATTCATCGTAGAGTTGGGACTCTTATGGACATTTTTGTTTATAATTGAATTTGCTTTAACAAAGGTCATTATATAAATTTGTGTATTTCAAAGGGTTAGGCAAAAATGGTTAAATATATGTTTCATTTCAAATTTGATCTCTTATACAATCAAAAGTAAATCACTTACTAAAAAAGTTACATGAAACAATTTTTAGGGATTTAAATCTATTACAAAAAATCTTATATAATTAATTTGTCTACGACCAATAATTTAGAAGATAGATAGATTTTAAAATTAAATTCACGAATTCTTTTTGGTTAAAATAAAAATGATTTTTCAAAAATATTTAGTTTTTCTGGTAAAGGATTGTTTCCTTTAATATCCCAAAAACATTTTAGCGAAATCCGTGACATCAACCGAATTCCACTTTTATTACATCTCATGGCGAGAGTCGCAGAGCTTCTCGATATTATGGTAAACCAAAAGTATTTTAAATGAGAAAAGAATCGATATTATTTTATGGATTTCATCAATCTGAAGGTTCACAGTATTATTTTAATATAAGAAAATAGCATTTTAATGAAGAATTTTGTAGTTTAAAAGAAATTGTATGAAAAGATTCAATTTCTTCTCCGGCAGTGAATCAACTAGAAATGGCAAAAAGTTTTATTTTTTTTTCATTAGATATTTATTCAAATCTATTGAAATTTCATATTTATATGTTATTTTATTTGATCTTTTATACAAAATTATATTTTTTAGAAAAGTTCCATTTTAAAGGGTAGTTTATTTGAAGTCCAATTTGAAAAAACGCTAATAACTCCGTTGAAAATTTTTTAAAAAATATGAAATTAATAGATATCATAAAACAATTAATTATTAATAATTTAATTCAATTTTGAACGAAATCGATTAAGTACTTTTTGAGAAAATCGTCAAAAACCCCGAAAACCGTCTTTGAAAGCCCGTTTTAGAAACATTTTAAAATTCATCTCCATGTCACAAGTCACTATTTCGTTTCATATGACTTTTTTAACTTTTTTCATAGGCATCTTGTGCTTTCAAAAAACACAGTTTTTTGACGGTTCGGATAGTTTTTGGCCATTTTCTCAAAAAGCACTGAATCGATTTCGTTCAAAATTGATTTAAATTATTAATAATCAAGTGTTTAATAATATTTATTAATTTCATATTTTAAAAAAAAATTTCAACGGAGTTATTAGCGTTTTTTCAAATTGGACTTCAAATAAACTATCCTTTAAAATGCAAATTTTCTAAAAAAAAATAATTTTCTATAAAAGATCAAATAAAATAACATAGAGATATGGAATTTCAATAGATTTGAATAAATATCTAATGAGAAAAAAAAATATAACTTGTTGCCATTTCTAATTGATTCACTGCCGGAGAGAAGAAATTGAATCTTTTCATACAATTTCTTTTAAACTACAAAATTCTTAATTAAAATGCTATTTTCCTATTATTAGAATGAAACTGTGAACCTTTTAGATAGATGAAATCCATAAAATAATATCGATTCCCCTCTCATTTATAATACTTTTGGTCTGTTAAATCAAGAGGCCTCTCGAGATCAGAATCTCATTATTTGTTTTGGTTCATCAAGTCCACGTTCAGTCAACATTATTTTAATATTGTTTAACATATTAAAATTTAATATATTTAAATCTACGATAATGTAATGTAATATAATAAATTAATAAAATAAATAAATATAAAATGTTGAATAAAAGATTTCACTGTCGATGGTAACAGAATTGTTTTTATTTTAGGTTAAAAATAAAATAAAATGAGAGTCTTCTTGTTTTTTAAATAAAATAATTTTTAATTATTTCTAGAGACTATAGTTTAGAAGGTATTAACTTAAGTTATATTCTAATCTCTTAAGAAGAAACATGAAGAAAAAGACATTATATATTTTTCAAAATTTCTCTATGTATAAATCTTAATTTGTAACTAATTTTGAAATATTTGTGATAGACTGATGATTGAAGGCAATGCCTTCGAAACTATAGTCTCTAGAAATAATTAAAAATTATTTTATTTAAAAAACAGAAGACTCTCTCATTTTATTTTATTTTTAACCTAAAATATAAAATGATTAATAGATAAATTCAAAATACTCTCGGTCTGACAAACACGGCGGCCTCAGAGGAGAGAGCAAAGATATTTGCATATTACCAATATTAAATAAATAATTTTAATCTTAATTAAGATATTATTATTTAAGTAACCATTTTGATTGTTTTATTTGAAATTCTTTAGAGAAGAAGTCAAAATCGAAATCTTACTCAGGCCTCATAAGGTCTTCGAAAATATAAGTGAAGACAGAAAAAATTATATTTTTCCAGATTAGTTATTTTGCCAAAATGTCAGTTATTACGTTAGTTAATTAATATGTTAGCAATTTTTTTGTACCCTCTAGCTCAAAAACTAGTGTGAATATAAAAACGAAATTTCACATATAGATTTTCATCGACAAGTGAGAAAATTTTACCCCTTACGAGTAATATATCAATTTTGACAGGAAAATAAAATTTTATTTTCAAGAAAATTATACTTTTGTCAAAATGAGTATTTTATAAAATGATGAAAAAATATAATTTCGGCAAAATTTTTTCAAAAAAATCTCTTTTTGCACCATATGTGAAGAAATTTAATTTTGAGAAAGTTCCCAACCTCTTTATTTTAAAATATTTTTTTCCCTGGCTTATTCGCACCCTGTTATTTACGCCACCTTTGATATTTATATCAATGATTAATTAAAATAAAATAAAAAATAATAAAAATAAAACAAAAGGAAGTTTGAATTCCAGTCGCGATTTTAAGATTTTAGCAATTCAACTGAAAAACCTAATCAGTGTAAATTGATCAACCCTTAAAGAAATATTAAAAACCCTTTAAGCTTCTGTCATTTGAACAGTTTCTTTGAAACTCCAATATTCGAGTTACTTTTCTCTCTCTGAAGAGAAAATTATTTTTATTAATTAGAAACGATGAAACGCTCAAGCGGAAAAGGTTATTTGCTCAGGAATAAGAGAAGAGATAGCGGAAGTAGCAATGTCAATCTTAGCTTGGGATCTCGTGGTCTCCATCGACGTGCTCATTAAATAAGCGAACCCCTGGGAGGACTTAATCCGTTGGCGAATCTATAAGTTAAAGATAAGAGACCGACGAAACCCTTTAATAGCCTAGCAAGGTATAAACCTCACATAAGTCTTTGATATTAAAGGGCTGAGCTAGTTTAACTATGTCCAAGTTTTCTCCTTTAGCGATTCCAACGAATTCGATTTAAACATTACAACAAGCATATAGAACTAGGTTATTGGTGTACGTACTTTTATTAAAAATACTCCCTAAGCTAAGTATGGGGCCATCCATAATTTTCGTCCCACAAATTTCATAATTTTTAGACTCCCGCCCCCTATGACACATTCTGTCATATTTTCATTGAACCCCCCTGTATTGTCACACTATCACTTTTATATCCTATATTTTTTTAATTTTATATTTTGACATCACCTTTTTTAAGATCCCCGGGCCCTCTGTCACATGTTTCCACAAATCTGAGATGCCCCCCTCCCCCCTTACTGTATGATGTAATTTATGGACAGCCCCTATTCTCAAAGTAGCTCTCAATAAAACTATACTTCTTTTTCAAGCGCCATACTCAATTCCGAGCGTCGGCGAGAACACATTTTTTCAGACTATCTGGGTTCCAAGGCCCACATTAGTTTTGGGGATTTCTAACTTAAGAGGTAAACATTATTAACAAATTGAATTGTCATATGGGAAGCTATCAAAAGATATAACTATGTGCTGAAATGTGCCTTTGTGGGTATTATTTTCATCTTTGTTAAAAATGCAAGCCGCCTCACTAGTCCAGGTGAAAACAACCGGAAACCACCCCTCTCAAACATTTCCCTAAGAAAACTCCAATGCATAGGATACCCACCATAGTAAACGGTGAAGCTCAAATTCGAGTAAGGACCTTCAAGTAGAAGTTGGTGGAGTTTCACAGTGAGGAAAAAAATATAATTTGAGTTAAACCATTTAATTTTTAAATTCTCAATATATTTCGGGTTGTTAGCCCATCATCACAGGAGTAAGTACATTGACTAAAAGACAAAGTGAAGAAACAGGAAATTGTTTATTTTTTTGGCAGTGTGCTTGTGTGTTCTTGAAGTTTGTATTAAAAGACTGAATTTCCGTGTTAAGTTTATACATTCTTGCTCAAAAAACATAAAATTGCCAAATCTCTAAATTAAACTTAACGATGAAGTATCAAATGTCCATCAAATCAAGACAGGAGTTCCCCAATGCAATATCCTGGGACATGTCATCTACCTGTTATACACCTCAGACCTTCCAGATTCTCAAGAATGCCATGTCGCCACCTTTGCAGATGACACAGCCATACTAACCTCGGACAAAGATCCAGTGAAAGCTTGCTATCTACTTCAAAGTCATCTGGATAAAATGAACATATGGGTCGAGAAATGGTGAATGAAGATAAATGAAAGTAAATCTGAACATATAATCTTCTTTTTTAACAGACAAATAAGTCCCCCGATCACGATAAATAATAAAACCGTTACTCAAAGTTCCAGCTTAAAATACCTAGGACTTCACCTAGACTCAAAGCTCACCTGGAGGAAACACATTAAAAAAAATAAAATAAATGGGCCTTAAAGTTCGACAAATGCACTGGCTCATCGGCAGAAAATCTCCGACTTCAATGGAAAATAAACTTCTAATTTATAAAGCAATTATAAAGCCTATTTGGAGCTACGGGCTGCTCATATAAGTCCAATGTAAACATAATAAAGAGATTCCAGTCTAAATTCCTTAGAATAATTACCTATGCACCTTGGTTTATCTCAAATAAAACACTCCACGAAGATCTTCGAGTGCCCTATGTAGAGGAAGTCATCAGAAAAAGACCTAACATCCACATTGGAAAATTGGCATCACATCCCAATCAGACTCTCCACTCATTTGTCCGGATCCCTGAAAGAATGCGTCTTAAAAGAAGATGGCCCCAGGATCTCCACGATCCTGAATAATAATAAATATATGTAAATTTTTTTTTTATTTTTCAGTATTTTGTCTAGTCTCATACCTTGAAACTTTTGTATATATTTCGCCTAGAAAATTGGCCCATAGAAATATCCTGTAAATATGTAATTTCTGATTGCCGATAATAAATTTTAAAAAAAAAATCTCTAAAATTTCCAGATAACATATCTACCGAATCTTGGAAAAAAGTTTTAATTTTATTTTCTCCAATTTATTATTTTTTTTCCTGCTCTAATTCGTTAAATTGTAAGATGATATT
The DNA here is from genome assembly GCA_024734495.1 of Forficula auricularia. NCBI lineage: Eukaryota > Metazoa > Arthropoda > Insecta > Dermaptera > Forficulidae > Forficula > Forficula auricularia. Next base: position 307,031 of record JALMQS010000768.1, on the reverse strand, counting down.
GTTTTGAAGGTTTGTTTTACTTTGTGAAACCTTATGTGCCTGCTCTGATTGAAACCTCAAAATCCCTACCGCGTCTCATTTGTTGGAAGACGATATCTGTCTGCTTGTTGCTTGGAACGAAAACGCTCATCTAAAACTACCTTCTTAACGATGAAGAGGAATTCCTTTCGAGATTACTCAACATATTACAATCGATAAATAATAGGTAATAAAAAAACTCAATATATTTTAATTAATGTTCTATTCCATTATATCAGATTGTTCACGTAATAAAATTGAAATTACACTTCCAACTAAATTCAGATAGATATCTTTTTATTTTTAAAAAATATAAGTAAAGCAATTTGAGCCGCGAAAATTAAATAATGTAATCAATAATTCTTTTGTTAATTCTACATATTTAGAAAATTATTTTATTTATTTATTTATTTATTTATTTGAAAAGGAAAAATGAATTGAGCACCCGAGGGGATTCGAACCCGTGTCTCTCTCCTTTAGGAGTGCTCATTTACCAACTAGGCCATGGATGTTAAATATATAGAATTAACATAAGAAATTATTGATTACATTATTTAACTTTCTTAGCTCAAATTGCTTTAAGAAAAATTTAAAACTAACCTTTAAAAGTTAAATTGTCTAAAACATAAGTAACTATACTTTAAATAGGAAAAGCCGCGAAAAGAAAAAATGACATTCTATTTAAAGAGCTTTCCTGGTGGGAACATCCGTGGCCTAGTTGGTAAAGGCGCTCTTGGGCTAAAGGAGAGAGACACGGGTTCGAATCTCATCGAGTGCGCAATTCATTTTTCCTTTTCAAAAAATAATAAAATAATTTTCTAAATATGTAGAATTAACATAAGAATTTATTGATTAGATTATTTAACTTTCGCGGCTCAAATTGCTTTAAAAAAAATTAAACTAACGTTTAAAAGTTAATTTGTCTAAAATATAAGTAATTTTAAATTAAAATATTTCCTAAATGAATAAATCATTTGAATAAGAAATTCCAAATATAGAATTAGTTAAGATAATTCTGTATTGAAATTGAAGGAATGTCGTTAATGCTGTGGCATGCACTTGCCTTTTTTAACAGCAGTCTATAAATTAAAGAGATAAGAATTGAACAGAGAAATATCCCCAAAATGACATCAATTTATCTAAAGCAAATTCAATTTAAATGGAATTTAATTGATAATCGATCGGTTGGTCAAAAGTTAGAAGTAAAAATAAAAAACATTTTACATTTATAATTTAATGACATTGAACATGGTTTTATAGTAGAAATAAGGCATAATTATATTGTGTGTTCTTTTGAAACAAAATCAATAATCCCAATAAATATAATAATGGCCTGAGTCGGTTCTAGGTGGAGCGTTTTAAAATTATCTTTCAATATTATACTGCTCGACAAAAATTAAACAAAAATTTTTCCCCGTAAACCTAACAATGGATTCCAGTAGAGTTTTATACCCTTGATTATCATGCGATTTCTCGATTTCTTTTTAGCACGTCACAGTTTCGAGATATTATCGGTCAAAATGACGAAAAAGGCCATTTTGACCTATTTTTGAATCCCATTAGATATGAAACAGCAATATTTGAAATCAAAATATTTTGTTGGCGTAATAGAAAACAGCTTCTTCTTTGATTTTCAAATTAGCATTTGTTTTTAGATCAATTAGAACTCGAGTTATAGCTAAAAAACTAAAACTACCTGATTATAAATGATAATAAACATAGATAAAAAACATAGGGTCTTAGTTTTTTTAGTTATATCTCGAGTTCAAATTGAGCTAAAAACAAGTGGTAATTTGAAAATCAAAGAGCTGTTTTCTATTACGACAACAAAATATTTTGATATCAAATATTGCTGTTTAATATTTAACGGGGCTCAAAAATAAGTCAAAATGGCCTTTTTCGTCGTTTTGACAGATAATACCTCGAAACTTTGACGTACTGAAAAAATACTGAAATTGCATAATAATCAGCGTTTAAAACTCTATTAGAATCCATTGTTAGGTTTACGGAGAAAAATTTTTGTCGATTAATGTTTTCAGAATAGTTCAAAAAAATTTTAATGAAAAAGTGAATTTTTTTTCAAGTTGCGGTATGTTATCTATAAATCTTGGTAGTGTCACTACAGTTTCAGCTAGAAAGCTCAAACTTGGCGGAAAGAGGGAGCTTATTATTACAAACTCAGCTCATTTATTACAATAGTTAAAGAGCTCTTTCGATTTGATTCTAATTTTCTGCATTTTTCATCCAAAAGTTTTAAAGAGCTGCCTTTTTAACAGATTGTTTCTTACAGCTTTGTGAAACTATATTCGATATCGATATTTAGAAATAAAAATTGCATAAAATTAAGGATCAATAGCAAAATATAAAACATTTTGTATTTGTACAATATTTCATTATTCCCAGAGTTTCTATATAAATGACGATATTTTGTACTACTCATCTGTATATCTTTGAGCAGCAGGAATTTTTAATGAATGCATAAAAAGTAAAATAGAATGGTTTGATAAAATTTCAAGAAACTCTTGAAGAAGTCGATGGTCAAAGTAAAGTAGCCTCATATTAAATTCCAAGCAGTATTAGCCCCGATAATTCCGGGGAAAAGATGATCTTGAAATGAAACCAGGTTTTTTTGAGTTTTTAGGTCTTTTTTTCTATACTACAGGAACGTATTAATAAATTTCATAGATATTTTAATTCTAGGCATTGTATTTACATGTTATTTTAAAATTAATAAGGACAAATCTATTTCCAAATGATTATTTGCTTTAGTAGAGCCTAGATTTTACGCAGCCTTGAAGAAGAGGAGACAAATCGATTGCCTATATTCAGGCGTACAAGGATAGAATTTTTAACTAAATCTGACACATTGGGGAAACCCTGCCGCCCTTTGGCGACTGGGCTATCGTTCTGCCTTTCGTATAAAATACTAAATATTGTCATTGGGAATGTATGTCCTGAAATCAAATTTAACCATTCTGAAAGGACATGATTTTACAATATTTTGGACATCTTCAGTGGTCATTTACCACTAAAAACGACTGGATTCGGAGAGTAAGATTTTCACTTACGGGGTGTGTCCTGATTCCACTACAGTATGGGATATGTTATTTGCATTCTGAAATATAGTCCAAAATGTTCATTAGCTCTTAGGCCAGTTATATATGTTGGTAAAGTCATTGTAAAAGTTTACAAAGGGTAAAACCTAAGAATTCAACTTTGTGCCGCCCGGATGGCCAATCAGATGACACGCACTTTATTCTGATTGGCCATCCAGCCGGGCACAGTGTGAATTCTAAGGTTTTACACTTTGTCAATTTTTATAATGACTTTACCAACCGCATACAACTGGCCCTTAGACTATTAGAATGAAATTGTTCGAATATCCTTGTCTTACATTTTAATAAGTAAATGCTTTGTCTTGATGCATTCCCAATTCAAATAAAAAGAGGTAGAAACGTCGTGTAGTTTATTTCTAAGTAAAGTTGGTCGTGAACTTAATAGCAAATACGGGATGGAAATGCAAGAACAGCTGGCTCAAAAGCGGATGGGAAATTCATTATCCAAAACAAAGATCGCAATTAAAATCTAAAGACTTATTAGGTTGTCTGATGAATTGAACAACCTATCAAACAAGTAATTACAAGTTGGAAACTTTTTCTCATCCCGTGAAGGAGGGAAATGATTGAAATGGAGAAAGGAATCGAGAGAGTGATTATTTTTACTTTACCATACAGGGTCAATTATTGTAATCGTGAATGAAAAAAGTGGGTTTTTTCCTTCTTTTTTTAGAAATATCTCAAAAACGGCAGAAACTATTTTGATTAAAAAAATTGATCGTAACCATGGCATTTCGGTCTACAAAAAAGCCTATATAAGTGAACATCGAAAAAATTATATTTTTCGAGATAATAATTGTTTTGTCAAAATGTCTTTTAGTTAGTCTGGTTGTCTGGTTGTTAGTCTGTGCGTTACCAAATTTTTGTGGGCGAGTTAGCTAAAAAACTAGTGCGAATATCAAAACCGAATTTCACACGTAGTTTTGGTCCATTGAGATTAAGAGCTAATTAGATTTTGGTGCATAATGACCTAAATTTAAGGGGGGTGGAGGAGGGGGGTTAAAAACTAAAAATTTAGGCCATTTGAGCAAACTCAACCAAATTTTGTATACATAATCAGTGGGACACCAGAAGTTTAAAAATTCAAAAACTAACCACTCAAAATGGGTGGGGGATGGGGGAGGGGTTTAGGGTCAAAAAATGAAAATATAGCCTCTTCTACCAAACTCAACCAAATTTTGTATACATAATCAGTGGGCCGACAGGAGTCTAAAAATCCAAAAACTAACCACTCAAAATGGGTGGGGGATGGGGGAGGGGTGTAGGGTCAAAAAATGAAAATATAGCCTCTTGTACCAAACTCAACCAAATTTTGTATACATAATCAGTGGGCCCACAGGAGTCTAAAAATCCAAAAACTAACCACTCAAAATGGGTGGGGGATGGGGGAGGGGTTTAGGGTCAAAAAATGAAAATATAGCCTCTTCTACCAAACTCAACCAAATTTTGTATACATAATCAGTGGGCCGACAGGAGTCTAAAAATCCAAAAACTAACCACTCAAAATGGGTGGGGGATGGGGGAGGGGTGTAGGGTCAAAAAATGAAAATATAGCCTCTTGTACCAAACTCAACCAAATTTTGTATACATAATCAGTGGGCCGACAGGAGTCTAAAAATCCAAAAACTAACCACTCAAAATGGGTGGGGGATGGGGGAGGGGTGTAGGGTCAAAAAATGAAAATATAGCCTCTTGTACCAAACTCAACCAAATTTTGTATACATAATCAGTGGGCCCACAGGAGTCTAAAAATCCAAAAACTAACCACTCAAAATGGGTGGGGGATGGGGGAGGGTGTAGGGTCAAAAAATGAAAATATAGCCTCTTGTACCAAACTCAACCAAATTTTGTATACATAATCAGTGGGCCCACAGGAGTCTAAAAATCCAAAAACTAACCACTCAAAATGGGTGGGGGATGGGGGAGGGGTGTAGGGTCAAAAAATGAAAATATAGCCTCTTGTACCAAACTCAACCAAATTTTGTATACATAATCAGTGGGCCCACAGGAGTCTAAAAATCCAAAAACTAACCACTCAAAATGGGTGGGGGATGGGGGAGGGGTGTAGGGTCAAAAAATGAAAATATAGCCTCTTGTACCAAACTCAACCAAATTTTGTATACATAATCAGTGGAACCCCAGGAGTCTAAAAATACAAAAACTAACCCCCCCTCCCCTACAAGATTATAAATAATTGTATTAAATATAAGTGAGGGGACAGGTTGTATGGTAAAGTCAAGTGGATGGCCACATCAGAACTCGTCAGCTTATTTATTTTTATTCCCTACCTAGCCAAGACACTATAACCTTGCTCAATAAACTTATGATTTTATCGTCTTTCGAAATAAAAGAAAGAATTTTAAATTTTCTAATATAAATCTTATCTATAGGTAACTACTAAAACAAAATTTTATATTATTATAACTCTTGGTTTATGATCAATTTTTCGCATTGCTATTTACATGTTTATGATCGTAAAGGAAGCTTTCGCTCAATTTTCTACGATAATGAATATAAATCTGACGGAAGAAAAAAAAGTATAGGCAATTTCTGTTATGGAGACAATTGCAAAAAATATTAAAGTCAAATAAAAAAGTATATTATTAGATTTTGCATAACACTTGTATATATGTAAATTTTAAATATTTTATTCGAAAAAGCTGTTAGAAAAGATGATATTGAAGATTTTAATGTTCAAAGATCGTAAAAAATTAAAATAATTATTTGAATTTAAATTGCATCATGGAATAAATTATCCACGAATATATTATTTTTTTTTAATGTGAAATTAAATTTGCATAAATAATATCAATGCATGTTTTTCATTTACTGAAGTATTGAGAAGGCAATTCCGGAAATGCACATTTGAAGAATTAAAATTTGAATACTGAATTATAAAATACGTTTAATTTAAGAAGAATTCAAAGGCCAGAATGAAGGATTTTAGTAAATATGTTTGTGTTACATGTCAGAAGGGATCGCCCACTCGGGAGTTGAACCCAAGTGTCAAACTTCCGGGCAGATGACTTGTGAGTTTGGCGTTTGGGTTCTTCTGAATTGTAAAGCAAACATATCTACTAAAATTCTTGGTTCTGAACTTTATATTCTTCTTAATTCAAAATTAATAATGTCGCGATTATGTGATGTTGAAATTTTGAAAAAATTCCATCTCTTTTCGAAAAATTCAAAAAAAAAAAACATCTTTTAATTTTAAATTATGGTTAGAACATTTGAAATAGAGATAAGAGTAAATAGATATTTTATTCAATATGGATTTACTATGAGTTAAGGATACTGGGTCACTTATTTCACATTAAAATTAAAAAATTAAAAGATATAAAAATTTTTCTTTTTCAATATATATATTTCGGGCTATCAACCCATCTTCAGGAAATACAGAAGGTAACTCAGTTACCTTCTGTATTTCCTGAAGATGGGTTGATAGCCTGAATATATATATTGAAAAAGAAAAAAAATTTTATATCTTTTAATTTTTTAATTTTAATGTGAAATAAGTGACCCAGTATCCTAACTCATAGTAAATCCATATTAAATAAAATATCTATTTACTCTTATCTTTATTAAAGATGTTTCACCTTGCACCAACACCACAATCTCTACTGATCATTTGAAATAGGGTTGGAAATATTTATATGATAGATTTTAAAGTTACAAATTGCATCATGGAATAAATTATCCACGAATATATTATTTTTTAAATGTGAAATTAAATTTGTATAAATAATATCAATTCATTTTTTAATTTACTGAAGTATTAGGAAGGCAATTCCGGAAATGGACATTTGAAGAATTAAAATTGTAATAAAATAATTTTACATTAAGAAGAATTCAAAGCCCAGAATGAAGGATTTTAGTAGATAGGTTTGTGTTACATGTCCGAAGGAGTTGAACCCAAGTGTCAAACTTCCGGGCAGCTAACTTGCAAGTTTGGCGTTTGGGTTCGACGCTTTGCCTTCTGAATTGTAAAGGCCTAGTATAATTCTTGATTCTGGACTTAATTATTCTTAACTTAAAATTAATAATGTGGCGATTAAGCCACATGTGATGTTGAAATTTTGAAAAAATTCCATCTCTTTTTGAAAAATTCAAAAAAAATAACATATTTTAATTTTAAATTATGCTTACAACTTTTGAAATAGAATTTTTTTTTGGCTTTTCGGCCCTTCTAGACATCCGCCAATTTACGATACTGATATTAAATTAAGACTTCTATGCAGGGATCGGATTTTTAGCCGGTTGATTCGAGTCGGAATCGAGCCCGGGTCCACTTGATTAGCAGGCTGGTACGCTAACCCCTCGCCTAACCCGACCCCAAACTTGAAATAAAGATGGAAATATATATTAGATTTTAGAGTTATAGTTGGAACAAAAATTTCTGTTTACTGGTCCCCAGAGAGCAAAAATTGCCCCAAAGGGCTTTAGACTAAATCTCTTTTTGTGTTAGAATTAATCAAAATCAATAAATCTTAGCAATATGAAATTTAATTCATATGTTAATTATAGGTTCAAGATATCATAGCAAGTTTGGGTTCAAATTCACTAAACGCAAGTGCCCTTTTTTCCAATGTTTAACAATATACTTTTTTCAAATTTTTTTTAGAAACTTGAAGGTAAACGAATTGTTTACAAAATAGACGTGTGTGTGTTTAATTGAAGAGTTTATACTTTAATTCAAATAATAATATTAGCACTTAAAATAAAAAAATAAAAGATTTTTTAAAAACAGTAAAAAGATCTGGTCAAAAAAATAATAAAAAAATATAATTAATTAAATAATAAAAAGTAAATTAAAAGATTTCAAATTTTTATTATTATTTTATTTTAATTTTTTTAATATAATTTCTCTTAAAATAAAATCTTATTTAATTAAAGACATAATACTTTAATTAGAATAATAATATTACCACGTTTTCAAAAAAATTTATTTAATAATATTAAAATTATCTTGAATATGATAAAAAATAAAAAGAAAGAAATTAAATAAAAAAATATATTAATTAAATTAAGGAGATCCTTTCGAGGCCAATGTTAAATAAAAAATATTAGATTATAAGTATAACTTAATTTTTTATAATAGTTTATTTAAGTCTCTATCTATGTTTGGTGAAATTTGAATCCCACTTTAGCGAGGAAATTTTTGAAAAGAACATTTTCTCAGACTTTTATGGAAAATTAAGACCTTGCCACTTTCTCTTGAATTATACTACTATTAGTTAATTATATAAAGTTAAAACAACTAAAAATTAGCTTTTTGAAACATGCAGGTTTTTTTTTGCAATAAAATATATCATTGGCCAAGGGCGGATCCAGGGGGCGGAGCGGGCGGATCGCCCCCCCCCCATACAGGCCCGTCCCTGGCGGGAGTGCAACACGTGCATCGCACGCAGAGGCCAAAAAACGGGGCCAAATCGACAGGGAATTTATAACAATTTTTTTTATTTTAAAACATTTATTTTTTTAAAAATTTTAAAATTGAAAATAAAGTTCTATGTGTGTGGGGGGGCGTCTCTGCCCCCTCCCCCTCCGCTTGGACAATTCGAGATAAAAAGTAGATCTTATATACATCGAGCACCTTATATACATTCTCTCCCCCCCCCCATAAAAAATTCCTGGATCCGCCCTTGTCATTGGCCGACCAATCTACTTATTTGCTTTAAAAATCACATAAATGCTATGTTTGGGTGTAAACATAAACAGTATTAATACACCGCATTGCCAAATCATACAAGAGTTATTATGAGCTTATTTGAATAAATCAAACTAGCTTTTGTATTTAATTATTTTTTATAATTGTTTTTATTTCAAACATTTACGGCTTTCTTGCTATTTATTTTTTAATTCTATTATTTTTCATTTGTATTTTAACTTATTTTATTAAATATTAGATACTACACTTCTTTTGGCTCAACTGGAGCGAAAGGACCTCCTTAAGGTAGTTGTTCCGCCAAATGCGTTTTCTTAGGTTTTTTTTAATTTATACAGATTATTATTTAAATACTTCTGCATCGATTGGTGGCAAAACAAAATTTATAAACAATACAGTTCCGGAGATATTAAATTTGAAAAATCGAGTTTTTCAGGCTCTTTAACATTGCACTATACGGGATATCGGAAAATCTATATACATATTTAATTCTAATTAAGAAACCCTTCTTACCATTTTTATAAAAAACTAAACCAACATTAAACAATTACGAATACATATTTTAAGACAATTTTGATTCATAGTTACAACACAGTTTCTGAAATAATAAGGAATAAATAATGAAAAATGTATAAATAAAAATTTAGACTAAAAACAATTTGGCAATAGCGTATTTATTTAACCAGCGAATGATGATGCGCTAGATTTTTTCAAAATTATAATTTTCATAAGGTGTAACGTAGGAGTTGATTACATTTGTTAAAAAATAACAAAACGATTTTTATAGAAATTTAAAATGTATTTTATCTGTCATTTTAATATAAAAATATTCAATCTCTTACAATGGTGCCAAATTTGTCAAATGAGCACGGGATTGACTAGAATTGGTAAATAAACAGCAAAAAGTTTTGGACTTATGAACTATGAATCCTTATTGTCTGTTCTATATATTCTAGCATCAACTTTTTGCTAGTATTGTCGCGAAACAACTACCTTAAATAAAGTCAATTGAAAATATTTTAAATTAAGATTTTTTTTTAATAATAATTTTTCTTTAATGAAAGCCTTATTTAAATAACTATCAAATTGAGGATTTCGGAGAGGGTCGTCAATTAAATAGCAAGAACCTTCGTTCTGTTTTCCAGGATGAATTAGAAGAGGGGATCACAGGTGTGTGTAAATAATGACTGCGGAACACTAGAATTACTTGCCACTTATACTCTAGAGTCTAAAGCAGGTCTTTGAAACAATACCCTCTTGGTAATGCAATCTTTCCGAATGCGATAAGAACACCCGAAATAGGATTAATTTATTATTTTACTGTTACAAAAATTACCTAAACAAATCTTATTCATTATAGTCTGAGATCCCGAATTAGGTCGATCTTCACCTATCGAACCTCCTAATGAAATTTATATTTTGATAATATAATGTATTAATAAACAAAGCTTGGAAGGGTCGACATCCAATTTCCCTGCATAGGTATTTTTAATAAAAAAATTAAAGTTGTTAATTTTAAATTACATAAATGTAGTTATCGAGTTTCCGGATAAATTTATTACCACGAGAGTAAAATATGTATATAAAATGCAAAAGTTGGTTCGCCATTTTTCCCCTGCATAAGTCCAGGTAGACAGGGTATCAACAGGTAACTTCGAATTAGTATTTTTTAGTTATAAAGTTTCCTTTATTGTTATATTTGAAAATGTAGATAATTAAAAAAAAATAAATTAAAAAGTTAGATAAAATAGCTATGCAGGGAAATTGGATGTCGACCCTATCAAGTTTTGTTTATTAATACAATATATTATCAAAATATTAATTTCATTAGGAAACTCAATAGGTGAAGGTCGACCTAAGTCGGGATCTTGTTCTATTAGCTAAAAAAATATATAGATATTTATCAGTGACGGTTGGTGAATGCTGATGCTGTCCAATAAAGTATTCTTCATTTTTTGAAATTTTTTTGAAATTTTGCTTTTATTTTTTTGCTAATTTCAGCGAATACGGCATCATTTTCATTATAAGAAAATCTTAAATGTCTCCTTATTCTATTGCTATAAGCAAGCTATGACTTGTCTAAGCACTCTTAGTTATTTCCGATCTTATATATTGAGAGTTTTTAGAAATGGATTAGTCCAGGAATTTTGGAATCATCTTTAATTATTCCTTTTTTGTATTATTTCTATTTTAACAGTTCCGCGAGAATAATTTTTATTCGATCAAAACTCGTCTGGACTTGTCTTAGACATCCTTGAACTAGAAGATATACCAGACAGGGACTTCAAACCTTCTATTAGCACCCTTAATAACAAAATAACGGGTTCAAAACTTCCCTCTAATGGACAAGATCTAGCAGTTTAGTCTTATAATATTCATGAAGTGAATTTAACTGTTAATGAAAGAGCAAATCTCACTATTCGCGAGTGCATTATCTATTGGGAAAAATACTAAATCTTTACCTAATTGCGTGAAGAAACTTATATATTACAGCAGACAATAAAATAATGTCTTCTGCTGGAAAAATAAATTTTTTAATTTATTTATAACAAGACTATAGTTTCGAGAGCTTTGCCCCTGTTAGGGGTTAAGTTGCGTGGTGCGTGTCCGCGCTACCCACCTAGTTGGTGGGTCCTAACAATGATTTGGACAAGGCGATGTTCGTGCCTGGTAAAGAGCCGGGCTGGGCGCCACCCGTTTAGTTGGCGGGTGAGGAGCTCCTAGTTGGTGGATGGCTCCTCCTTCGATGATCTGTCGAGATCGAATTGCCTTACTTAATACATGACTGAAATATTACCAGTCATGCAAAGTGTCGCAACGATCTGACTGAGTCGTAGCCAAAGCAATACGGGCCGCTACACCCCTTCATCAGTCTATTACAATTGATTCACAGGAATTAATGTGTGAAAGTCCTTTTCCATTTCCACACATCAATTCCTCTAAATCAATTGTAATAGACTGATGAAGGGGGCAAAGCCGTCGAAACTATAGTCTCGTTAGAAATAAATTAAAAAATGTATTTTCCAGCAAAATACACACTCTTTTATTGTCTCCTTTAATTTATAAAAATTTTGCTACTGTCGGCAAACATAAACTTTCAATTTAAACTTATATAAATGACTAGCTGCAAGGCCCGCGTTCGGCGGCCCTCTTGCTAGTCAGGAGGCGCGCCCTCTGGACCCCCAGCCCACGGACCCCCCTCAACCCCCCCCCCCCCCGCAACCCACACAGCAGTATACAAAAATTGGTTGAGTTTGCTCCAAGGGCAAGAATTTACATATTTTCACCCTCCCTCCCCCCTTTGGGTGGTTTTTTGGGGGAATTTTTTAAACAAAAGTTGTCAGAAATCACATCCTCTACAACTTTGCTCATTTTAAAATTTGCTGTAGAGTTAATAGTTTAGGAGTTATTTGATAATTTTCAATCGTGAACCCCTCCCCCCCCCCCAAACCCCCTTCTGGGGTCAAAATATCAAAACGTTATATAACTAAAAACGTAAGTTAGAAGACATCTGATACAAATAAGAAATTTCATAATAATCCCTTCAGACGTTTTGACGTGAATCGTGAGCAACTTTTCGCGGAACCCACGGAAACATACAGACATACATACATACATACATACATACAGACAGACAGACAGACAGGAATTTTGTTGAGGGTGTTTTCGTTCATCTTTGCTTGAAACGTGTGCAAGACAAAACCTTAATTTTATATATACTCGTATAGATAGATTCACGTTTCGATATTAGATTCTTTCCAGATTAGATTCTTGTGATTATTTTGCAAGAAAATTAAAGATTATATCTTTTTCAAGCCCAATCCTTGTGGGGTTGGAAATTATCTTCAATTTATCATAGTGAATATTTATAAAACATGACCAATAGAGCTTCCCAAAAATAGAATTTTTCTCCAGGTTTTGTTTTAATGGTAAAGGTTCAAGAAATCAATATTATATTATTACCAATTTGTTTTATTTGAAATGTTATTTTTCATTATCCTTCGACTGGCTTCCATCAATTCTCTATTGAAATTGACAGTTGTATCCTAAAAGAGGGATGTCTAGAGCGATTAACTTCAAATTGTGTTAGCTGGCAATGGAATCCCATTCCAGTCGGAAAATTTTCATGCCTGATAAAAAATAGACTTGGAAAGCAACAGAGAATTAATTTAGTAAATTGAACAGCTGAGAAATTAGAAAATTTGCTGAATTTGAACCTATGTTCTATTTATAGTAAGGGAGATCCCATCCAGGAGCTAATTTTGGAATCACCTTGTTTATCATTAATTTGTAATGAAGGTTTAATGGTTTGAAATTAGTCATTGTGGAAGCTGAGGCTTTAAGAGGGATTATTGATTTGATTATTTAATTAGAACATATGTCATAGGAACTTCTATAAAAAAACTTTGCTGAATTTGAATCTATGGTCTATATGGGGGCATTCACCCAAATCGGATGGTTTGAAAAATTTTAATTTTTGATTTCCTTAATTTTTTGACATTTTTTAGTACACATAAAAAACTGTTCCTGGTAAATTTTGAAATTATTTTGATCACCGGTTTAAAAGATATCGAATTTCGGTTTTTCGATCATAAATTTTAAATAAAAATTCTTCAAAAATGGTCAAAATTAAAATTTTTGTTTTTTTTACATACTTTTTAGAAAAAAATACAAAAATTTTTCAAAAATAGAAAAAAATAGTAATTATCATAGTCCCACTATCAACCCGGTCTTCAAATTTAGAAGTTTAAAATAAAATTTTATCAAAAAAATTCGAAGAGTACCTACATACAGTTTCAAAAACAAGATTAAAATTTTCAAACTCAAAAATCGCATATAAAACACTTTAAATAATTTTTTTTGTAACTTTTTCTAAAAAGTATGTAAAAAACAAAAATTATCTATTAAACCGGTGATCAAAAAAATTTCAAAATTAACCAGGAGAGTTTTTTGATGGGTACAAAAAAATTTCAAAAAATGAAGGAAATGAAAAATTAAAATTTCTCAAGCCGTCCGATTTGGCGTGGAATGCCCCATATATAATAAGCGAGATCTCCGTCATGAAACTAATTTTTGAAAAATCCTGTTTACCTTTAATTTCTAATGAAAGTAAGATGTTTTGAAATTGCTCCATCCTCAGTTAATATAAAATGTATAATGTGTAAACTCAATTTTATATTAACTGAGGATGGGTACAATCAGACCCGAAACATGTATTAAATATATTAAAAATTAAAGATTATTCAATATATGTGTGTGTTTAAATTTGTTTACTTGTGATGTTGCAGTGATTGTTGTAAGAATAAGGGATTTGATTAATTAATATTTTAACAATCGAGAATATTTTGGTGGTGACTAAATAAATAAATAAGTTTCTCTTTTTTGCGTTCGGATTTCCCCAGATTTCGGATTTCCGGGGTTCGGATCTGAGGGGTTTCACAGTATATTTTTACAGATTCTGAATTTTCAGGTCTATAGTTAAAACCGATTGCAGATCGCCGCTTCACCAGTCTTGAAAAAAATTTCCATTTTCTTTTCTTTAATTTCACTTAAAATTAGCTATATTAAATATTTTTACTTTGTACTATTTCGAAATTATATTGCACTATTAAATCATTCTGAATTTTCTATCTCTGGATTTCTGTTTTTTGTGCCTGTCTATTGTAGTATCATTTGAAATCGAATCCAAAATCAAATCTGAAGAAAAAGTGAAAACTTTTTCAAGACTTCGAATCCATTTTCTTTTCTTTAATTTTACTTAAAATTAGCTATATTAAATATTTTTACTTTGTACTATTTCGAAATTATATTGCACTATTAAATCATTCTGAATTTTCTATCTCTGGATTTCTGTTTTTTGTGCATGTCTATTGTAGTATCATTTGAAATCGAATCCAAAATCAAATCTGAAGAAAAAGTGAAAACTTTTTCAAGACTTCGAATCCGAGTTCTTTTTTCTCCCACATCCCTATTCATATTTTTTCTTATTCATTATACAATTACATATCTGTTAATAGAAACACAGATTCCGATGCGAGCATTTGATTAAAATTACCCAATCTTGGAGATTTTTTTAGCTAAAACTCTTCTCTTAAATGACACTGTAATTTTAATTAATTTTCTAATGTTCCATAAGCTGTCTAATCCAAAAAAATCTTCCTGTAAAATCTCTAATTACTATTAGTTAACTAATCAACGTTGGCATAACTCATAAAACATTAATAGGAAATCCGGCCTTGACTACTTCCTTGATCTCTTGGCCCATCGTAGAACCGTTAGAGCGTTTTTTTATAGAAGTTCCTATGACATATGTTCTAATTACATCAAATCAATAATCCCCCTTAGAGCCTCAACTTCCACAAATAATTTAATTTCAAAACATCTTACTTTCATTAGAAATTAAAGATAAACAGGATTTCAGGAGACTCTGAGTTGAGAGATATATGTGTAAAATGTATAATGTGTAAACTCAATTTTATATTAACTGAGGATGGGTACAATCAGACCCGAAACATGTATTAAATATATTAAAAATTAAAGATTATTCAATATATGTGTGTGTGTTTAAATTTGTTTACTTGTGATGTTGCAGTGATTGTTGTAAGAATAAGGGATTTGATTAATTAATATTTATTTAGTCATAAAACAATTATGTATATATTCTACATTATAACCTTATTTTACATAATTAGTTGAAAAATTAACAAAGAAGTACAGTTAGCATACCTAACAAAGTGTAAATGTGTCTACATACTTATGTCATCCAGGATTGAAAAACGGTAAAAGTTGGTTATTGAAATTCTTTAGGTTAATCACTTTGCAAAAACAATGAAATAATAATAGAAACATACAAAATATCACTTAGTAATCTTTCACTTGATATCAGTTATCTTCAAGTGTCGAAGCTGCTTTCGGTTAATCCGAACAAATTGAAATCCGAACATGCTACAGCCCCAATTTTTTTACTCCTTGTCAGAGATTCTCATATCTTAAGTACTCGTGCACAAATCGCATCTTGGAAACAGGTAATAGCAATAGGGAAATAGACATATTTAACACCTCTAAAAATAAAATCAAAGATCATTTTTTCCGAAAATCTATGACAGTCTGATGGGAGTGACATTGCTTTATTTTGGTTTATTATTATTAAACTATTGAATGGCATATCTTTGTTTGATTTTGTCTTTACTTAATTTTGCGAGATTTTGTTTTTGTTTTTGAATGAATTTATGTGAACATCCCCACCAGCACCGTAAACATTGTAATACTGAATTATGTACCTATTTATGTATGTTTCTCTTTTATCTTTTGCTTTTCCTTCATTATTGTTTTCTGTATGATTTTCATGTGATTGTTCTTTTATTGTTAATTATATTTATTGTTCGAGTATAGATTATTGTATTTTTATTGCATTGTTTATATATGATTTTGATGTTTTTTTTTTGTAATTCTTTGTAAAAAAATTTTATTTTTTATTTTTCTTGACATAACACTCATTATACACGTATTTGACATTTTTGTAAGTGGACTACTAGTCCGTAAAATTATCTAAATAAATAAATAAATAAATTAGTTCGGGTATAAGGAGTTTCACTGTATTTGTAAAATTTAATTTTTTAAAAGTATTGTATATAGCATATCAATTTAAAACATGTATATTTTTAAATTTTAGGCAGTATCGCTTCAAAGTCATGAGATTAAAAATAATAATAATAAAAAATACTCACATATTATGATGAAGTCTACTATAGGTAAAAGAATCAATGTAAAGTTGACAATACCTGGAAAAAAATAAAAAATATATTAATATTACCTTAATAAGGTCAATGTATAAATGAGAAAAATAGAGCTATTTAGCTTAATAGAAATACTTAAAATACTAATTAGAAAAAAATTTGATAAGTTCTTCAAGACTCGGTATGCTCTTAGTAAATTTCGCTGATTTAGAAATTTTTCGTCAGCGAACGATTAAGCTAGAAAATTGAAATTGAGGCGTATTTATTAAATAAAAACATATGTAGGTGCTTTATATTTCTATTCAATAGCGACAATATTCAAAAGTTTCTCATGTTACAATTTACCTAATGTTTTCCAAGTTTATTCAGGACGGTTTGAAACTAAAAATTCAGAAATCCAGAGGGTTTTTAGGAAAATAAATATAAATGTTTTGTTGCTAGAAAGAACTCTCTACAAGGTCTGTTTCCTGTGAATATCAGAATCTAGGCAAACATATGCTCTGGATACATACTTCAAGATGTCTATGTATAGTGACAAACAGAAAAAAATATATATTTGAAAAATACATTTCTTTACACTAATAAAAAAACTATTAATGAGTGGCAAAGGATGGTAATATTATAATAACAAAATATTAGGCCTAAGCCAGTGAAAAAATAAAATATAAATAATAAATAAATATGTTATAGTACTCCAGGACGACCATAGTATTGAATTAATAATTAATATAGATTGTGGTGTTGGTGCAAGGTAAAACATATTTAATAAAGATAAAAGTAAATAAATATTTTATGAAATATTAATTTACTATGAGTTAGATTTTCTAGGTCACTAGTTTCATGTTAAAAATCAAAAAAATAAAAGAGGTAAATTTTTCAATATATATATTTCGGGCTATCAACCCATTTTCAGGAAGTACAGAAAATAACTGATACATTAGTTATTTTCTGTACTTCCTGAAGATGGGTTAATAGCCCGAAATATATAAATATTGAAAAAATTTACTTCTTTATTTTTTTAATTTTTAACGTGAAACAAGTGACCTAGAAAACCTAACTCATAGTAAATTAATATTTCATGAAATATTTATTTACTTTTATCTTTAGTATTGAATTAACAATGTTTAAAAACGCTTAAAAATGTCTGAAATGGGGAATAAAAATCATGTTCAAACATGGTTGAATTCCGAAACTAACTCATATTCAGAAAGTGAAGAAAGTTCATTCTTGTGTCAAAATCTTTCTATTTCCAATACGGAGAACTGATCAGATCTTGAGCTTTCGAATTTTAGAACTATGGCTTCAAAAATGCAGAAAATGTAGTAAACCATTTTTTTCAAATCCACTTTTGAAAAATGCACGGACTTTGCACTTCGGTTAAATTTTGACATTTTTTTCTATGAATGGGGAATGTTCGAAAGGCCTAAAAAGATTGAAGGAGAAACTTAAAGAAAAACGACCAGGTTTAATCGATCGAAAGTAAATTCATCACCAGGAAAACTAATAATGTTTTTCATTAAAATCAAAAATAATGGATTTCTTTCCAATCCCCATATTATTACTATGTATGTATAAAGTTGATATTATTTGTTTTGTAGATGAATATCTCGACAAAAACAGCTAATCTACTCGTGGGTGATTTTAGGGGAAACTCTTATCCTAATTGATTAACTATTAGTTCAAGTGATGATAAATTGATTTTAATAGAAACATTCTATATATAAAAAAGATATCCCATAACAGTATTATGAATGAATAAACATAGCACATGCAAAATGTAAATATTTATTTGATGATAAAGTAGTTAGAGGAACATTGATTAGATATATAGCAAAGCCTAAACGAAATGATTGAAAGATTTGGTTTCTATTTTATCGTATTAGAAGGAGTAAATTGAAAAATAAATAATTTAACACTGATAAGTGTAGAATATTTTATTTATGAAATTATGCAAAGACAAAGATTAATTAATATAAATTAACATGAATTAGTATACGGTAGGATGATCAATTTCTACTGTCGCTGTTGTTTTATTTATCTTAAAGAGGAAGTAATATTTAGTATGGCAATCGAAGCTTCTAGGGTAGGGTGAAATTTATATTAAGCTGAAACTTGCCACAAAGATGAATCAGACTGGGAATATTTTTTGTTTTCAAAATAAAGAAGGATAATAATTATTTACTACTATTATTAAGATATAGAAAGAAAATTTTATAATAATATCAATCAAAAATAATTAAGGTCAAATATTTAAAATTAAAATAAAATAAATGAACAAGTCTTATAGATATATAGAGCAGGGGTTCTCAAACGGTGCGCCGCGGCCTCTTCATAATTAATTGAAGCAAGACATTTGGGCTAATTAGACAAAAATAATTTTTATCTCTTACTTACGATCAGACATACATAAACCGACAAAATTTAACTTTGACTCCCTTGAAAAAACCGAAATGTATAGAAAGGATCCCACGGTGGTCTGAATTTTAAAACTGAAATGTATAGAAAGGATCCCACGGTGGTCTGAACTTTTTATTTTCTTAAAAAAATAAGCTATTAATTCTGAAGATATTTTTACTACTACTAATACAAGAGTATTTAGAGAGACCAAATTCGCTATTTGTTTTGATATACATATAATGTACGTTTACTTATAGGATAGGAGCCATGGAAAAATTTTAATTGAAAAAGCGACTCGAGAAAAGTTTGGGAACTCTTGATATAAAGAATCGTTTTTTCGAAAACCGCTCTAACGATTTCGATGAAAATCACGGATTATATAGTTTTTGGGTGGATAAATCGATGTGTCAGGGTCTCATCTTCGGGTAACTTTAATTTGATTGATTTTTCTAAGAACTCTAAAGAGGTTTCAAAAATATCAGCCAATAAAATGAATAAAAGAGAGCTGGATAATGTGTGGAAAGTTTGTTTGAAGAAAGTAATTTTGCACAAAGTTTAAGAAGTGATGAAGTCAAAGGGAATCTAATTATTTATTTATTTATTTAGTATGACAAGATAAAATAAGTCAAACAATATTAATTACAAAAGATAAAATATAAAATACAAAACAAAGTATAAAATACAAATAAAGTATTTAATTGTAGGATTTTAAGGACTTCGCTAAATCCTTCGTCGTTAGGTAATAATCATTATTATTAGAACAGTTGAAGGGCCCAGGGAATAAAGGCGAATTGTCAACTAAAACAATTCTGTAAAAATCAATTTTTTACTGTTGAAATTGCGCCCTCTTTCTCAGTATAGCAAAAGTTTTACCGTCATTTTAAGCTTGATATAACGCCTTTATTCCAAAAATGAAACTACAAATTAATCGTTTCCTTCAAATGCTTCTAAATGGCATGAGAACCACATTTTTGACAAAAAATTGATATTGCGTCTTTATCCCAGGTACTCTTCAGTTGTTTGTTCATTGTTGACTGAAGTGATTTATGTGGTATCTTTAGAAATCCTTTGTATGGTCAGGTGGCCAGAAGGTGGATCTTAATTAATGTGGTTTAAAATACAAGCCAGGGATATAATCGATATTTAATCTGTACAATCTAAAATACTTAAATTTGAAGATATCGAGGGATAAAAAGTATTTGGGTAAGAAAAAATTTGAAATACAGTAGAACCTCGTTTATCCGGACTAACTGGGACCAAAGGCAAACCGGATAATCGAAAATCCGGATATATGGGTAATAAAAACAAAACAAATCCTCAAATAAGCGAATTTGAATTTATTACGATAAAAAACATGTTTATATCTAAATTACATAGATTTGTTTAAAAAAATACATACTTGACATTATAATTACATTCTTCCTATCAGAGTTAAAAATTATTATCTATGTGAACTTTTAATAAAATAAAAATGTTTAGAAATTCGATCCGGATAAATGAGGGCCGGATAAACGAGGTTTTACTGTAATATAAAAGAAAATTGGATGGTGTGTAGAAGAAAAAAGGAGCAGGCTATCTGAGGGAGAAAAATAAACAATCTAACATGTTTCTGTGTGTCGGTGTTAGAAGAAAAGGGAGTAGGTCAATATTTGATATGTTGAGTAGTAGATGGGCGGAGATTTTTTTTAATGTAATCAGATGTATGTAAAGAAGCAGAAAGGTCTTGGCAACCCTTGCAATATCAAAAAGAAAATGAAAAAGAGATAGTTATCAATTCAAAGGGTGGAAACAAAGGGGCATGTGTCCCTGTGTTGCCACCAGGCTGATTTTTAGATTCATTCAATTATTAATTTATCCGGTTTTTTGTAGAAATTTTGAAATTATGATGAAATAAAATAAAAAGTAAAGGAAGTAGGTAGTTGTTTCGCGAGAATACTAGCAAAAAGTTAATGCTAGAGTATATAGAACAGACAATAAGGATTCATAATTCATAAGCCCAAAACTTTTTGCTGTTTATGTACCACTACTAGCCAATCCTGTGCTCTTTTGAAAAATCTGGCAACACTGTCCGAGCTTGTATATAATATTAACATAGAAATTTCAGATAAAGTACATTATAAAGGAAGATTTATAAAACAAAAAGTTCTTAATAAGCGATTGAAAGCTGTTGCAACAATGGCTAAAGCGAAAAAAAGTCAAAAAATTACTCAAGTTAACCCACTTTTTAGATTAGATATATGCGTTGTTGCCAGATTGTTTTTAGTGTAAATTTTTCATTATTTATTCATTATTATCTCGGAAACTGTGTTGTAACTATGAATTAAAATTTTCTTAAAAAATGTATTAGTTCTTATTTAATGTTGGTTTAGTTTTTTATAACAATAGTAAGAAGAGTTTCTTAATCTTATATTATTAAATGAGCAATTCTTGTATACATATATAGAATGGGTTTCTCGAAAACGGCTCTAATGATTTCGCTAAAAATTGGTGTACTTATCAAGTCTCATGAGTTATTAATTGTGTCAAATTTTTAATCCGATTGAAAGAAAGGAAGGGGGTGTAAATTAGTCAGGTCGCAAAATAAATATTTTAATCGTTCATATCTCGTATTCGGAAAGTCGCAGAGCCTTGAAATTTGAAACTTAAGCTATCTAGAGGCCACAAGAAGTACAAAAAGATGTTGGCTATAATAGAAGTACCGGAAGTTGATGTTTACGTACGTAAGAATGTACCCCTCTGCGTTTCGCAACCATAAATCTCAGAGCTACGAAATTGGAAACTTAAGCTCGATATAGGCTAGAAGTGTGGTACGCACCTTTTGCTTGAAATCAGAACACCGTAAGTTGACATTTACATGATAGATTTTTTTCGTTTTTTTTTTTGAATTTCTCAAAAACGGCAGTAACGATTTTTTCTTAAAATTGGCATACTTATCAAGTGTCATGAGTTATTAGTCGTGTATTGATTTTAATCCGATTGAAATAAAGGAAGGAGTGTCGTAAAATAAATATTTTAATCATTCGGTAAGTCGCAGATCCTTGAAATTTGAAACTTAAGCTATTTAGATACAAAAAGTTACCGAGCTTCGCTCGGTGCTCCAGGCACTTATAATTTAATATGTATGTAAGCTTTCCGATATCCCGTATAGTGCAATGTACCATATAAGAGTCTGAAAAGCTCTTATCTTTGGAATTTAATATCTCCAGAACTATATTGTTCATAAATTTCGTTATGCCACCAATCGATGCAGAAATATTTAACTAATAATCTCTCTAAATTTCAAACAAATCCTAAGAAAACACATATGGTGAAACAACTACCTTAAAAGCAGAAAAAAATAATTCATATTTATGGGCAAGAATAACGTGGAAAATCCTAAAGTACGAATTCAAAGTTATGTCTGTTGTATTCTATATATTATCTAAACAGTGCAAAACTAAGTATTTATATATTTATGTTAGAATAGAGTAAATTTGAATGAAATATTGTAGACGTTGGAGCTGAAACAAGAATCGGGGCCTTCTCGTTTCATTGTTGTCTAGCTACTAATCTTTTCATTAATTATTGCCGGGGTGTGTGTGGTTAAGGTCTGTCTGCAAGGGGTGAGCAGCCAAGGGGTGGATTTCGGTCGATACTACCACTTAAGTCTTAAAGCACCTCAAACAAGATAGATTCAGCATTGTTTTAAAGTTTTCCAACATGAAATATTAAAATATGCATATCTACCAAAGTTTATACTTTTTGGTTTCGTTTTTATAAAATAATAAAAGGCGAATTGGAAGTGCAAGTCTACTAATTATACTATTTCAACTTCACTTTTTTAGAATTAAATTAAAGTATACGATAGCTTATATAGCAGTTGTTCTCAACTACTGCCAACAAATTTCAAGTGTTTTAAGGAATGTATTAAAGAACTGGCAAAAAAACAACCTCAGTTTTCTCATTAGGTAAATACTTTATCTCTAAATTAAAATATGACACCTTGTATTTTCAATAATAAAAGCATATTATTAAACTTTTAGTGTTAGAAAATTCTGGAAAGAAGGAAATATCATTCCTACAAAATTGCAGAAGGGGTTCTTTGGAAGAAAAAGGTTGAGAACCTCTGCTATATAGGTAGTTTCATGGCTTGAGTGCTTTCATCAAAAATACACAAAATTTCGTGTTCCATAGAACCTATAAAAAGTCCCATGCCTGCATGTCTGTCTGGCTTTAATCATGCTATTTAAAAAAAAAGTATATTTCTGGAAATTGAAATTTAAAACTTGAGTACAAAGATATCACAATAAGACTTTGGTTCTGATTGGTCAACCAGCTTATCATTTTACTATATTCAAACACATCCCCATCTAACACGCCACCCAGCTAGCTACTCAAACAAATTTGCATCAAGCAGAGGACAACCTTTTATTTTCTCTCTTTTTTTTTTACTTTAGGGCCTCCACATCTCCCCTTATAGCCTTCCGATCCTCCCAAACCGAGTGAGTGGCTCAGGGTGTGGCCAAAGCAGAACGGTATAATATATATAAATCTTTGTATGATGTGGGAGTTAATTATTAGGGTGAAAAATTTTAAATCGAGCTCACTGGTAACACACAATAAAAAATAGCAACACTAATTCTCTTCAATGAGACAAAATAATAAATATAGTAATGAAAAAAAAATGATTCAACAACTCTTCTACTCTCGGCAAAACAAAATATTTTCAATTAATTATTTTATTTCAATGTTTGTTTTTCAAAACGTTTCTAATTATAATTCTTCAGGTTATGACAATATATGGATAGAGTCTACTCAAATGATCGATTCTGAAAAATTACTTAATTTAAAAAAAATAATAATAATTTACTAGGGTAGCTCAGAAACTGACAGGTCAGTTTTACCACCAAAGCCTCTACAGAAAAATAGCTCAATTAATTTAAAATCATAAAGAGTTTATGATTTGAGAGAGGAAAATAAATAAAATCTTATAAAAATATCCTTCCTATGAATTTATTTGATAGTCTATCGAATGCACTGAAATGTAAATAAGGTGTGTACCTATAGCTCAGGCCATTAATGAAAATTCGATATTCATAATGCGGAGCTGCAGTTTCAATGTTTTGTATTACTGTCGAGACTCCAAACTTAAAACTTTGTATTCTAAATGAGAGCTTGTAGGATTAATAGCGAAAAGTGCATCAGTTTTTCGAAATTAGCTGCGCCCATTTTATCGCAAAAGTAGAATATATAGCAAGATAAATTTTAGTCACAAAGTTGGCTAACTTATACCTTTGCTACTTAGGGGCCGTCCATAAATTGAGTCACACAGTAAGGAGGAGGGGGCACCTCAGATTTGTGACAGGGGTGACCCGGGGATCTTAAAAATTGTGATGTCATAAAAGTAAAATTAAAAATTTTAAAATTACTCAAAATATTATTAAATTCCTTTAGTTGAGTTAAATTAAAAAAAAAAAATGTCTACATTTATTAAATTATAGGATATAAAAGTATTAATATGACGTCACAATATAAGGGTAGCTAAGGACGGCCCCTTACGGCTCGGAAGAGTTTTGAATTATCAACCCTTAACTACAGAGCTGATGGAGAGAAGAGGGAAGTATCTTGTAGGTTTCTCCTCAATGACCCCTTTTAAACCCTGAAGAAGGAGGAAAAATCCTCCGAAATGTCGCTTTTTGAGTGTGAAAAAATGACTGTCCAATGAATCTATTTTATTCGAGAGAATTTTTTCATTATTCATTCCTCCATCAGATTATTATAATTTTGGAGTTACAGCTAAATAAAATACTGATATATCTTAGTATTAGTAAGTTAAAGACTCGAAAATTATAATAGCTAAAATTCTGTAAAAATTCATAGAGATAGCTACTATTATATGAATAAATTCTAGAGAGTTTTAAATTTTTTGAAAAATTACTTTGGCCGGAATAAAAAATTGATATTTCAATGCAAAAAACCCTATGTTATTTAGATGGGAAAGTTGCATCGCTGTGCGGTACAGGTTAAAATAGAGATAGAGACTTGAAACTTAGGGGATATTTTTTATTTATTTCAAACAATATAAGCCTCTGTCATTATAAAAAAATAAGGATCACCCTAGTGATCATATTGAGAACGATCGCAGAATAAGTCGATCGAAGTTTATTGTATTATTTAATCTTGTTCAATAAATAATTATAATTAATTATGTGTGATTTTACTAAAATGTAAAGTCTTAATAAAATTAGTCACAAAAATAAAAGCTTCAACAGCTTCATTACTAATAAATAAATAAATATATATATATATACGAGCCCCGTCCCATCTCAATTGGCCCACCAATATTTTTTCTTTTTAAATAAAATTATGCTAATTTACGGTAAATTTAATTTAAATATTTATTTTTATTATCATTTGGAACAACATTTTAAACAATTTAAAACATTTTATTGTAACATTTAACTTAAAACTATTTTTTAATTGTTAAAAACATATTTTTATTTAAAAAATAGTTCTTTGCTTTTCACGAATCTATTTTTTTTTTTAAGAATCTTTGAATATGTGAAATAATCAAGTAGGCTTTGCCTTTTTCCAACAAAAGAAAGTTTGTTTTGTTTATTTTTAGTAAAAATGATTTGTGGAAAGGTTGTTGATGAAAAAATTCGTTCAATTATTATCAATTTATTTAAAAAGGGAAAATCAAACGCGGAAATTGGCGATCTAGTTAATTTATCAAAGTTTAATCAGAAATATTATTCGAGTTTATAAAACAACGGGTACAATAGCTACAAAACCTCGGTATGCGTCGAAATCCAAAATATCAGATGCTGGTAGACGGGCATTGAAGAAGATTATTAGAAAAAACAGGCGTTCGAACTATGGTGAATTATCTGTTCTTTGGAGCGATGCTGTGGGGCGAAGTGTTTCAAGATCCACGTGCCATAGAGAAGCCCTTAAGTTAGGTTTTAAAACTTACAAGGTAATTTTATTGCAACTTATTCCAAAATTTTTTTTTGTAATTTTACTAATTTTTTTTAGGCGAAAGAAAAGCCACTCTTGACATTAAAACAAAAGAAAAACCGGCTTAAATGGGCTAAAAGTCACATTAATTGGACGAGTGATGAATGGAATAGTCTCAATTGGAGTGATGAGTCTCGTTTTGAAGTTTGTGTTGGGGACAATCGAAGCAGAGTTATTCGTCAGAAAAATGAAGCTTTCAATTCAGATTGTTTAAAAAGAAAGTAAAATTTCCTGCTTCAGTTATAGTATGGGGTTCAATATCTGCTAGAGGTGTTGGAAAACTTCCCTTCATTGATGGAATTGTAAACACCAATAAATATTTAGAGATTTAAAAAAAATCGTTACTTCCAACAATGGCAGATGCATTGCAGAATAATAATAATTTTGTGTTCCAACAAGACGGGGCAGCCTGCCATACGTCAAGAAAATCTTTAAAATGGCTTTTTGATCATAATGTTCCACTTTTGGAGTGGGTGGCAAACAGTCCCGACAAGTCACCAATAGAAACTCTTTGGCACACAATGAAAAAGCTATTACGAATACAACCAGCTAGAAACGTAGTCGAATTAAAACACAAACATCAAAATATTTGGGATACTTTCACTCAAGATGAGTGTCAAAAATTAATAAGTACGTTGTCCAAAATAATTCAAGCCGTATTAAAAATAAAGGCGACGTCACACAGTGGTAAAGGTTTTGGATTTTGTATGTTTTCCTTGTTTTTAACAATTAAAAAATAATTTTAAGTTAAACGTTACAATAAAATGTTTTAAATTGTTTAAAATGTTGTTCCAAATGATAATAAAAATAAATATTTAAATTAAATTTACCGTGAATTAGCATAATTTTATTTAAAAAGAAAAAATATTGGTGGGCCAATTGAGATGGGACGGGGCTCGTATATATATATATATATATATATATGGTTGTTTGGTAGTAGTTGTAAGTTCTATTTCAATGGAAGGTAATGTTGGGAGATCATTTTAAATACGGTTTAATGGAAAAGCACTTTTCTAAAGATTCCACTCGATTGTAAATTGAAAAAAGGGGTTGGAAGGTAGCTAAGTAGGTTGGATGTAGCCGAGCTCTTAAAGCAGGCATACTCTTCGGGTGTTCAAAATTTCTAACCATTTGAACAAATAAAAAACCCCACCACTATCAGAGAAAATTTCAAATTTGTACCAATCTAATATTAATAAAAATACTATCGACCTTTTGAAATCGCTTTAATAAAATAAATACGAATACAGGGCTTTTAATATTTTTCCTCTTTTCCCTAACAATTCAAAATTTAATATTATTTTCGGCTAGTCGATTTGCTAGAGCTTTACCTCCTGGACTCCTAAATTCTGAATTATCTTAAGAGTTAATTATTGTTTAAATTAATTTTACTTAGTGCCTAGTATTGAATTTACTAGATTTTTGCATGCTAGGTTTAAAAAGTGAAAAGATTATTTCCAGGCATAATTATTTTTCTAAATTGGAGAAAAGGTGAAACTTTTTGACTCCCTAAGCTGTTTGCAGTTTCAATGAATGAATTAATTTTAAATGGTAATTCAAACACACCTTTCCGATTGCTTAATAATATTTTTTATCAATATCTGACAATATTGTTAGGACGCTTCAATACGCTCTTAGACGATCAATGTTTCCATTAATATGGCCTCCATCAATATTGAGGCGAATATTAATTAAAGGTTCCCTCACACGCTCAATATATTGACAGAAATATTATTGACTAAATATATTGAATGAAAAAATATTGAAGATTCCGCTCAAATTTTTACCATCGAATCATTGATGTATTAAATATTTATTTCCGAAATTTGAAGTTTTATCGTCTGTCCCATTATCGAGATATAAATTATTGAAAATTGTCCTTTTAACATGGAAGTAATTGGACTGAGCTTTTAAAAGGGCTATAACTTCTATACAAATTATACCATTTTCAACAAATTTATAGAGATCAATAATTCAACTTTTATGAATCTAATGATACATTTTTCAAGAGATTTGACAGTCTAGTTAATTAGTTATTCATAAATGTAAAAATAAAAAGATATTTGCAGTCAACAGAATATAACAAAAGCACTAGTGAAGAATTTCAACTTTATTCTTGAAATCGTTTTTGTGTTAAATAAATATTTTTATAATGTGAAAATATTTATTTCAATATTCTTTTTATTAATTGTATCAAAACAAAGATTTTTATTCGAAATTAACCTCATCATTAACAATTTTTTTTTTATTATTAAAACATTTATTATGCAGACGTTGTCACTAAATAAATATAAAAGATTTTTTCGAAGATCAACCAGATAGATAAGCTGTCCCGAACTCCCTTAAATGGGTCCTCACATGGTCAATATATTGACAGAAATATTATTGAATAAATATATTGAACGAAAAAATATTGAAGATGCCCATCACACGTTCAATATAATTACTTCAATATCTGGTCAGTTACGATCTTGCGTTCTCCAAATAAAGACGTACCTACTTTGTGGTAAAGATTGTTTCCACAAGTTGCCATCGCTAGAGCTACTAGGCAAAATTATGAAAATAATGTTAATATACTCCTCACACGGACAATAAATATTTACACTGCTTCAATATATCGAAGGAGCTTCAATAAAAATCAAATTTATTTGATATGTCTCAATTTAATTGACGTCAATCTTATTGACACAATATATTCTCACACGATCAATATATTGACAGAAATAAGATATTGAAGCAATTATATTGACCGAGTGAGGGTCACTTAAGGAGGTTCGGGACAACATCTATCTGGTTGATCTACGAAAAAATCTTTTATATTTCTGTAGAGTAACAACTTCTGACTAATAAATTTTTTAATAAATTTAAAAAAAAATTCATTTTATATTAAATTAATTGAAGTCAATCTTATTGACACAATATATCCTCACACGATCAATATATTGACAGAAAAAAGATATTGAAGCAATTATATTGACCGAGTGAGGGCCCCTTAAGGAGGTTCGGGACAGCTTCTATCTGGTTGATCTAGGAAAAAAATCTTTTATATTTCTGCAGAGTGACAACTTCCGCCTAATAAATTTTTTAATAAAAAAAAATTGTTGATAATGAGGTTAATTTCGAATAATAATCTTTGTTTAGATAATATTAATAAAAAGAATATTGAGATAAAAAAAATTCTCATTATAAAAAGATTTATTTAACACAAAAACCATTTCAAGAAATAGATTTGGAATTCTACGCTAATGCTTTTGTTATTATTTTCTGTTGGCTTCAAATAACTTTTTATTTTTACATTTAAGAATAACTAATTAACTAGACTGTCAAATCTATTGAAAAATGTATCATTAGATTCATAAAAGTTGAATTATTGATCTGTATAAATTTGTTGAAAATGGTATAATTTGTATAGAAGTTATAGCCATTTTAAAAGCTCGGTCCATTTACTTCCATGTTAAAATGACAATTTTCAATAATTTATTTCGATAATGGAACAGACGATCAACTTCAAATTTCGGGAATAAATATTTAATACAATGATTCGATGGTAAAAATTTGAGAATTTTCTTATAAAAATGATAAACAGTCCCGAAGATAAATAGTAATAGGTAAGTAAAATTATGAAAATGATAAAATATCAAATGTGTGTTTTTACCTTGTGCTTCGATCTAGATTCTCGTTACCTAACCAGTTGTGTTCTCACGAAGAATAATGAAATATTATTCAGTGTTTAGACAAGCAAGATGCTTGGTAATGCTTCTGGCTCAGTCTGTGTGTACGTTGGGTACTAAGAATAATGACGTCGGAAAACAAACAGAGATGCAGGAATTGTATAGCCAACTGCTGAGGTAACAATAAAAGCGAGTGGGAGTCACGCAATGAGAAGACAGACGGACAAACAGACCCTCCTGGTCCTTGGAGGAACCAGCAAGCAAACGGATTGGCGAAATTCAAAAGAGGAAGAGAGGATTGCTAACTGATGAAGTAAGGGGTTTAGTTACAACTTTAACTTTACTTGTTAAATATAAAGTAGTATTCGTTATACATAAATAGAAATCAATGAGGTTGTTCTCTGCTTGATACAAACAAACATATGGGCATTCCACGCCAAATCGGACGGTTTGAAAAATTTTAATTTTTGATTTCCTTCATTTTTTGACCTTTTTTACTATCCATCAAAAAACTCTTCCTGGTAAATTTTGAAAGTTTTTTGATCATCGGTTTAAAAGATATCGAATTTCGGGTTTTTGCTCATAACTTCATCAAAAATGGTTCAGATTCAATTTTTTTTACATACATATTTAAACTGTTTTTATATGCGATTTTTGAGTTTGAAAATTTTAATCTTGTTTTTGAAACAGAATGTACTCTTCGATTTTTTTGATAATTTTTTATTTTAAACTTCAATTCATTCTACAAATTTTAAGACCGGGTTGATAGTGGTCCTATGATAATTACTATTTTTTTCGACTTCTGAAAATTTCGAAAAAAAAATTTAAACTACTTTTGGGTATTGAGTTCTCTTTTTTTAGTTATTTTAAATTGATTTTTATCGTTAACAGATGGTTAAAATAAATAATTAATTAGTATTTTAGTTTGTTAAAAGAAAATCAAAATTGAAAATCGAAAATAGTAATTATCATTGCCCACTATCAACCCGGTTTTAATTGTACTAAATTTAAAAGAGAATCGAACAAGTTATTAAATTATTTATTTGCCTCTGGCTTGACTGCGCCTTTTAATATTACGAATCTGCTAGCTTTAGAAGAGGAAGAAATTTTACATAAAGTAGGCTTTTTTTCATCAGCTGCAAAATTGAGCTATAAATTAGATACATATTTAACAGTTTTTTTTCTTCAATTGTACCATCATTTTTCACTTTAAATTATAGAATCATTAATTGGGTGGCTGTATGGGCATAGTTCTCTAAAGCCAAAAAAAAAACCCGGTTTTAAAATTTTTAGAATGAATAGAAGCTTAAAATAAAAAATTATCAAAAAAAAAATCGAAGAGTAGATACATACAGTTTCAAAAACAAGATTAAAATTTTCAAACTCAAAAATAGCATATAAAAAAACTTTAAATAATTTTTTTTCTAAAAAGTATGTAAAAAACAAAAATTTCAAAAAAAAAATTTGAATTTGAACCATTTTTGAAGAAGTTATGAGGAAAAAATTATTAGTTTGTGACTCAAAAAACCCTTCAATTTAAAAAGAATTTAAATTAAGTCACTTAAGGGAAGAATCTTATAATAATTAATATAGAAGAATTTTTCATAGAGGATACCTACTCTTAATAAAAATTTCTCTTTCAAATGAAGAAACAAAAAAATTTTTTTTTTTAGAGATTTTAACGAAATTACATATATTCTTTCACCTCTATAAAATATTATTCAATGAAACAATTCTAATATTTATATAGACGAAAAATGTGAGTTGTAAAGTGTAAGGAGAAAATATAATATAAATTCCAACTATATATATATATTTTTACGTAATATGGTCATTCTTTAATTTAATTAAAATAGAGGTTGAAATTTAATACATTAAGTTTGTCTGTTTGAGAAATTTAATTTAAGAAAGCGAGGATGCGTTTTATATGTAGAAGAGAAAATATTTTTAAGAAGAAGAAATATATAAAAGAAGAAACTTTTTGGTCATTTGAATTTAGTAAACCTTTAAGGGTGTATGAGGAGGATATTAATAAAATAATAATTAAAAATTGGAAAATGGGTAAATTAGTCGAAAGTTAAGTTTCCGACGACTTTCAGGAGAAATCTGGGTTTTGAGTATAAAACAGGTTTAAAAATTTTAAAGACTAAAATCTAGAGGTCCATGGATGCTGTGGATGAGGCGGATCTCTAAAATTTCAGACATTTAGAGTATTTTCATAAATTCAAAAGGATCTTTAAATTTTCAAATTATTATCCGTTATTTCAAATATATCTATTAAAAAACATTTTATGTTTTGAAAAGTATGTATATTGGTTCTCGAAATGAAATAAAATTGTTGCATAGTTTCAAGGGGCAATTAAAATTAATTATTTTTCCAAAAAGGGCTCCGATAGAAGGTTTAAAGTCTCTACCTGGTAGATATACCTTCCAGTTCAAGCATGTCAAAGACAATTTCAGACGAGTTTTAGTCGAATAAAAATTGTTTTCGCTGTGGGAACTATTAAAATAGAAATAATACAAAAAAGAAATAAATAAAGATGATTCGGGAATCGTTGGACTAATCCATTTCAAAGAACTCTCAATATATAAGATCGGAAATAACTAAGAGTGTTAAAGACAAGTCATAGCTTGCTTATAGCAAAATTATTAGGAGAAATTTAAGATTTTCTTTTAGGACAGGGTGAGTCATTGTGGAGCATGGTCGATTTCCATCTCAGGGACTGCGGAGTTTAAGTCACAAGAATTAATTTCTGACTCCAACTCTCACTCAAACAAAGCAGTATCTGTTTGGGGCGAAGGTCTCGAAATATATATTTTAGAAATCTAATATTAAACGGTATATCATTCGCATCCATAATAAGTATTAATTAAAACAGAAATAGCAGGGAATTGAACAATAAATAAAAACAGACTTTTTATTAAATGGGCCAGACGTTTCGTCAATTTATTTCGACTTCCTCAGTGGCCCATTCTACTCTTTGACAAAATACAATTCCACTATGCGACGAAACATCTTTAATCTTTTTTATTATAACTATAATAGATTATTGGGGTCAATTATTCTCCTTTTAACAATTAAAAAATCAAAATTCTTATAAAAAACCTTTATGTTGTTTTTATTTTGTTTAAAAGGAGAAAAAAGGCTCAAGATTGTTGAATAATTGAGGCCAAAAATGTATTGTAATTATAATAATAAACTGCAACGGATCGTTGCTAAACTTTATCCAAATTCATTTGAAATATTAATATGTTCTTGAGTAAAGTACTTTAAAATATAATTTTACTAAAAACTTTATTTACCTTTTTTGTGGTCCCCAAGGTACTTAATTAGGATATTAAATTTCATCAAAATTGGTTAAGTCATTTTCAAGATATTTAGAAAAAACTAAAAAAGTACTGAAATAAAGTACTAATGTTTGTGGACCGATATGTACCAAAAACTAATCAGCGCTTCATTTTGTTAAACTAATGGTAGGTTTTCAATTTCATTTCAATCAGCGCAAAGTTGTGGAAAAAATCGTGGACGAAAAAAACGATAACACACATCCATCCATCCATCCATCCCCACGCACTTCCAAAAAAATGGCACTTTTTGGCCTCTCGACGAGATTCCAGGTAATTTTTGACAAAACCGTCACGTGCTAAAATTCAATCTCATTGAATACTTCAATTTGTGACCTTAATTGAGTCTATGGGTTCCGTAGTCTTTACCTGAGAACCCTTTGAAGTCGCGCTTGCCGCGAGAGCGATTCCAATATTTTCTCCCATGCTTCGCATTGGATAAAGTAAAAAAGATTAAAGATGTTTCGTCGCATAGTAGAATTGTATTTTGACAGAGTGATAAAATAGGCCACTGAGGAAGTCGAAATAAATCGGCGAAACGTCTGGCCCATTTAATAAAAAGTCTGTTTTTCCTTTATTGTTCAATTCCCTGCTATTCCTGTTTTAATCTAATAAATTTGAAAAATAATGAAAATGATGCCGTATTCGACGAAATTCGCAAAATAAGCGATGATTAAAATAAAATTTCAAAAATGAAGGGTACTTTTTTTGGAAAGCATCCTCTGGTTGAAAAGTCACCAACCGCCACTGGTAAAATCTAAATGAAGACAATTTAATACTTTCAATGGTCGAATTGTTTATCAGTAGAAAATTTACAGATGCCACTCATTGAATCGCTGTTCAAGCACTTGAAAACGATGAAAATATTAGGGATCAAAACATTTTGAATTGGATATATTATCTAGTAATTTAATTCAAAAATTGTCTAGTAATAAAAACTTATATTTGATTCAAAACATACACACACACGCTAATCTTATACTATTAAATGATTAATTCGTGAATTATATATAATCGGTTTCTCCGGTCCAAAGATTTCGATGAAAATTACGGATTAGGGGGTTTTTTGGTTTGACAAATCATCTCATTTTCGGGTAACTTTAATTTCATTTTTTTTAATTCAAGTTCCTGCTAGAAATAGATTTAAATTTTCTAAGAAAATCACAAGACGGTGTCATCTATTAGATCCGAGTTGGAATTGATTATTTTTATATGTCAGAAGGATTATTTTTTAACTCCTCATGAATGCCAATAATAAAAACAATTTGACCCAGTTGGTTACTGTGTGAGGTGCAAATACCCCTGACAAAGCTTTGAGTGAAATATTTAGCGCGTTTACAGTCAGAGGGATTCAAACCACACATTGTATTACTGGCACTCGGGTTCAATTCCCGAGGGGTAAAAAACAACCCTTCTGATATATAATTAAAAATAACCAATTCCATCTCGGATCTAATAGATGACACCCTCATGTGGATTTTCTTATCAAATAATTTTGAAATTTTCGATGAATGTTTAGTCTTTTTATTCTATAAATAGACCATTTCAATTCAATCGGTGAATAACAAAATTTGATTACCTTATCGTCTTTTATCGACGTCAATTCAATCAAATTCTTAAGTAAGTAGTCAATAGACCTAGAATAATACATTTTCTATTGAATTGATTATAATAGTAAATATAATAAGAAAAGAAATATTCCGAAACAGTTGCTAATCAACTAATGTTATACATAGGTTCTTCATTTACCTTCCAAAGTAATGAATAAAACCAGTTGAATTTCTCAAAGACCATACGAAACACACAATAAGAGGAAAAACAAAGAAGTCCATTAATGTCCCTTTTGTAGAGATGTATTTTAAGGTAACTACGTGTTTAATGAAAAATTTCGTTCCATTAGGAACTTCAAAAGAAAACTCATTGCATTTTAAACAGTCATATTTATGAATCCATAGGATTGTATTCTTTCAAGTAGATAAGTAAGACATTAGTGAACATTTGAAGAGGTTATTAGGTGTTGAAAGTGTTAAAAAATTAAGTGTATTCCTCGAAACATTCAATTATGTTACGCCCTTTAATTAGAAATCAATATATTAATAACTTTTTAAATGACAAATCCGAAAATCAATATGTTACATCTATATAATATATTGGGGAAAGGAAATGTTCTAATAGGAGAATTCAATGATCCGTAAAGATGGTATAAATTTTCAAACCAATCTAAAAGTTCCGTCACAGAATTTCAATTGTGATATATCACCATAGTGGAACAAGTGTCATCCTTCAACTATTTTGGCGTTCAGATAACCAGCTCCAAAAGCGTTAGCGAGGAAGTCAGACTCCAATCTATTAAGGCGCCCAAAATATCAGGATACCTGAATGAAACGATTTGGTCAAACGAGTTTCTTGTGCGCATCTATAAGACCGTTGTGTGACTAATTTTGACATATGCGGTCGAAACAAGAACAGACACCGCAAAAACAAGAGAAATATTGGAAGTTTGTGAGATTGAAATCGCTACGCAGAATTGTGGGTAAAACAAGATGGACAGGGTAAAAAAATGAAGATATTAGGGAAAAGTGCAATATAGAAAAAGTCAACGTATGGGTCCAAAGGAGAAGATCAGAATGGAGTCCACAAGTATTGCGAATGAATGAAGACCGGCTGGTGAGGAAGGTACATGAGAACAACCCTACCGGGAAAAGAAGATGGGGCCGTCCAAGAAAACGATGGAAAGACGCTCTGGAGTAAACAGGGTTTTAGCCTAACAATAAGAAAAAGAAGATATAATTTTTACACAGTGAGGAATATACAGAGTTAGCATAGATAAATGATCGGATTTTAAAAATTTATATTTTCAAAACTGTTACACATAATTTCAGTAGGGTGGTCCTTATTTTGAGTATTTTCGAATTTTGTTGCAAGTTTCCCATCTAAAATAACATGGGGTTTTTGGCATTGAACGAACAATTTTTATTCCGTCCAAAGTAATGGTTCAAATAATTTGAAACTATGTAGTCTTTATACTTATAATAGTAGCTATCCTTCAGAACTGTTTACAGATTTTTATCTATTATAATCTTTGAGTCTATAACTTACTAACGCTAAGATATAGCGATATATTTATCTAGCTGTAACTCAAAAATTATAATAGCTAAAAATCTGTAAAAAATTCTGAAAGATAGCTACTATTATAATGATAAAATCTACAGAGTTTCAAATTTTTTGAACCATTGATTTAACCGGAATAAAAAATTGATCCTCCAAAGCCAAAAACCCCATGTTATTTAGATGGGAAATTTGCATCGCTGTGGGGCGCAGGTTTAAATTGAGATATAGACTTGGAACTTGGGGGATTTTTTTTTTATTTATTTCGAGCCATATGAGCCTTTGTTAGCATAAAAATTAGAAAATACCCAAAATAAGGACCACCCTAATGTTCAGAGATAGGTACATGAAAATATAGAAAATCATTTCAAGTTTTTTTTTTTTGTTAATTACAAATCATAAACATTTGACATTGTTGCCCTATGTTTCACGACTTCAAAATTCAGTTATTCGACCCAAAATAGCGTCGCGACCCATAGTTTAAAAGCTGGTTTAAAACTCTATGGAGCTAGTGAGTGAATGAAATTTTAGCATGTTGAAAATTAATTAACTATCGGACATAAGCGATTATCCAATCTTCCATTATTTAGATTAATATAATTATATTATCATGATGCAATTGCTGAAGAAAATAGTCCAATTAAAATAATTATTTGCATGAGGTAAAAATAAGTAAGAGAGAAGCATATTATATTAAAAAATGTATATATTTTTAGCTGTTCAGATGGTTTATTCCAATCATCAAGAAGACGAAAATATTTTGAATCAAAAATTACAATCAAATTTGTACTGATTGAACCATCGAAACGTCAACAAATCTATAGATATAGGAGCTGATCAGGCGTGCCGAAAGACGAATGGCCCTGGCCAAAATGAAAAAAGTTAATTTCACTTTGTGACTTCTAGATGGAAGGAATCGATGCCCTTAATAGTTTTTAACCAGATATTGTGATCTCAAGAGGCCAAAAATCCATGGGTCAGTGCGTACGTACCTACGTTTGTATGTATGTACCTACCTGCGTTTCGGAACCAAAAGTCTCAGAGCTACGAAATTCGAAACTTAAGCTCGATATAGGCGAGAGGGAGTACAGCAAGCTTTTGGTTATAATCGGAACACCGGAAGTGGATATTTCATGAAAGGTTTTTTGTTTTTTGTGATTTCCTCAAAAACGGCTCAAACGATTTTTTTTTTTTATTGGTTTTCTTATCAAGTGTCATAATTTATTAGTCGGGTTTAAAGTTTAATCGATTGAAATAAAGGAAGAGAGTGTAAATTAGGAGTGTCGCAAAATAAATAATTTAATCGTTCATATCTCGTATAAGTCGCAGAGCTTTGGGATTCAAACTTAATCTATCTAGAAAAAGTACCTCAAGATTTTGGGTAAAACCAAAGAACCGAAAGTACATGTTCATTTGAAGATTTTTGGTATTTTACAATTTCGTCTCTTTTCCGGTTTTCTCAAAACGGCTTGGAGAAACACATATTGAAGTAATTTGAATTAGTGGCCCAGCTAACTCGTTAAAAGAAATGGTAAATTTGGGAGTACTAAGTTTCCATTTCACCGCAGCTAGATAGATTTTTTAGGATGACAAAAAGCCGAAACAACCTCAGGTAATAAAAACGGT
Source organism: Forficula auricularia (assembly GCA_024734495.1). Lineage (NCBI taxonomy): Eukaryota > Metazoa > Arthropoda > Insecta > Dermaptera > Forficulidae > Forficula > Forficula auricularia. The sequence goes on along the minus strand of JALMQS010000768.1, from coordinate 269,350 downwards.
GGGCAATCCAAGATGGCGGATGATGAGTTTTAAAAAATAATTTGTATCTCGAGAACTATTGTTCCGATTTTATTACTATTTTTTAACTAAAGCTCTCTAGATGTGTACTTCAAATTTTATCATATGCACTGTTTCGATAAAGTCAACCGTTAATTGGTAATTAAAGAAAAATTGAAAATTTTCTTGTGAAAAAAAATTTGAATTTAGTTTTTACAAAATATCTTATACATTAGAGAAAAAAGTTTCAGATGAAAGATCTAGTGTAATAAATTATTTTTAACCAGCCCCTTGGAGCCCGCCTTTGGCGGGTCTTTTGCTAACAAAGGGCTACACCCCCTGGACCAAAGACCCTCTCCCCAACCCCCCGGGATCCCTATTTTCATCCCCCTGGACCCAGATATTTAAATTAAAGGTTAACTGTGTAGTGCATTATCACATGGCTACATTATTGTTAGTTTCCATTTGATTATTATTTTAATATTTTCTAAAATGAAAATGACAACTGTATTCAAATGTCAAATGAGTAAGTGACACAATCCCATTGTAGCTTCACACTACCAAAATATAATATATTTTAAATTTTATTTTTTTAAGAAAAAAATAGATATCAATTTAAAAATTTTTATTTTTAATTAATTTTATTTTAATTATATTTTATTTAAAATTTATCTATGAAAATATTTTCAAAAAATATAAAAGTTTTGAATTTACACCCATATGTATAATCGTTGCTAACTCCACCTAGTAAGACAGGGATGTTTAAGCGCTTTATATATAGTAACGAGCTTTTCTTGCATGCCTTCGGCACGCCCTCGAAGCTCGGCCCTCTGGCCTGGTGCCCTGGCGGGCGGCGTCTCGGTCCAAAAATGTTATTCCTCTTAAAACACCACACTCCAAATGTATATCTGTAAACTCCCGAAAATACATAGTCTCTTAAAAGTTTCGCCTCATTTTCGTCCTAAGAATAACAAAATTTAGATTTTTAAAAAATTATAAAAAAGTGGCAAATTATTAAATAATAAACAAATAATATATAAAATATAAATCAAATAAGATGTGATTAATTTATTTTTCTGTGCGAAAAGAAAAGCGAATTGAATATTTAATTTTTGAATGGCGAGGGGGGGGACGAATAATTATCAATATATTTAATGTTTCTTAATTTAAAATCAATTGGAGTCTTTCATTTCAAATTACAATTATATTTCAAATTTGCCGCAAATATACCGACGGCATCAGCGCTCCCTGTAAGCAGCATTCTCTGAGCGTTGTTACAAATTAATCTAGGCTCTTATATATAGTATGATGGTTTGATGTATTACATGAAGAATATTTGTATGATGATTTCACATAAGGGAGAAACTCATGTGAAAGTCGGGTGGTGACCATCCAGTTAATTTATAGGAAATATTGAGATGAATATTCAAATTACTGTATTTTATTCGACTATCTTAATCTGATCCTGAGAAATATTGATGCCCAGTTTAATACTTATATTTAATCAAAGTTATTTGTAAACAAAATCAATCAAACAGTCAGTCTTTAATAAAGCAATGAACTCCAAAGTGGAAAAATATGCTACCTATCAAAGAATGAAATCTTTAAATTCCTTCTATCATAAAAGACAAATCTCGATCTCTCGTTGCAAGCACAGCATCAATTATTCATTTGTTTAAAAAAAATCTTCAAGACGTATTTATATTTATAGATAAAAGAGAGAAGATGTGACAGCTCTCGCCCCGGATGCCGTGCCGTTTCACATGTGAACACATGTAGAATCTCCTTGTCTCCTCACACGAACTGTGAATTTTTACCCTTGCCTGCCTTCTTTTTATATTTAATTTGCACGAAAATATTCATAAAATTTTTCTTAATCCAATAATAAAAAAATATCATAATTTTCTCACTTCAATCAATTTAAAATCAAAAATATCTTTTCCAAAATTAGCTCTCTAAAAATATTCCTTTCTTGCTTATAGCAGGTCATATTCGACCACTCAGCCTTTTTCCCAACCTCCCATCAACCAAAAGCCGACCATAATTCATTCATGACAATCTATATCTCACTTAAATATTTCCATTCCTATTTAAAAATTTTATCTCAGAACCTTCCATATTAAATTAATTCAATTTCAATTCTTCTTAATTTAATTTTAAACTGGTTCATTCTCATTTTTCATTTCTAAAATATATAGTATATATACTCTTAAATAAACTTCATCTCATTAATATAATTTATTTATTATTTAGGTTTTCTAAACGTTAATTGTTCTATAATAATCCTATAATAAGTTTAAATATTATCTTATGTAAATTTTAAATATTATCTAACTTATAATTTTATATGTCATTATCTCTAGTAGCTGAAGTAGATTTTAAATGTTGCGAACAGCGAATTCGTGAATTGTTACCACATTACCTGCCTTCTTTCTATCTTAGATTTACGTGACGTTCTTAATTCAAAAGTAAAGATAATGTCGTAGCTTTTTCTCCCTTAGATCAGTTTATATCAAAAAATATCTTGTTCTAATGTTAGCTCCTGTACAAAAATATCTCCTTTCTTCATCGCTAAAGCCGGGACAATTGTTCCCAAGACACGTGATCTGGCGGGACACAATCACCTTCTATTTGCAAGCCCCTTTTGACAACCATGCATTTTGCCAGATTCCATCCCATACTGGACCGTATGCATGTTGTTTTGGAACGATTTAAATGTTTCGTTTCAGGACATTCAGTATTAAGTTGGTTCAGTTCAATTCATCTTACTTTTTAAAATTAAAGTTCTAATTCGTATTCTCGTTTTTTCATCTTCTAAAATACGCTAATGCAACATATTTTAAAATAAACTTCATTTTTATTAATATTATATAATCTGCTATTACACGGTTTCTAAACATTAATTGTTCAATAATAGTTCTATAATAAAACTCAACCAATATCTTATTTTAAAATCTTATATATTACATTAGCTTTTTTTCATACGTTGCTCCATTTTAAATATATGCGATACGTATATATGATTTTTAAATAAACCTGTACCTACATTAATATCATTTTCTGTATTATTGCAGGTCCTTAAATTATTGATTGTTCTTATGATAATTATATTACGATAATCTCTATACATAATGTAATCTTATAATTTAAAATATATCTTGTTACCAAAATCCAAGTATCTAGGTTGATAACAAATGAATTCTTCTCCCCACTAACAACATCAACTGGTTTTAATTAATTTAAGACTACCAATCTAGCAATTTGATTAAATGGCTCATGAATTTTCCCCTTACTAACAATCAGTCCAAGAGTGGTAGATTCGGCACCTTTCAAAATCTACCCATGGGAGAACCACTTGTCCAATTTCTAAGAGCTCACTGATGTTGGATAATATTCCAAAATCTCTATCCAAGTTCGGAGTTTCAGTTGGTTTTACCAGCTCCTCTTAATCTTTACTTTCTTGTCACGCCTTTTCATTTCCACCTCAAGCTCTCCTTACTAATGACATCAGTTAAAGTCAGTTTCTTGCAACCATTCTGCGGGTCTATCTCGCCAATTCGAATTTACGACGAACGTATCTCAACATCTCGAACATGAAAAAACCTGCTCTTTCAGGCCTATCCGAAGCTTTATAATTGACGTAAATAAATCTGACTTGTCGTGACTACCAATTCGAATGTACGCACTTCATTCAAAGTCTCGAAAAAAAGGAGGGTCTGCTGTTATAATGAAAGGACAACATCCTAGTGAGTGCGTTTAACTCAATCTAGAGTCCAATGAATTCGATGCCATATGGATCAAAATCACGTTCGAGGCCCATTCAACTAAATTCTTCTGCTAACAATATATTTGCCCCCAAAAACCCCAGATACAAACAATTTTTTTGACTACCTCCGTGGTGCCGTTGCAATATCCTGGGCGAATTCCCATCTTCGCAGATGTCTTTCCTAGGTGACTATGGCGTCCCACCAACAAAAAAGGTGCTAAAATTTTCTAGCCATGGTTCCCCTGCAGAGCTCCGGCGCTGAGAAATCTCCATGCTGCGGCGGTCAATCGCCACACAAATTATTAACGGCCCTGCAAGAGTCCCCTAAGACAAAGCCAATGGCGAATCCAATCTTCTCGAATCTTACCATCGCTTCACACCCTTCGTCCTATGAAGCCGAAGATTTCCGTTGCCCCTTTAGGTGAAATCTGACCACGATCTGATGCAAATTAAAACCTCCGCCAGATCTGCCGAGACCCCCGATCACCCCGCTCCAACCCGGAAAAATATGGCTGGTCGACGACGATGGCGATCAATTGGAATGACGGCCGCGATAACTTTACCGCCGCTTGCCGGTGGAATGAACTACTGCATCAGAGATCCAAAAACGCGCTTCCCAGGGTTCGCGGACAGCCCTTAACTGAGGGCCAGTTCAAAATGGGCTTAGGAAACCTATGTCCCCTCAAGATCGATTAAAGGAGACAAGGATTCTAAGCGGCTTGATTCGATGAACAATCGCGCAGATTCCGTCCGATGAAAAAAAGCACGTCTTTTCCAGAAGTGGCAGCTTTCACAGCTGGAATGTGACCGAGGTTGCATTTACCAAATCGCGAAGCTCATGCAAAAAAATCGTCTACTGAGGGCAAGGAAATCATTCGATTCCGATGAGGATATGCTGACCGATCCTCGCATCTTGCCCCACAATCGAGAACGGGCCTTTTTCTCGTTACACAGGGAGCCAAGTAAATAGAAATTTCGCGTCCCCCTCACTTCCGCCCTCTTTTCACCCAAATGGTTCGGCCAGCACGACCCCCCGCTGAAAAAGCCGGATCACTAGCATCCCTGTTCGCAACCAACTCCACTTTAGATGACAAGGGGCTTAACCCCGCCCACTTATGCCCCCCAAACCAACCTCATGGGCGGAAATAATTTTCGAGGCCCCAAATAATCCGCCAAGGCCCACGTTTAATAAATTAAATTCCAAAATCCGCCGCGGGCCCGATAACATCCACCGAGTTCTATCATTAAAAAATGCGCCCCTGGACTTGCCCCTCATCTTCATCCAGGCTATTCCTAAACTCTCCTTACTGAGTCGGGCACATGTATTCTAAAAGCTGGGCGATAGCCCAGGTAACACCTATTCCTAACAAGAGAGACTACATCACAAATCTCCTATTGCAGGCCTGTCTCGATCCTCCTCTGTTCTTTCCAAATTAATGCGCGTTGGTCTGTAAACCAACTCACGTCCTTCATCAGCTTAGAAAACAATAAATTAATTCACGATGGGCAATATGGATTCAGACAAAATCGTTCCGCAGGCGACATCTTAACCACTATGTCACCCCACTACCTTGAACGACAATGCTCTAGGGGCCGGAAAAGAACCTCCTCGCTCTTGGCCAGCCCTTGATATCTCTCCAAGCGCCACCGACCAACGGTTTCGCCAGCACAAATCTTCTTGCCAAACTACCAGCCTTTGGATTCACACCAACACTTCGCAAATGGATTGAAAGCTTTCTGACAAACCGAAGTATAAAAGTTGTGGTGGATGGAACATCTTCTGAATCGTTCTCCACAAACTCTGGTGTTCCCCAAGGCTCTGTAATCTCCTCCACACTCTTCCTTATTTATATAAACGACCTTATTGATCAAACGGCAAACCCCACTCATTGTTACGCCGACGATAGCACTCTACACGGCAAACCCTCTCTCCCGAATAATCGAATCAATATTGCCTCCTCAATTACTCTCGACCTAGACAAACTGAATAAATGGGGCTCTCAAAATTTAGTTAACTTCAATTCAAACAAGACTCAATGTTGTCTAATTTCTAGGCGCGAAAATAGAGATTTCCCTGATATTCACTTCGATTCGAATACCCTGAAAATGTGTGACAGCCTATCCATGTTGGGCGTCTCTGTCGCATCTGACCTGTCTTGGAATGAACACATCTCCTCTGTGGCGAAATCTGCAGCAAGGAAGATTGGCTTCTTATTCAGGTCCAAGCGATTTTACAAGCCCCACAACTTCTCACCATCTGCAAGGCCCAAATCCGCCCCTGTCTCGAATACGGCTCTCATCTGTGGAGAGGAGCCTCAAAATATTCTCTTGCTACCCTTGATGCAATTCAGAAACGAGCCGTCAGGCTGATTGACGATTCTACCCTCACCGACTCCTCTGACTCGCTGGCTCATCGAAGAGATGTCTCCTGCCCTTTCCTTTTCTATAGATACTATCACGGCAGGTGCTCTGAGTGAGATAAAATCAATAATTCCCCCAAAGCATGCTTTGCACGCAGCACACGTTTTGCCGACTCCCAACACTCTTTCGCGGTCAAATTAGAAAAGTGCCGGACCACTTCATTCGCGAATTCATATATCCCCATGACTTCAAGGAACTGGAACTCTCTCCCGGCCTCTATCTTTCCCAGCACCTATGATCTTCAAACCTTCAAAACCAGGGTGCATAGACACCTACGTCTACACCCTCTCACTTAAACAACTTTCCCTTCTCTTCGGTAATGCAAAGGGTCTTTCGAGATCCATAGGGAGAAACTTCACATCTTTGCTGGTGCACCTTCTTGCCACGTTCGGGTCGCGTTAAAAAAAAAAAAAAAAAAAAAAAAAATATAAATTAGAAATGTGTTTATTAAATATGCAAATTTAATAAAGGAAAAAAAACAATCGGAACGGCATCTCATCATCGTCGTCGATTGAAACGAGAAAGATAGAAAAATTCTTATTATTTTTAAAAATAAATCATTATTTTCTCCTCTCCTGTGAACATCTCTTTTATATATGATACTCGATTCGTTATTCAAAAAAAAAAAAAAAAAAAATACTTTTTTCTACAGAAATAAATAATAACTTAACCTCTTGAAAAATATCTATACGCGATAGAGAAATATAAAACTTTATTTCATCATTTTATTTTTATTTTTTTTTATTAAAATAAATAACGAAATACTTTTCTTTCAATACAAGGAGGGCTCCATTTTTCTTTCTCACTTTATCCTGTTATTTATTATTTTTGAAATAAAACGTTTAGAGATATTTCTATGACACCAATAAGTCACTTTAGTATTAATAACACTGATCGACAAAAAATTTACCCCATAAACCTAACAATGGATTCCAGTAAAGTTTTATACCCTGATTATCAAGAAATTTCTCACTCTTTTACAGCACGTCACAGTTTCGAGATATTATCGGTCAAAACGAGGAAAAAATTTTGACATATTTTCGAGTCCTATTAGATATGAAACAGCAATATTTGAAATCAAATTATTTTGTTGACGTAATAGAAAACAGCTTCCTCTTCGATTTTCAAATTACCACTTGTTTTTAGCTCAATTAGAACTCGAGTTATAACTAAAAAACTAAGACCCTATGTTTTTATCTATGTTTATTATCCTTTATAATCACGTAGTTTTAGTTTTTAGTTAAAACTCGGAGTTCTAATTGAGCTAAAAACAAGTGGTAAAATTTGTAAATCAAAGAGGAATCTGTTTTCTATTACAGTCAACAAAATACTTTGATTTCAAATATTGCGTTTCATATCTAATGGGATTCAAAAATATGTCTCTTTTTTCGTCGTTTTGACCGATAATAATATCTCGAAACTGTGACGAGCTGTAAAAAATCGAGAAATTGCATGATAATCAGGGTATAAAACTACTGGAATCCATTGTTAGGTTTACGGCAGATAAATTTTTGTATAAGCAGTGTAATCATTAAGAAAATCGTACTTAAAAATAATTAGAAGAAACGAGGATACTTAAATTAATTCTGGTTCTTAGTATTAGGGATAGAGTAAAAAACGAAGAAAGGTATCAACGGAAGGTTACCCGTTTGTGATTGGATTTGATGAAGAGGGATGAAGTCAGTCAGAAATGGCATAAACATGTCATGACAATGAATAACGAGAGAGGGGTGGTCCATAAATTACGTCACACATTAAGGGGGAAGGGAGCATCTCAGATTTGAGACAAAATGTGACAGGGGAGCCTGAGTATTTTAAAAATTGTGAGATCATAAAAGTCAAATTAAAAAATTTTCAAATATATTTGTTAGATTTCAGATTATTATTATTCGAACCTGAAAATCTTGGTTAAATAAATCAAGACGAAAAATTGTAAGCAAGCAATTTTTAGCAAAAACACTTAAATTTTCTACAATTATTAAATTTTAGTAAATAAAAGTGATAGTGTGACGTCACAATACAGGGGGTGCTCAGTGAAAATGTGACAGAATGTGAGAGAGGGTGGGGGGGGGGATCTAAAAATCTTTAAATTCGTGTGACGTAATTTATGGATGGCCCTAGACTAGCTAAGCAAACAAGACTTTTTAAATTAATACCTAGAGAAATTTTTTAATTTCAGAATTAAAATAATATACTGTAGTAATAATTATGATCAGCACCCATCCCAAAGTGAGAAGGGTCACTCAAAAAAAAAAAAAAAAAAAAAAGAATATTTTTATATTTTTGATCTCGCATGAAAATATGCCAATTTAAAATGTTTTTAAAATGCTCACCAAAAATCAGTTCGATTAAAAAATTTTAAGAGATCACTCAAGATTTATGGAGAGTATTTTAAAAACATACGGCATCAGAATAAAAACAAAAGATATTTTATTCTTGAGTTGTCGTGATTGTCAAAATCCACTAAGGCAGACACGGACAGATAAATATCATGCTATAAAATTTTATTGATATTTTTAAAAATTATTAGGAAAGCAAAGAAAAAAATGAATATTTTTTTCATTTTTGAGTGAGTTCAGAACTCAGGCAGCCCAATTATGTGCTAAATTTCAGCTCATTAACTACAAACGTTTAAGAGATCACCCTCCAAATTACAATTTGATTTTTGTTGTATTTTTGATTCTAGAAATCTTAAAATCAAATCACTAGCTTATTACATACTTTAGGTATATATATAATGTGGTTAATTCGGGTTGAATGATAAATGACTATAAGCCAATGTATTCCTAAAAACAAATTATTTATTTTAAAAATTATTTACAGCTTTGATATTAGTTTTCTATATACAGAGATTATATTTAATATAATAAAAAAACAAACATAATATAATTACCTAAAAACAAATTGGTTTTTATAGTTTGTTTTCTGGTATTCAATTTTTATCTTTTTATATTTTAAAACAAATTTTATAACTTTAATATTTTAAACTAGTTTTCAAGCCGTCAGCCATTAACAAATTTTAATAAGTTTTATATTTGACATGGATAGCAGTGGGACCAACTGATAGGCCCAAAGTTGTACGCGGGTAAATATGAAGATATTTTACATATATTAGCTTCACCTGTATGTTCGTATCTATGTATCAAGGTGACTTTCGTTCTGTTAAATTCCGCAAACAATTCTCTATATAAATAATTGATTACCTACTCAATTTAAAAAAAAATATATATATATAAAAATAATAAAAATAAATACATTTCATTTTGTTAAATTCCGCAAACTTTTCTCTATAAAAATAATTAAGACTAAAAAGTAAAAAAATAAATTATATTTTTAAAAAACTAAAAAACATGCCTAAAAAGTACAAAATAATGTAATACTTAATCATAAAGCGTGAGGCACTTTGGGAAAATTAATTAAAAGTTTCTGCGCCCCACACTTTTTAGTATTACATTATTTTGTACCTTTTAGAAGCATGTTTTTTAGTTTTTTAAAAATATAATTTATTTTAAAAATATAAATATTTTGCCACCAGAAAGAATAGAAAAATATTTTATTCTTGAGTTATCGTGATTACCAAAATCAAGTTAGGTACACAGACACACACAAACAGATAAATATCATGCTTTAAAATTTCCCCCAAATTTTTAGCAATCAATAGCAAAAAAATGTACATTTTTAAGTGAATTCAGAAGCAAAGCAAGCAGCCCGGCGAGCTTAGTTTGCCGGGCGTAGCGAGTAATGAATAATTAAATTAAAATAATTAGTAAAATAAATATTTAAATATATTAAATAAATATGCTTACCATGAATACTTGAAGGTTTCAACAATTATCAACAAAAGAAGTCAACAAAAACCAAATCAATCAAAGACACAAATTAAGACAACTAAAAAACATTCTCGGTGCACACCGGTTGATTGCTGGACTCGAAATGAAAGAAAAAGAATAGCAAGTCGAAAGAGAACCGTTAGGAGATTAGATTTGGAGAAAAAAATAAATTCAGAAATAAATAAATACTTTATCTAATAAAAGAATGGATTATGGAAGTGCCCATTATTACTTTTTTAAAAATGATTCTCTCCCTCCATCTCGCTGGCTAGGGGGCACCGGTGTCCCTCCCCCGGTACGCCACTTGTATAATAAAATAATTTATAATCACCCCCTCCCCGTCCACAGCTTTCTAGTATTTTTGTTTTAAAAATTTTAGATTTTAAATTATTTTTGAATTCCCCCGTATTTATTTAACGTCAATGCACAGCGGTCACGGCGGTGAATAATTTTGCATTTTTAACCGACTTCAAAAAAGGAGGAGGTTCTCTATTCAACTGATTTTTTTTTTGCATTGGGTCCAGTCTACCTTCCGATTGGTCCCATTTTTTTATAGGTATTAGACTTTTTTGTTAGGTTTGTTCAGGACTAACTTCTTTGTTTATGAACCGATTTCGATGGTTCTTTTTTTATTGGAAAGGGGGTATCTTAGGGATGGTGTCATATTAATTTGGTCAAGTTCTGATGATATGATCACTATTAATAACATCACTAAAAAGAGAAAAATAAAAATATTTTTTAAGAAAAAAATAAAACCGACTTCAAAAAATTAAATGCAACAAATAAAATACACTAAAAGGTATAAAATAATTATTATCTTATTTAGTTACAACTAAACGACGAAATATTAACATGAAATTATTTTTTGAAGTCGGTGCCAAACATATACCTTTTTATGAATCGCACTCGACGGATCTTACTTAGTACGTTTGGTTGGCACGCTCGCTTATAGGTATAGTTTGTTTGGCACCGACTTCAAAAAGTAATTTCATGTTAATATTTCGTCGTTTAGTTGTAATTAAATAAGATAATAATTATTTTATACCTTTAGTGTATTTTATTTGTTGCATTTAATTTTTTGAAGTCAGTTTTATTTTTTCTTAAAATTATTTTTATTAACCGGATTATCTGGAGCTAGAAAGACTAAAATCTATAATCAGTTCTCAGCATTGGAAATACAAACATTTTAATTGAAAAGATTTCATTTTACTGAGAGTAGTAGAGTTTATTGATTTATAAAGAGAAATCATTGAAGTAGTCCTTGGCATGATGCAAATAAACATATATGATTTCTAGACAATGTTAAACATAAAGACCAAAAAAAAAAATAAGCTGACGTGTTCTGATGTGGCCATCCACTTGACTTTACCATACAACCTGGCCCCTCACATATATTTAATATTTAATCAAATTATTTATAATCATGTAGGGGAGGGGGGTTAGTTTTTGCTTTTTAGACTCCCACTGATTATGTATACAAAATTTGGTTGAGTTTGGTCAAATTGCCAAGATTTTAATTTTTTGACCATGCACGCCCCCCCCATCTTTGGCGGTTAGTTTTTGCATTTTTAGACTTCTTGGGGTCCACTGATTATGTATACAAAATTTGGTTGAGTTTGCTCAAACGGCCTAGATTTTTAATTCCTCCCCCACACCCATTTTGGGCGGTTAGTTTTTCCATATTTAGTCTTCTGGGGCCCCACTGATTATGTATACAAAATTTGGTTGAGTTTGGTCAAATGGCCTAGATATTAATTTTTTGATAAGAAGTAAAATGAAAATTTTTGGGTGAATTTAATAGTAGGGCAGGCAGGCTTATATAGTACATACCTGACGCACCGACTAAAATTAAATATAAAATTTCGTTTTTAGCTATCCATACGCAAAATTGCTAAACACAAAATAATAATAATTGAAGAAAAAAATGAAATAAAAATTAATTTTTTAATTTACATATAAAAATATGGTATCGAGATGAAATCAATTAATAATAATAATAAATAAATTTATTGATCCAATTGCATTACCTATATAAAATAAAGTATACATTTAATTTGAGACTTCGACTTCGGAGATTATTTCCCCACTATCGATTGTACTTGATCTTCTTGAGCTTGCGATATACTTTTTAGTCGGTGTTTTTTTAATAAGAGAAAAAAATCAATGAAATAAAAAACCTCTTTGCCTTTTTTATGAAATCAATTACTTAATTAATTCTGATATGTAAATTATGTGTAATAATCTATATGAGGGTCTTAAAGTAAATAAAAATTAATAACAGAAATAGCCAGGGAATTGACAAAAATTAAAAACACAAGAGATTTTATTAAATGGGCCAGACGTTTAGTCAATTTATTTTGACTTCCTCAGTGGCCCATTTTATTACTTTTTGTTAAGAAAACAATTTTACTATAGGACAAAATATCATTAAACTTTTTTTAAATACATTCCTGGCTCCAATCTTGAACATTTCTTTAACAATTAAAAAAATTATTTTTTGTTGTTTTTATACTGAAGAAGTCAAAATAAATTGAAGAAATGTCTGGCCCATTTAATAAAAACTCTGTGTTTTTAATTTTTGTCCAATCCCCTGCTCTTCCTATTACAAATTTATTATGGATGCGAATGATACAACATAATAAAAATTAATGTTTTGCATTTTTTAACAGGAAGTTCTAAATCTGTAACGCCCAAAATCTAATCAGTTCTACTGGAAATACAAATTTTTTGGCTCTAGAACGAATATTCTATGACTTTATTTTCTCAAGTTATCCGGGGTAAGGAATCCAGAATCACCCAGACAGAAAAAAAAATCAAGATTAAAATTTTTTCGCTTTTCATTCAAAATAAAAAAAAATACCAGGCATTAAATTCAATAAATATTAATTGAAAATAATAGTGAACTTTTTAAGCCTAGCATTGATTACAAGTGCAATATTCAGATTATCTATTTATTATATAAAATTAAGGTTTTGTCTGTACATTGCTCCAAATCACGCCAAATTTTGGTTGCACACGTTTCAAGCAAAGTTATTAATGAAAACGCCCTCAACAAAATTCCTGTCTGTATGTATGTCTGTCTGTTTCAGTGGTTTCCGAAAAGTTGCTCACGATTCACGTAAAAACGGCTGAAGGGATTATTATGAAATTTCATATTTACATCAGATGTCTTCTAACTTACGTTTTTAGCTATATAATGTTTTGATATTTTGACCCCAGAAGGGGGTTTGGGGGGGCGCACGAATCAAAATTATCAAATAACTCCTAAACTATTAACCCTACAGCAAATTTATGATAAACAAAGTTGTAGGGGATGTTATTTCTAACAACTTTTGTTTAAAAAAATTTCCCCGAAAAAACCTCCCGAAAAGGGGATGAGGGTGAAAAAATGTAAATTCTTGCCCTTGGAACAAACTAAACCAAATTTTGTATACATAATCTCTGGGCCTCTAGAGAGCTAGAAATGCAAAAACTGGGTGCGGAGAGTGGGTGCGGGGGTGGAATTTTGGGTGGGGTGAGGAGTGAGGCGGAGTAGGGTGGGGGTGAGGCCCAGGTAGCTAGGGGGGGGCATAGGGTTGGAGGGCACGGGGTTGGGTCCGGGGTCCGAGGTGGGTGGGGTGCGGTTGGAGGTGTGGAGGCGGGGGTTGGGAAAGAGTGCATGGTGCGAGGGTGGGGGTGCTGGAGGGGTTTTGGGGGCGGGGGTTGGAGCGAGAGGGATTAGTGGGTTAGGGTGCGGAATGGAGTGTTGGGGTGGTGGTGTGGGGGCGGGTGTTGGGCATGGTGCGGGGGGTGGGGGTGCTGGGTGGGTTTCGGGGTGTGTGGTGGGTGGGAGTGTGGGGTTAGGGTGGGGTTCTAGGGCTAGGGTCAGGGGCCTGCCCTGTAAGAGGGCCGCCGAAGGCGGCCTTGCAGCTAGTTTTCATAATAAAATTGAAAGACTTGTATAATCATTCATGAATTTATCATCCCTCTAAATGGCAATATTATAAAGGCTGTTATAGTTTCAATTTTAAATTTATATGCAAGAATAAATCTTAACTTCGATGAAATGAACATTTTCTCATGCTATTATTAAAAATAAATAGCATTTAATAATAATTTTCGTCGGATGGAATCCACCTGGTTAATTTCTCATAAGCCATGCATAGACATTGATTTTTCTTTTCAAGTTTCTTTTTATAGTCTAGCTGGCCACTTGCACGAACTTAAAATTTGTATACACAAGAAAAATAATTTTTTTCTTAATCGGTTGAAAAGTATATTTTTGTATTTATCGAATAAAATAACAACATAAATTTATGTCACAAACAAGTAGGCGTGCATGCAACATGCATATTGGCGTAGATGGCAAGTTACTTCGAGTACTGCTTTTTTTTATTATGTATGATAAAATGAATTTTTCATCGAATCATTTGAGTGATGATAAATTTAAACATTAAAATATTTGAATATTTTTATTCTCAGTTCAACTAAAACGACTAAAAAAAATCAAAATAATGTTACCTCATTCATATCCATATCCATAATAAATTTATAACAGGAATATTAGGGAATTGGATAAAATTAAAAACACAGAGTTTTTTTTTTTTTATTAAATAGGCTAGACGTTTCGTTTCCTCAATTTATTTTGACTTCCTCACTAGCTCATTTGTCAAAAACAATTAACAATGAGTGATAAAATGAGCCTCTGAGAAAGTCAAAATAAATTGACGAAATGTCTGGCCTATTTAATAAAAAACTGTGTTTTTAATTTTATCCAATTCCTAATATCCCTGTTGTAAATCAAAATAATGTTAAAAAATTATTCAGAAGAATATAAATTTACTTATCCTAAACAAATTACCAATATAAGGATAGTGAAGAAAAAAATGAAAATATACTTTTTGATTTATAAAGAGAAATCAATAAGGTTGTCCTCTACTTGATGCAAATAAACATACCAATGTATCTTATTATATTAAATGAGGAATTCTTGTAGCTATATTGGTATAGATAAATTGTGGATAGAGATAAATTAGTTTCATTATTATAGCAAGTTGAACAGAAAACAAACACTCGATGGTCAATCGTCTGTCATAGGTGTCTAGATTTTGCTATAATAAAACGAATTTATCTATATCCAATCAGGTTGAACCCATATATAAAATTAAGGTTTTGTCTGTACATTGATCCAAATCACGCCAAATTTTGGTTGCACACGTTTCAAGCAAAGTTATGAACGAAAACACCCACAACAAAATTCCTACCATGTCTGTCTGTATGTGTGTATGTCTGTTTCAGTGGTTTCCGAAAATTTGCTCACGATTCACTTAAAAATGGCTGAAGGGATTATTATGAAATTTCATATTTACATCACATGTCTTCTAACTTACGTTTTTAGCTATATAACGTTTTGATATTTTGACCCCAGAAGGGGGTTTGGGGGGGCACACGAATCAAAATTATCAAATAACTGCTAAACTATTAACCCTACAGCAAATTTTATGATAAACAAAGTTGTAAGGGATGTGATTTCTGACAACTTTTGTTTAAAAAAATTTCCCCAAAAAACCTCCCAAGATGGGGAGGAGGGTGGAAAAATGTTAATTCTTGCCCTTGGAACAAACTCAACCAAATTTTGTATACATAATCTCTGGGCCTCTAGAGAGCTAGAAATGCAAAAACTAACCACCCAAAATGGGGGGTCGGGAGTCAAAAAATGAAAATTCTTTCTCTTGGGCCAAACTCAACCAAATTTTGTATACATAATCTGTGGGTCACTAGAAGGCTAGAAATGCAAAAACTGGGTGCGGAAGGTGGGTGCGGGGGTGGAATGGGGGTGAGCTGAGGAGTGAGGCGGAGTAGGGTGGGGGTGCAGGGGGTGGTGCGGGGTGGAGTCCAGGAGGCATAGCGGGGGTGAGGCCCAGGGAGCTTGGCGGGGGTGTGGTGCGCAGGGTTGGAGGGCGCTGGGTGGGGTCCGGGGTGGATGGGGTGCGGGGTCCGAGGTGGGTGGGGTGCGGGAGGTGGTGTGGAGTCGGGGGTTGGGAACGGGTGCATGGTGCGGGGGTGGGGGTGCTAGAGGGGTTTTGGGGGCGGGGGTTGGGGCGAGGGGGATTAGTGGGTTAGGGTGCGGAATGGAGTGTTGGGGTGGTGGTTTGGGGTCGGGGGTTGGGCATGGTGCGGGGGGTGGGGGTGCTGGGTAGGTTTCGGGGGGTGGGGGTGGGAGTGGGGGGTGAGGGTGGGTCCGAGGGCTGGGGGTCCAGGGGGCGTGCCCCCTGACTAGAAGGGCCGCCGAAGACGGGCCTTGCAGCTAGTACCAGATAAAATTAAGTTAACATAATTTATATAAAGATCTTTGTTATAATTGTTTAATTGTCATTGAATTACTCTGTATTATATGCTGGGAAAGTCAAAAAATAAACGACGAAACGTCCGACTCATTAAAAGTAAAACTCTGTTTTTAATTTTAATTTTCCAGTTTCCTACGATTCCAGATAAAATATTTCTAATTAAAAAACTGATGATGAAGGTCAAATCCTCGAAACTATAGTCTCTAACAATTAAGCTGATCATCTTAATCCAGAAATTTTGACAGAAAAAAGCATTCTTAAAAGCTATATATTTCGCGACCCAGACATTTTGAAGTAGGATAAGTAAAAAAATAAAAATTTTAAAATTAATTTACTATTTAGCTGTTCATTTTGAAAATATATATTTTTGGCCATAACAAACAAAGCCAAAAATATTGAATATTTAAAGAAAAATTGGGGGATTGAGGAAAACTTTTTCAAGACTTTGTAGGTACAGGAACAATCTTTCTATGACATTAGGTTCTTAACCTGATGATTGCAGTTTCGGTGAAGTAATCATTTTTGACGCAGCTTTTATTCTAGAGGGTTAGTTATATAGTTTTTAAGCCTAAACCTACTCTCCTAAATTAAAATTTATTCAAAAAATAAAATATTTATTTTTTCTATATAGTTTATTAAATGGTTATTCAAAACCCATCTGATTGGGTTTAATTCTTTTTACTATAGAAACAGATTAAAATCCCAATAAAACCATTAAAAAATTATGTTTTCTGTATTTTTGGACCAGAAGCTCTAAAACTAGAAAACCCAAAATCTAATCAGTTCTCCAAATTAAAAAAAAAATAGCACAAGAACGAACTTTATACGAGTTTTTGTTCTTAAATTATCGTGGATATCTGAATCGAGACACACAGACGGAAAAAAATCTTGGTTGAAATTATTATTTTATTTTTCTCCACGTTTCAGGCATTTTTAAACACAATGGCAAAAAAATGAAATTTTGCCTATCAGGCAGGCGAATTTAATAATAGAAAAATTATATTTTTTCACGTTTATGTTCAATTTTTAATTTAATTACATATTTCAAAATGATGTAGGTTCTTGTATGGGTACTGGGTAGGTACAATGAATGAATGGTACATGCAGGGCAGGGCGTGTTCTTGGAATGTTCAAAAAGTGATGGACTGCGCGTAGGAGAGGACCATGGAATTATTCATCTGTGCATAAATCCTTTGTCTTTGGGAAGGTAATGAGTTGCCCTTGGCCTTGCATTAGAAAAGATTAAGCTGGATAATGACATTCGAGTCGAGCACTTGAATCGCATCCCTCCAAAAACAACAAGATTTAAATAAGATCGATGTACTTATATAAAGGAGTGGATTCTTGGCGGCATTAGAATCAGCTGCGAATCCAATTTCGGAGATTGAATAATAAATTATACACTTAAGAGCAGCTCAAATGGCAAGATGGAGTTAAGTCAAGGGAGGTTCCCATTTCACAAGTTCATATTTTCAAAATAAAGAAATTTGTATTATTTTTCTTTAAAAATAGCTCGTCTGTTGATGTTATGTCTAAGCGATACAGAATACAAGCCTCATAATAAACTTTTCCAATCGTTAAAGAAAAAGGATAAGATTTCTCAAGATTTATTTTAAAAACATTTTTTTTTTCATTTTCTCGTATGAAAACTTCGAGTCAAATTAAAAAAAAGAGATGTATAACACTGAAGTTTAAACAGAAAAAAAGTCAACAAGCACAGTATTATACAAACTTCCTATTGCTAAGAATAAAGTTTATTAATGGATATTGTGATTTAATTTTTCTAAAAATTTGATTATTATTTATTTCATTTTTTGAGGATGATTCTCTCTCTTCTTTTCCTTAAAATACAATATAACGCAGGGTATATATATACAGTGAAAATCGATTAACACGAAACTGGGGGACCGAAATATTTCTTCGTGTTAAACGTATTGCATTGTATAAAAATAATTCGGGTGTGTGCTTAAGACCACACGACAGAAATGATAATTTATATGGCATTTATAATTCTAGTATTCTAAAATTATTTTTTGAAAAGGAATAATTAATATATTTGATTGAACTGGTATTAGACCATAGCTCAACCGTGACGCGTGACGTGATGCGTGACTGCTAATCTCATTTATGCCCAGGAAAATGAAAATGTACATGAGCGCCAAAATTCAAATATAAAATATTAATTGGAGCTTAGTATTAATGCTGCAGCGCCTTTTAGACACAGACCCCAACTGTGACGCGTGATGCGTGACGCTTGAAGGACCAATCTCATTTACTGCCAAGTAATATAAAAAGTGTTCAAGCCGAGCCAAAAGAAGTTATCACTTCAAAAAATATGTATACTCACCAAAATTGCATTTATTTATTAGATACACTACCTACATTTGAAATTATGTATGTAATTTAATAAAAATTTAATAAAAAACAATAAAATAAATAAAAATACTAATAAAAACTTAATAAATTTTAATATATGTAAGTAATTTAAAAAAATTTTATAAAAAAAAAAATATTTATTGATTTTTTGGAAAATAACAAATTTTAATCATTCCGATAAGCAAAATCTTTTCGTGTCAAGCGATTTTTGATTCGTGTTAAAAGAAAAAAATAAGTATATGAAAATACCTAGTATTTTGTCGGGACCGCATTATTATTTCGTGTTAACCAATTTTTCATGTTAAGCGTTTTCGGGTTAAACGATTTCCACTGTATATATGTACTATATATTATTTTTTTATTCACATACAGCGACGTTTCGGCTACTTACAAATGTGTCATAATCAGCCTAAAATTTTAAAATGGAAATATAATTGAAAAGATTTTGTTTTGCCGAGAGTATAGCAGAGTTGTTGATTCATATAGACTATAGAGAAATAAATGATGTTATCCTCAGCTTGATGCAAAAATGAAGAAGGTCAAATTTTCGAAATTATAGTCTCAAGTAAATGACATTTAGGGAAAGCGGTGTAGTTTTATAGTGAAACATATTTAAAAAATTATAAAAGGTTAAAATTATTGCTGTTTCACAAAATAAAAATTTAAATAAAGTTTGAGTTTAATGGATACCTCCTCTATAACAGGCTTCTCTGACCCGCGGCCCACGGGCCGCATGCGGTCCAAGACGGCTATCAATATGGCCCAATAAAAAATCGCAAACTTACAAACTTCATGAGGTTGCGGCTAAAAATACCAGTGAGATTACTAAAAATACACTAATTTTATTGTAACTTGCTATTAATTTATGACTAATGAATTCTTTAGCAATCAGGTATTCATAAAATGATTCTTAAATAATTTTATTTTTTCAATCAACTATTTTTATGTATGAAGCACACAAAAAATAAACCTAGATCCAAAATATTTAATGAGCACCATAAGAACTCACTGGGAATTCTTTTGAATCAAATATCGACGGATTAATGTCTCAAAAACAATGACAAGCGTCTCACTAATTTTATGTTGCTGACTTGTCTTTTACTTTTATAATAAAAAAAATCATAAAGTAATAAAGCATAAATTACTTATATATTTTATACCATATATTCAACGTTTTTTGCTCATCAGCTATCATTAGCGTAGGTGTATTTTATGTGTGGTCCAAATCAACTCGAATTCTTCCACTGTGGCCCAGGGAAGCTAAAAGGTTGGACACCCCTGCTCTATAATATATTTCGGATTTTTAGCCTATCATCAGGAGTTTATACAAAAGAGTGAAGGACTTCAGTCTTTTGTATAATAAACGATAGAGTATTCATTAAACTCAAACTTTATTTCAATTTTTATTTTGTGAAACACCACTAATTCCAACCTTTTATAATTTTTTTCAACTAAATGAATTACATAAGTATATATGCATATTAGGTATATATTATATGTATATGTTTATTTGCAATTTGGATCAAGTAGAGGAGCCCATGTATCTTTTATCTATGGTTTTCAGTATGTACCAATACCGATATTTATACCGATACTTGACATTTTTTTCAACATCAATTTCTCAGGAGATATTTAAAGCAAAACACCAAAAGTAACTAAAGGAATCTAAAAACAAACAAACTATGAATACTGAAATTTTAGTATCCCGGTATATTTTATATTTTTACCACTATATAAGCTAGAGAGTTTTGGCTGAAATTTAATGAGATAACATGTCATGGACCTGTTGCATATGAAAGCATCCAAATCCATAGATCTCGTATATCTCGCAAATAAGCACCATGCAGCATGGTTAGTCCTTAGATGTATGCTGTTGGCTTAGTCAGCCGACAGCCATCACGATTTCAGTTCAAGCAAACTTCACAATGAAAATGAATGGGGATGGTTTAAAGGGATATACTGGGACTTAAGGACCATTCATTGCACCTGAAATACAAGGGGTCAGGGTCGAAGCAAATGCTGGTCAATAGCACCTATATAGGGGAGTGTACTCAAACTTATAAACATCGCAACTACCGAAATCAGAATTCAACAATTGTCGTTATCTATCTGCTTGTGGTCAAATTAGAAAATCATATTTTATAGAATAAAGAAAGATTTTATTATAGTCAAAAGAAACAAATATATTTTCTAAATTTTGTATCAATAAATACTAGTACTTACTAAAATAATTTAAGAGCAAAGTTGCTAGAGTGATCGAGTACCTAGGACGGGGATTGGAAACCTGTTACAAAGTGAGCTACCACTTAAATTTCAGTGACCTACTTCTCTTTTAGGTACTTATACACAATAATGTCCAGCTATGCTAGTGTAAAAATAACTTTTAGGCACCCTACATCCTTTTTAATTTAGAAATGTCAAAAACCATCGTTCATTTTTGATCCAGCAAACTGGACATTATAAATTATTAAAATACCAAATGAATCCGAAGATTTGAGTATCTCTTTTTGAAAAATAGATGAATTCTTTTCAAAAATTCAACTCACGGTATAAACCAAATATATCAAGAAAGAATTTAAATTTTAAGGTCAAAATCCTGATTTAAGTATAAAATATTTTTACATTGCATTTCAGGAGTTGAACCCGAGTACTACAAGCCCGGCAAGCGTGTTAGTACTCGGATTCAACTCCTGAGGAGAATGGAGCCTCTGATATACAATGTAAAACTATTTAAACTAACTTAAATCTAGATTTTGACCTTAAAATTAAAATTCTTTCTTGTTTTTATAAATTATGTTTAATTAGTACTTGGCAATTTATATCAATGATGAAAATTTAGAAGCTAGACTCAGTCATCTTTTATTTCATATTAGTGTGAATCGTTGTTTTCACATAGGAATTTTATCAAATCAAGCACCGGGATTTGTGTTGGTGGCATGTGAGTGATGCATGTGTAAAGCTGAAACTACAAATTATGAACCTCGGATTTTCGGATTAAATCACATGCAGATAGGATGCAACAGATAGTTTCTCATAAACATTAATATGGTAAGAAAATTTGTGACCCACTTCTGTTTTTTTTTTTTTTTAAATTGATGTATCAAAAATGACCCAGTCATTTGAGAATGTTCGCCATCCCTGACCTAGCGCATGTGTTCAATCCTGCTACGATCAGCAAACTTTTATCGTATA
Source organism: Forficula auricularia (assembly GCA_024734495.1). Lineage (NCBI taxonomy): Eukaryota > Metazoa > Arthropoda > Insecta > Dermaptera > Forficulidae > Forficula > Forficula auricularia. The sequence goes on along the minus strand of JALMQS010000768.1, from coordinate 247,442 downwards.
CATTAATTCAAGACGCTTCATCAAATAAAGAAAATAAGAAACTGCTCATGATAACAATTTTCTAGAACAGTTCTATGAGAGAGAGCTCACTTCATAAGAGCTGTCAACAGAGGCGTAGCCACGGGGGGGGGGGGGGATTCAGACCCCACCCCAAGGGCAGGGCTTATGGGATGAGTAACGGCAACGACAAACCGTTTCTTATGGCAAACTAACCGTAATTAAATATATTTCATATGTTTAATCAAGAATTATGTTCTTTTTTAATTTCTTGAAATATCTTTTTAGTCCAATTAAATTGTTCTCTAAAAGGCCCCTCGCGGGAAAGTTTTGGGGTAGTTTTGATTTCTTAATCCTGTATGTTTTTTGGTGTGCTGGATCCGAATCTGAGATTTGCTAACAAAATTTCGTGACGGAACATTGTCAAAAATGCAAAAAAAATGTAAAAAATCTCATTTTTTGGCGATTTTTTGCTTATAACTCGAAAACTATCAACTTTTCGTAAATAACCTTCCTTTTCAAAATGAAAGTTCATAAAATTTCCTACAAATTTCATCATTTAGGTTTTTTCTCCGACATGAAAAATGCTGTATATCTATAAATCTAAGAGTTTTATCAAAAAAGTGGTCCAAGTAAACGTTCAAGTCAACAAAATTTCCTAGAGAATTAGACAGAAATCAAGTTTCTAGGATGAGTGGTTTTCATTTTACGAAGGAAAAACTGCGATTTTTTGCAAAAAATTACAGTTTTTCAAAACTTCAACCTCATTGCGGCACGGGTTACCATTATCCAATTAAGATGAAACTATGTTTAAATTGTATAAAATTGAATCTAGTTTAAAAATGTATAGAGTAGTCTTTGTCGAAAACGTGCTCTTTTATGGTCAAATGGAAAAAAAATCGAAAAAGTGCGAGTTTTGCGGAAACAGAAAAAATAGGCCAATTTTCAATTAGTGCTTGAGCCCAAACGGTTCATCGGAGAAAAGCCTAAATAATGAAATTTGTAGGAAATTTTATGAATTTTCATTTTAAATAGGAAGGTTATTTATGAAAAGTTGATAGTTTTCGAGTTATAAGCAAAAAAAATGAGAATTTTTTACCTTTTTTTTTTTTGCATTTTTGACAATGTTCCGTGACGAAATTTTGTAAGCAAACCTTAGATTCGGAGCACACCCAAAAACATAAAGGGTCGAAGAAATCACAACTACCCCAAAACTTTCCGGGTAAAAACACAATTTAACTGGTCTAAGGCCATGAGGGGCAACTTCGCCATCTTCTTTTTTTTCGAGAGAAAATTTTCTGCTTTTAAGTCCGTATTTTGCTTAATATAATCTGTAGACTTTTTTGGATGCTTTCAATAGATAAAGACACCTTTCCCATTAACCGTTGTGGACCTTTTACTCTAGTTAAGCATTTGCTCAATTTATTAAAAATTAATTTAACTCTGGTTTCGCGGTTACCCGTGAAGAATGGGGTAACTAGGCCCCCCTAACCTATTTCTGAAGGAAATGCGTTTAAGGTGCTTTGGGGTATCTTGCACAGAACTATGTTCTATATATGTCTTCCTTGTGGAAAAATTTCGTTTCTGTCTAAAACCTACTAAGCACTAGAGACGATGCATGAGTATACGTGTAGTAAGGTAGCATTAATTTTTAAGTTGTAAATAAAGAATACAGTTATTTTTTTCATACCTGAAGGCCACAAATCCCCTATCTCTTTTTTGGAGGGGGTAACTCACCCTTTAAGTCAAATTCTTGCCACTTGGTCGACGATGGGTGAGTGGGCCCGACGTGGAGTAACTAGGCCCAGACCTCACGAATATGGCCCAGAAGCCCCAAAACCAACTTTTCCATGGGGAAACTGGGCCACCCCACGTAAAAACACATGTTGCTGTTGCTGTCATTTTTCGAGAAATTATTTAGTCGAAATGAGTCTTTGACAAAATGAAAATACCAATTTACTTTATTAAATGCTAACAGTGATGTAAGAAAAAATATATATATGTGGCGCGCTCTACCGACAGTTTTGTGAAGCGATCAACGAATACGACGCCGACGCCGCCATCAACGACGCCCGCCACAACACGACGCCTGCCACAACACGACGCCTGCCACAACACGACCCCTGCCACATCACGCCGGGGTCACCATATATAGCCAGGGAGGAGGAGAGGAGGTAGGGTTAAATAAAAATGCACATATCAAATTGATACAGGGCGAGTGGGATGCAGGTGAACTTGAAGATTGAGGTGATACCTACACAACGGGGGTCTCTCACTGGTACGGTGGCCTGAAGTGTATCGAACAGTATCACCTCTTTCACTACAAGTTCACTTGCATCCCACTCGCCTTGCGTCGTGTATCAATTTGATATGTGCATTTTTATTTAACCCTACCTCCTCTCCTCCTCCCTCGCTATATATATCTGTATGTGTTAGGCGTTATTTCCAGATTAAAAGGACACAATTTTACAAGATTCATAAAAACAATATGGCAGTAAGTTTCTAGCAAATGATCGTTGTGATGTTATGTTGACATCAAGTACTTATTGCCAAACTTGCAAAAGCACGGAAAATTCAAATGGTTCAGGAATTACAGGACCCCTGGCCCAGATGCCCCTGCACCCAGATGCCCCTCATGGCCTTATTTGTTTTAATAGAAAAAATTCCCACTAAATATTTTGCTTTGTGGATTGACCCCCCATGAAAATTTTCAGGCTACGTCACTGTTGTCAAAGGTCTAAGAAGGAGGCTATCGCTTACGAAGATGAAAGATTCAAGATCCAAATATATTAGATAAATTCGTGAAATCCCTCTTTCCCTGCAGTAACCAGGTCTGTCTGCTCTTTGAATGCAGACTCGTCCTAGCTTTTCGCATTAGCTAAAGCCTTGACTTGAAAGCTTCTTTCTCTCTCTCTTCCTATTTTGTCAAGTCTTTTTTCCCTTCATTCTTTAATAAAGGCGTCATATCTCTCTCTTTTTCCTTTTTCTTTCAACAAACTAACAAAACAAAATCCAATGCTGTTGTTTGCAGACTAATAGAACAGTCAGGAGATGATTAAATGGAAACTTCCAACACCATATTAAAAACCAATTGCTATACAACTACTAAGATACACACATATATATATTTAGAAATTAAAAATTAAAAAAAAATGTACAGGTGATTAGTTTCTTTATATTAGTCCACAAACAAGAGCATTTTGTCTTCTCCCTCGCTATATATGGGCATATTCTAATTGATTACAAAAAAAATGTTTTTTTATATATCTAAAAAATGAGAATTTTTTATATTTTATGGTACCTATTCAAAAATTAAACAAAAAAGTTAGCAAGAGATCAGCTTCCTAGGCCAATCCCTTTCAAAAATGATAATAAATAAAAACAAACAAAGAGGTTGTTCTCTGCTTAATGCAAATAATTTTTATAAAAAATAAAACTGACTTCAAAAAAATTAAATGCAACAAATAAATTAATAATAATTTATAAATCAAATAAAATACACTAAAAGTTATAAAATAATTATCTTATTTAGTTACAACTAAACGACGAAATATTAACATGAAATTACTTTTTGAAGTCGGTGCAAAACAAACTATACCTATAAGCGAGCGTACCCGCCAAACGTACTAAGTAAGATCCGTCAAGTGCGATTCATAAAATGTATATGTTTGGCACCGACTTCAAAAAGTAATTTCATGTTAATATTTCGTCGTTTAGTTGTAACTAAATAAGATAATTATTTTATACCTTTTAGTGGATTTTATTTGATTTTTAAGTTCTTATTATTTTATTTGTTGCATTTTATTTTTTGAAGTCAGTTTTATTTTTTTATAAAAATTATTTTTATTTTTCTCTTTTTAGTGATGTTATTAATAGTGACTTAATATAATACCTTGCATGCATCTCGTAAAAGAAAGCGTCGGGCTAATGAATCAGAAAATGATAATAAAATTCAATTCATAGATATAGAAATTCTCTCGAAACGTTTGCGGGTTTTAAACGAATGTTTTAAGATTTTTTATAAAAGATTTTATTTATTATAATTTCGATTATTTGGTCATAAGAATTGGAGATTTACGTTATTTCGTCATTGATCATATCTTCAGAACTTGAATAAATTAATATGGTACCACCCCTAAGGTACCCTCTTTCAAATAAAAAAAGAATCATTAAAATCGGCTCATAAACAAAGAAGTTATGCCTGAACAAACATATCAAAAAAGGTCCAATACCAATGAAAAAACGGGACCAATCGGAAGCTAGACTGAATCCAATGCAAAAAATCATCCAAATCGGTTCACAATTGGCGGAGATATGAGGCAACATAGAAACAAAAAAAAATCAGTCTAATTGAGAACCTCCCCTTTTTTGAAGTCGGTTAATAAACATACTGAATCCAATGCAAAAAAATCATTCAAATCGGTTCACAATTGGCGGAGATATGAGGCAACATAGACACAAAAAAATCAGTCTAATTGAGAACCTCCTCCTTTTTTGAAGTCGGTTAATAAAAAAAAATTATTAAATTTCAAGAAAACCAAGAAAGCTGTAATTTTCTAAGAAACTCCACTGAGTTCTTGTGTATCAAAGAAAGAGGAAATTAAAATATTTATTTAATGAAGGAATTTTTGTACCCTATATTGGGAATATTATTAATATTTTTTCATTTTTTTATTTTAATTTATTCTTCTAATGGGAGAAGCTAGATCTGAAAAAATATTCATAATAATTTATTTATTTATTATCCCCCTCGCTGGCCCTATTAGTTAAGAGACTCCTTAGTAGAAAAAATTTCCGCTTTCTAGGTTTTCTGGGAATATTTTATAATTTTTTGGGACACCATCCTCATTCGTATAAAAATAATTAGCAGCTTATAAAAAAATTTATGATTTATACAATTTCTCATTTGAACAAATCAAAAGTCTATTTGAAATTTATTAATCTAAATTAGAAATTGAGAAGAAAATGTGACAGAGAAAAAGGGCCTTATTTTCACATGCTCAAATGCGATCTAATGACACCTTCTGTTTTTAGAGAAACAACTGAACAAAGCGCTATTTGTCCTGCCCAAAAATTCCCAAAATTGACTACGTTATTAATTTTTGAATATAGTTTTTAAGGAATTTGGTGTTGGTACTTGGTGGAACATTTTTTAAAATTATTGGATAAAAAATACTTGGTAGGTTTCACATTAAGATATAAAAAAATAAAACGAATTTATTTTTGGAGAATCTTTAATCTCGATATATATATTTCGGGTGACCCATCTTCAGGTGCAACAGAAAGTAAATGACCTGATATCTTAATGTGAAACCTACCAAGTATTTTTTTATCCAAAAATTTTTGAATATTTAGAAGTAAAAAAACTTTAAATTTTGACAATTTTTAAGACAAAAATAGGGCATTTGTTCCATTTTTAACCTTTCTATTATTCTAATCCGAATGAAAATTTGCTTCTGAATTCAAATATGTAATCAAAATTTATACCCACATTTAACTCACATTGATAGAGTTTTTCTTTAGGAGACGGACTGGTATAAATATACAATTGGATGTTGATGAAGGCAGTCCAAGGTGACTTTTCGTTGTAAGTAGATCTATAATTCTTATTTTATTTTGTATATATTGTTTTGTATTTTATGTATTGTGAATGACATATGAAAATCCCAATACTAATTGATGTTCGTCTTTCCCTCAATTATATAGACCCTGAAGAAGGGGAGAGTAAATCTCCGAAACGTCGGTTATCGAATAAATGTAAAATAGTAAAACTGATATAGTCTTATTTTTTTACAACCACCTTGGACTGCCTTCATCAACATCCAATTTTAACTGACATGTTTGTCATTCCTGAAAAAACTGGTAGGTAAAGATAAGGGCCCTTGTCCCTGACACCATCACAATTATTATAATTTTTATACAATAATATATTTTAAAATATTATTCATTTGAGTGGATGTACCGAAATATTTTGATTTCTTTTTATTCGCAACTAAACTCGAATAGCTCGAGAAATATTTGATATCAAAATAGTAGTTCAGATTAGTATACTGGAGGGATGAGTAATTCTCGGTTAATTGCATATATCAGTTTCGTTGCACTGTTGCCAAGAGCGATGTCAGACAACATAATTTTGACATTTAATCTTCCTTGTTACTCATAGTGCAAATTGTTATTCACAAGATTAATCCAAGTTCAATTATTGCTAGTCCCGGCGATACTTCTTCAGAGGTTAATACTCTTCGCCAAGGACTTAATATCAGGATAATCCATTGAGGGAATAAAATAACAAATATAAAAATAATTCTTAGAGAAGTGATATTTGACTTCTTAAACTATGGGTCACGACCCCATTTAGGGTCGCGAAACTGAATTTTGGTGTAGCGAAACATAGGGCAACAATGATTTCTCAGTCAAAATGGAGTCGCCAATTAAAAAGTTTAAGAAAAGGATTGAATTATTTTGAAATTCCAAGTATATATAAAATAAAATAGACTAGAAGAAATAATCCCACCATTGAAGGAGTACATAATGAATACCTCAACAGAAAAACCTTGTAGTTATCGTCAAAATCTTTAGCTTCTCAAAAGTAGTTTCTACAAAAAAAATCTCGAAAGTTAAGTAATGTTTGGCTCTGTTGAATTGTGTGAACCTGGGTTAAAAAGTGGGTTAATTTCAGTTTTTTAGCTCAATAATCAGTGATGTACCTTAGATATAATTTTAAATTAATTTGTCAGGCCTTAAAAGGATACGGTAAATTTAAGCACTATAATCGCAAGATCTATTATCCGTAGGGTTATATTATATTATTAGAAGTTGATACAAAAAAATCAAATAATATGTGAAGAAAAATCAATGAAGTTGTCCTCTCTTTGATGCGAATAACCATTATATAAGTATATACTACTTATTATAATCGGCTTGAGAGACGACCGACACTAAGGTGATTTTTTTAATTTTAAAACCGACTAATATTTCATAACAAATATAATTTCTAAACACACTACAGAGTGAAGGGGCCGGCCGTAGCTCCCTGGGTAGCTAGATGCCCGCCTAAGGCGGGCTTCGCAACATAGTATTTATTTTACATATTTATATCCGTTATATTTATGTATACATATTTGAACACACCTGAGAAATAACAGAAACAAATATTTTTAATTAAAAAGACTGATGATGAAGGTCAAACCTTCAAAACTATAGTCTCTAACAAATAAATTATATAATATATATGTTTATTTGCATCAAGCCGAGCACAATCTCATTGATTTATCTTTGTGAATCTACAACTCTGCTGCATTCAGCAAAATAAAATGTTTATGAATCAAATATCTCTTTAATATCAAGACCGCCTAAAAGATAGGCAACTAGAAATACTGAAAAAAAAAACTCCAACTGGCAGTGATTTTGGCTCCCTGAAAAAAATCTCTCGTCTCTCAGAATTCATTTTCGAACTTTAAATGTATTAACAGCTATATAATGTAAAAATTCAGCTTGGACGGTTAGACTCCCTGCGGATCAACGATCACTCTATTTGTCAAATTTCATGTTTCTAGCCTTGATTGATATCTTAGGACCTAAATTTTTGTGATAAAAGGACAAAGAACGAACGAATTCTCCCATAAGGGTTTCTCTAATCATCTATTTAAACCCTAAAAATGAGTATAATTTCTGCTTCCGAATTGGCTGAAAAAATATAATAAATTCCAAATTATTTCAAGTTCCTATTGACATAAAAATTAATCAATTAAAATAAATTATGAATAATTATTTGTTTACTTTCCGAATATAATAATTAATTTATAATAAACAAATAAATTTAATAAATGATTTAGTATAATGAAATTACAGTTTTGTTTCACTTAATGAAAGACTGTGTTAAAAAATTCAAAAAAAAAAAAAATGCTACTCCTAAAGAGACAAGCAATTGATGAAAAACAGAACCTGTTATTTGTATAAGAAAAATTGGAGGAAAATTTTAAACTCTTTCAAGACTTGGTACACTCTAAAAATCCTGCAAATTGTCAAGAGTTAAAGTCCGTCCAGGCATCTGGGATAAAGCAAAATGGTAATAAATTTAAATATAATATTGAAGGACAAATTGAAAACTTTTTCAATACTCGGTACGCTGTCTGTAAATTTTTCATCAGATGTGAGCCGTTGTTTGTATGAATATAAAAATAAATGAACATCGGTAAAGTTTGTTTGAAGGGGGGTCCCCAGTGGGTCAAGTCCTTCTAGTAATAAATATTAATTTAATTGCCTGCCTTCAGAGCGTCCCGAGTAAATATATTCAACATTTATTTTTTAACACATGTTTACTTGTTTATTCCTTTCATCAAAATCTCTAAAAAATATTTCTGCATTTTTAAACCGAAAGCACCAAGAATTTAAGAAGCCAAACATGTAATTCTTGTTTGAAAAAAAAATTAGCACCAGAATTAGTTGTATTCGTCATTTTATTCTTGAGCATCGAAAAACACAAAAATCATGAGGGGAGAATGATTCAGAGATTTCTAAACACTACAAGAAATAAAAATATTTAGTAAATTCAATACTTCGGATCACCTAGAAGGCAGGCTAACGAGTAATAAAAATAAGTATATAAAAATATATTTCATCTTGAAACTTCGATAGCATTCCCTACATATAAATTATATTAATTGTTATTGAATCTAATGAAGGAAATGGATGAGCATAAATATTTTCTCTAAAGTAATTGATCGGTTATTTATTCAAGGAATAGTTTATATGTTACATATAGAATAATAGATTGTCTATGATTTTCCTCTTGCGTTATTAAAAAGTATTAATAGTATTAGTAATTATTTTGAAAAAATATTTCATTTCTGATTCATCAACTATTCTAACTCGATTTGCAATCAGAAAAACGATTTTATTTTTATATGTTATATAAATAAATAGAAGTTTTTCCAAAAAGTGTATTTATAAAAGTGAATATTTTACAAAGAGCGTGGCAGGGTACAAAATATCTTTAAGGGAAAAAATGTGAATCGGACAAAACAACAAATACGAGTACAATAAGGGTGGTCCTTCTTTTGGGTATTTTCGAATTTTTACGCTGTCAGAGGCTCATATGGTTCGAAATAAATAAAAAAATAACTTAAGTTTCTTGTCTCCTATCTCAATTTTAACCTGTCCCGCACAGCGATATGCAAAGTTTCTCATCTAAATAACATGGGATTTTTGGATTTGGACGATCAATTTTTTATTCCGGCTAAAGCAATGGTTCGAAAAATTTGAAACTCTGTAAGCTTTATCCTTATAATAGTACCTATCTTTTAGAATTTTTACAGATGTTTAGCTATTATAATTTCGAAGTTACAGCGAAATAAAATTCTGCTATATCTTAGTGTTACTAAGTTATAGACTCCAAAATTATAATAGCTAAAAATCTATAAAATTTCTGAGGGATAACTATTATTTTAAGGATAAAGTCTACAGAGTTTCAAATTTTTTGAACGATTACTTTGGCCGGTATAAAAAATTGATCTTTCAATGACAAAAACCCCATATAAGATGAGAAACTTAGATAGCTGGAGGCACATTATAATTGAGATAGAGACTTGAAACTTGGGGGATATTTTTTTATTTATTTCTAACGAAAATACCCAAAATAAGGACCACCCTAGAGTACATACGTAAATAATATTTACATAAACGATGAGAATGTATTGGATATCGAATTTTTCGAATGACGAAACAAATTCAAAAAAGAATTTTAAAAGCAGTATAACGAAAGAACGAGCCTTGTAAAGTATCTTTAAAATAGATTTAGGGTAATTGGCATAGGACTAGAAGGGGAGGGGGGTGGTTGTTTTTTGGAATTATTGGTATACAGATCTTGTGAATGAGCTATGGGCTCTTCTAAAAATGTGTTGTTTATTAATTTTTGTTAAAATTAAAATTAAAGAAATGTACATCAAGAGAAACGAATAGGTTGGCCTCTGCTTGATGCAAATATATACGCATATATATTAAATATAGATATGTATTATATAATGTATAATATATGAGTCATTCCATGTCAATTCAAAGACATTTTGTCGGTGACCCTCTTCGATTTTTCTGATATGTTATTATATACTATGTAAAAAGAAGTATCCATTTAAATTTTTAGCTTTCTATCTTAACCCATAACGAAATTTCGATTTTTGAAGAAAATAGATTAAAGTATTATTAAAATATTCATAACTTTGACAAGAATAAAGATATTCTTGCTTAATATGGGGTCATTTTTTCGCTTTCAATGTACTTTTTGAAAAAATTTCAAAAATTGAGAAACAAAACATCTAATGCTTTTTGTGCCTTTTCTGCTCAAAAAAATTCAACGTTAAAAAACAAAATTTTTAAGCTATTAACGAAGATAGGATTCAAATAACTTCTAATTAAAAAGAAAATTTTTCTTAATTCTCCTTAATAAAAAACTATTCAAAAAAACAAAATATTTATTAGTTGGAATCGTAGGAAACTGGAAGATTAAAATTAAAAGCAGAGATTTATTTTTAATGAGTCGGGCGTTTATTTTTCCGACTTCCTCAGAGGCTGTAATATTAATATTTCTAGTTTCCTACGATTCCAACAAAGAATTATAAATATGGATAAGTACGATTAACGAAACATAAAATTTATTTTTGTATACAATTTATTAAATGGCAATTGACAAAACACCTGTTTGATTGTTTATTATACTTTTTACTATTCTAGAAAAAGATTAAAATTCTCAAAAAATGGTATATTTTGAATAATTTTGCAAACTGTACTATTACTTACTTGGTAATTTTTTACAAACTGTACTATACTTACAAATAATTAAAATAAGTATATCTATTGTTCCCAATGAAAATAAAGTAATAGTGACAACTGCAATGAGCCTATAGCTTTTAACGGTTGTACTAAATTCTATCTCTGTCCCTCTAGGTATATACTTTTATATTTTCGAAAAATCGTTACCGTGAAATTCTCCTAGTTTTAGTCATTTTTAAATTTTTAATGCATCTTCATTTGAATATAAATTCACTTATAAGAAAAGTTAATTAAATTTTCATGGGAATTACTATTTATGAAAGCTGAAAAAGGAAAAATAAAATTCATAATTCCGACATTCGCCCACCGAGAGTACTGAGTAATTTCAATGAATCCTAATCCGAACTACTTTTAAACACTATAATATTTAATATTAGAAAAAATCTTAAGCTGTTTTTATATCAATATGCATATTTAAAAATATCCTCTCTCCAACTGATATTGAATGGAATATTTCAATTGTAATTGAAAATGTTAGGTTTTTTATTTTATTTTTCATAATAAATTAGTAGATAAATGATATTCCTATGGCGATGTGTTAAATAATTCATAAAGCTCATCGAGACTAAACGACACTTTATATGCACTTCCATTTTGGCCACTAGGAGCGTGGGTGGCGAGATAAAAGATTTCTTTAAAGAAGACGTTACGAGATTTTTTGTCTTTGTCGAGAATGAAAAATATATGTATGGTATATACTCACAAAACTAACAGAGAAAGCTGACAGAAAACGAGCCGAGCAACGCTTACCTGAAACAAAAAATAACATGGAATTAGTATCAGGCGTAAATGGAGAGATTTCACTTAACTTTAACTAGTTAAAGCATCTAGTCAGAAATGGGCTGACTATATATTAAGTAACAAGATAGGAAAATTCAATAACATCTAACACTTGGAGGAAAAAATGAAAAATTCGGTAAGTTCTCTGGAAATAGAGATAGAAAATTGAAACTTATGAGAAAATCCAACATATTTTGCAGTGTAAAGTCCACTAGGTTTTTTTACCAATTTAAGATACATTTTCCATTTCTAATGATATATTCTTTAATTGTATACATTTGCCATATTGTTCCACTGATAAATTTTTTAACGCCGATTTTACTCAATTTTTTAATTCAAATAATCTACAAAAAAGTCCCCTGTACACTTTGGCTGTTTAAATCTTCAAACCCGTGTATTTACTTGAAAAATAAAATATCACCTAAATAAAAAAAAGATGAATGAAGAGTATATATTTTAATAGTTTTTTTAGTTATAAAAATTTTGTTAGAAAAAATTATTAAAATTGTCCAAAGACAGTGTGTCAATTTCATCCCCGATATAGTTTTAGTATTTAACTTGACTCAGGCCATCACTGCAGTGGTGAAGAGAGAAACTATTGTCAGTTGGTGAGTTGGTTTGTTAATGGCAACCAGTGGTATTAATTTTATTCATATGATAACACAGTATAAATGACTTCATAAAGGTAGTAATTAATTATGTCGTTCATAATTGTCATTTCCGTCCCTGCGATAACAAGTCATATACAAATATTTATTAAAAAAAACGTTCTACTGTTGTTTTACTTTTAGTGAATTATAACCAAAATTGTAACCTTCTATATTTTTAAGCCAATCTCTCCCTTTATTACCAAATCAAAATTCTCTAATGTCAATTCCGTCCCCTTGATTGTCACACTTGAATGGGAAAAGTCATAAAAAATTGAAAAAAAATTTTAATTCATGATTATTATTAGAAATTGGTCTATAGATAGTTGAGCCACAAAACTATATTATTTTCTTGGTGTGCGATAAAGTTATATTTTCAAATTTTTAGGTAAAAAAATGCAAAATAAGTGCAACTTATTAATACACACTTTTCTACCAAATTACAGCACAACATCCATTTAAGAGCTTCAGATACAGCAATTCAATTCAACTTTTGATTTTTTTTAAATTTTAGTCCAAAAATCGTGATTAATGCTTAATATGTTTATAATTAAAATAAATAATCTTAATAATTAGGCCACTAAATAACTTACAATATTTGATTTCGTGGTAATATGTAAGTACTAGAGAATTCTTAACCTTTAAAAACAACAAAATGTTTAACTTATATATATATATATATATATTTATAAATTTTATTAAACCAATTCTTTTACATGAATTAATGTATACATTGTATTTTAGCTTCGACTCCGGAGATTGCTTCTCCACCATCGAGTGTCCTTGATCATCTTTAGTCCTTGTTTTTAATAAGAGGAAAAAACTAATTATAGAAAAAAACCTCTTTTCCGATAATTATTCCAATACCATATTGCGGAAATTAATCCATCCAATTAATCTCCCTCAATCCATCTATATATATTTTATAAATTTTATTAAACCAATTATTTTACATGAATTTATGCATACATTGTTTTTGAGATTCGATTCCGGAGATTACTTCTCCACCATCGACTGTCCTTGATCATCTTTTAGTCCTTGTTTTTAATAAGAGGAAAAAACTATTTAAAGAAAAAAAACTCTTTTCCGATAATTATTTCAATTCCATTATCTATTCACCATTCCGTTTCCTTATGGTCAACACAAATCAAATTAGTCAAATTAGTCAAATTTATTCTCAATATTATTATCTATATATATTTTTTTTCTATAATTCCTTATATTGAATAGAAGTTACGACCTATTTGTGAGATATAGTGCATTTTTCTGAAAATACCTACAATTTCACTTCAGCTTTATATATGGACTAGAATTCTAGTCTTAAGGCAGCGGTCGGGGAACAGGGGTAAATTACCCCAAATGGGGTAACAATGAAACTGTCGGGGCTAATAATGACATTTTTTTAAGTTTTCTATTTTATAAATTATTATGGTATTTTCAAAATCGTTCGACTTTATTAAACGTAAAAACGAAATCGGCTGAATGCCGAGGATTGTATTCAAATAGTGCGACTTATTAATACAGATTAATTAATTAAATTAAATAATTAATTAAATATTAATTCTTATTAATACAGACAGCACAACATCCATTTAAGAGCCTCAAATATAGCAATTGAATTCGAGTTTGGATTTTTTTTTAAATTTTAGTCCAAAGATCGTGATTATTGCTTAATATGTTTATAATGAAAATTAATGATCTTAATAATTAGGTCACTAAATAAGATAAAATATTTGATTTCATTTTAATATGTAGGTATTTCAGAATATACCATTCGTAAGCAATAAAAGCAACAAAATGTTTAATTTATATATATATATATATATATATATATTTATTTTATAAATTTTATTAAACCAATTATTTTACATTAATTAATGTATACATTGTATTTTTTGCTTCGATTCCGGAGATTACTTCTCCACCATCGAGTGTCCTTATTCATCTTTAGTCCTTGTTTTTAATAAGAGGAAAAATCTAATTAGATAAATAAACCTCTTTTCCGATAATTATTTCAATTCCATTATTCCCCAATCAAGTCGATTGGAATTCCCTCTCCCATCCATTCCTCAATTTATATATTTTTTTTTATTTTTAAACCAATTATTTTACATTAATTAATGTATACCTTGTATTTTAGCTTCGATTTCGGAGATTGCTTCTCCACCATCGAGTGTCCTTATTCATCTTGAGTCCTTGTTTTTAATAAGAGGAAAAATCTAATTAGATAAAAAAACCTCTTTTCCGATAATTATTTTAATTCCATTATTCCCCAATCAAATCGATTGGTATCCTTCCCTCTCTCCATCTCTCAATTTATATATTTTTTTTTTATAATCCCTTATATTGAATAGAAGTTACGACCTATTTGTGAGATGTAGGGTATTTTTCTGAAAATAACTACAATTTCACTTCAGCTTTATTTGGACTAGAAGGTGCACAGCAAGCTTTAGTTTGAAATCGGAACATTAGAAGTTGACATTTACATGAAATATTTTTTGTTTTTTTTTTGTGATTTTCTCAAAAAAGGCTTGGGGGCAACCCAAATTGAAGTACTTGTAATTTGAACGAAGGAAATTAGTATGATGATTTCAAATAAAGGAGAAACTAATGGGAAAGTGGTGCTCACACCAGTTGATTTTAAGACGTTTTAAATCAAACTAAGCCAATTTTTAATTAAAAATCTTTAATTTTAATAAATAAAAAGTAAAAATATTTTTTGGGAAAATTATTATTTTGTTATTCACTAGGTCACTTGTTTCATGTGTAAGACGTAAAGAAGAGAGAGTTTTTCAATATATATATTTCAGGTTGCCAACCCATCATCAGGAGATACAAAAAATAACTAACTTAACTTTTAGAATGCCATAGTAAATATGTGTACAGAAGGCACATATATATTTACTTCTGTACACATATATACTATGGCATTCCAAAAGTTAAGTTAGTTATTTTTTGTATCTCCTGATGATGGGTTGACAGCCCTAATATATAATTTGAAAAAATCTCTCTCTATTTTATTTCTTACACGTGAAACAAGTGATCTAGTGAATAACTCATAGAAAATAATAATTTTCCCAAAAAATATTTTTACTTTTCTTTTATAAAATATGTTTCACCTCGCACCAACACCAGACTCTATAAAAATTAATAAAAACTTTAATGTTATATAGGCATTCTTCTATATTAATAAAAGAGAATGTCTGTCAGTCTGTCTGTATTTCCGAAGAATTTATAGCACATAGAGGTCTGAAAATTGGTACATAAATAGTTATAGATATATATCCAAAGATTTGTACCTCGGATCCCGCTTTTTAAAATTCTAATTAGTTTTTTTTTCATGTTTTTTTAAAACAACCAATCAGTTACGGGATGCGGGAGAGGGGGTCGGGTTTGGGGACAGGATCGGTGGGGTGGAGAGTGTTTAGGGATGGAGGAGGGTAGAGGGTTTAGAAGGTGGGGGAGGGTATCCAGGGGTGAAGCCCCTTGGCCAACAAGAGGCCCGCCGAAGGCGGACGTCGCAGCTAGTTAACAATAAAACAACAAATAATTAAAAATTACCAAATCACTCAAATTTTCAGAGAGTATACCAAGTCTTGGAAAATCATCACTCTCCTCTTTGAATGTTTTAATTATTAGCAAGAACGCCTTCTTAAAACATAAACCATCCTGAATAGAAATATATTTAAAACCAAAAACAAAAAGAGACAAGGCAATTTTAGTGGAAGTGAAATAAAAAAGAGATAAATCAAATTTTATTTCCTATTAACGAAAGTAATTTCCTCTTAAATATTTTACAAGAATATTACATACAAACCTATTTATATTTTTTAAAAGAAATAAACAGCAGTAAAATGAAGACGGAAATTTCTCCCTGTCCATTGCTTAAATATAAACAAGTTGTTTTTCTGTTTTTATGAAGAATAAATAAATGAAAAAGTAAAACTAAAGAAAAGAAAAAGAAAAAATTAAATGAAGTGTTATGGCCGAAAAAATCATCTGAAAATGAGAGTATTATTCCGAGGAGTACCTTCGTTAAGGAATCTCTTCTAATGCATATAAAATATTCAACTCAAATAAGAATAGAGTTTGCTCAAACGGCCTAGATTTTTAATTTTTACCCCCCCCCCCCCCCCCATTTTGGGCGGTTAGTTTTTGCATTTTTAGACTTCTGGGGTCCCACTGATTATGTATACAAAATTTGGTTGAGTTTGGTCAAATGGCCAAGATTTTTAATTTTTAACCCCCCTCCACCCCCTTAATTTTGGATCGATATGCACCAAAATCTAATCAGCTCTTAATCTCAATGCACCGAAACTACATGTGAAATTTGATTTCGATATTCACACTAGTTTTTGAGCTAGCTCGTCCACAAAATTTGGTAACGCACAGACTAAGAGACATTTTGACAAAAAAATTACTATCTCGAAAAATATAATTTTTTCCATGTTCACTTATTAAGGCTTTTTTGTAGAGCGAAATTCCATGGTTTCGCTCAAATTTTTTAATCAAAATAGTTTCAGCCGTTTTTTAGATATTTCGAAAAAAAGAAGGAAAAAACACTTTTTTCATGCACAATTACAATACTTGACCATACCCTGTATGGTAAAGTAAAAAAATCTAATGTGAAATTTGAAAAATTATATTAATCGGTTATCGATGAATTTCGCGAATAATAAAATAAAATTTTCAAAAATGAAGGGTCATTTTTTGGACAGTATACTCTGGCTGAAAAGTCACCGCCCGCCCCTAAGTACATACGTATTACATACATTCGTATGCATGGATCAATGGATTTTTGGTCACTTTTTGGCCTCTGGAAACCACAATTTCTGTTTTTTGTTCTAAATCCGGTTACAAACTATTAAGAGCATTGATTTCTTCCAAACTTAGAATTCACAAAGTGAAATTAACTTTTTTCACCTTGGAGATAGAAGCTCTCTATAAGTGTCAAAACCCCGGGAGGCGAATGCAATGCTTCACATTATATCCTATATCATAACATGAAATAGAATATACATAATTATATGAAAATAAAAACGAATTATAAAATTTGAACATGGTGCCAAAGGATGTTAATGATTTTGCGTGAAATAAGTAGTTAAATCGAAAGGTTTTAAAAATGAAAATTATAAAATTTGAGCAAATTCTAATTGTTTTCGAGATGGAATTTAAAGATATTTAGTGAAAGTGTTAAATTTTAGCTTTTTTTTTTTATTTTTTTAATTTTAATGGGTTGATTTCTAACTAATTCAGGATAAAAAAATTAAAGATAGGTTTATCAATTTATTTAAATAATATTATCGATATTGACACTGCGAAAGCCACGTGTAATGACTCATTTGGCTATTTTCCTATAAAGAAACTGAAGAGGGGAATGGAGGAGAAAAAATTTATCTCTACAAATTTTCAAATTTATTTTACTAAGCTCAGAAGGGCAACTTAATACTAGTATAAGTGTGCCTTTCAAGAGATCCCCATTTAAAGTTTGGATATTTTTACTTGACCATACAGGGTATGGTCAAGTATTGTAATCGTGAATGGAAAAAGTGTTTTTTTTTTTTGCTTTGTTTTTTCGAAATATATCAAAAACGGCTGAAACTATTTTGATTGAAAAAAAACCATGGCATTTCGGCCTACAAAAAGGCCTAATAAGTGAACATCGAAAAAATTATATTTTTCGAGATAATAATTGTTTTGTCAAAATGTCTGTTAGTACGTTAGTATGTGCGTGCGTTACCTATTTTTGTGGACGCACTAGCTCAAAAACTAGTGTGAATATCAAAACGAAATTTTAGAAATAGTTTAGGTGCTTGCGACTAAGAGCTGGTTATTGAAATCGAACCAAAAATTAAGGGGGAGAGGGGGGTGGTAAAAATTAAAATTATAAGATTTTCAAACTAAAAAAAAAAAGAGAAAAATGAAATATACTGATACTAATGAACCTATAAAATAAAAAAGAGTTATTTTTTCGGTGGCCGAAATTGGGGAGGGGGGGTTCAAAAAATTATAACTATCACTATAAGTTTAAAGCCTTTAATGGAAGACGAAATTTTTCACATGAACCCTATACCCTTATGAAAATGACTCTCTATGTGAAATTGAGGGTGGGGTCAAAAATATGTTCAAACAAAAATCGACGAAAGGTGCTATTTCTAATAAAATTGTCTCATAATTAAAAGAAGAAGGAGATAATATTAATTTCTAATGGCCCAAAATTAAGAGGAGGAGGGGGATTCTTTCGTAAATAATTATGAATGATTTTAATTCAATATTAAATATAATAGAGTGGCCAGGTGTAGGTAAAGTCATATGGATGGCCATATCAGTTTATGTTTTTGTTGCAATATTCATTCGGAAGATCTAAAGCTAGAAAGCTAGAAACCTAATCAGTTCTCAAGCTATCGTTATAGAATATTCTGGAATCTAAACAGAAAAAAATAAAAATAAACTGCAACTAGTACCTTAAATTATAATTTTACTAAAAACTTTATTTAACCTTTTTGTGGCCCCCAAGGTACTTAATTAGGATATTAAATTTCGTCAAAATTGGTTAATTCATTTTCAAGATATTTCGAAAAAACTAAAAAAGTACTAATGTTTGTCAGCCGATATGTACCAAAAACTAATCAGCGCTTCATTTTGTTAAAAGAATGGTAGATTTTCAATTTCAATTAATTAGGTACAACAGTGTGGAAAAAATCGTAGACGGAAAAAACGATAACATAAATCTATCCAGCATACATCCCCACGCACTAAATCGCACTTTTTGGCCTCTCGACGAGACCCCATGTAATTTTTGGCAAAACCGTCACGTGCTAAAATTCAACCTAATTGAATACTACAATTTGTGACTTTAACTGAGTCCATGGATTCCGTAGTCTTTACCTGAGGACCCTTTAAAGTCACGCTTGCCGCGAGACCGATTACAATATGCTTCGCATTGGATAAAGTAAAAAGAAAAGAAATAATTTTCCCCGTTTGAGATATGTCTCAAATATTATATTTGAGTTAATTCAACACTCGATACGACCAGCAAATGGGACGTTGGGAAAATAATCCATGGATCTATCTAGATGTGAGATTATAGAATATCTCTCTCATTAACGTATTCAATATATATTTTCCTTTTTAACCTATAATTATAATTACAAAACTTTTTAAAAACAACTTTTTAACCATCTTTTAAATTTGATTTTGAAAAAACACTTGAGATTTTTTTAATGATATAGACGCAAGGTGAATAGCGGCGTTCATTAATCATCATTGATGTTGCTCTTTGAGGAGGGATCGTGCGTCAAAACATTCTTGATTATTTAGGGAAGAAAGGTTGACAAATTATATCACGTATATTTTTTCGATACATGATTTTATTCATAAAGAGAAATTAATGAGGTTGTTCTCTGCATGATCCAAATAAACATATAATTAAAGGAGACAATAAAAGAGTGTGTCTTCTGCTGGAAAAATAATTTTTTTATTTATTTATACATTTCATATAACAATGTCTGTTAATTAATTCTAATAGACTGATGAGGAGGGCAAAGTCCTCGAAACTATAGTCTCTTTATGAATAAAAAAATAATTATTTTTCCAGTAAAAGACACACTCTTTATATTGTCTACTTTAATTTATAAGAATTCTATTACTGTGGGCAAAAAGAACCTTACAATTTAAACATATACCTATATATAACGAAATTTTTTAACACATGAATCTAGCAAAAATATTTTTTCCCCAAAAGTATATAGTACTCTTGGTTAATATGGTCAATAGCATAGTTATTCAAGATTGGGTAACAAAAATTAGAATGGTAAAATATAGAAATTTGTAGTCACAGCATCTAAATACTTGGTGCAGAGTAGGGATTTTCACAAATTTCAAAAAAAAAAATGGTCATAACTCGAAAAATATGTGACTTTTTTTTAGATTCTGGACCGACATAAGCTAGCCTATCTCCTGTTTCGAATTTAACGTTGAGTTTTGGGACACCCTGTATGTGGATACCAAGGTCTAAGTATAACCCCCAGGAAAAAACTTCTTACTACCGCTCTATAAGCTACATATGCAAATATGTAAAGTCCTTATAGACTTTAAACGTTGTACAGTGAAACCCCTCAAATCCGAACCCCAGAAAACCGAAATCCCGGGAAATCCGAACGCAAAAAAGAGAAACTTATTTATTTAGTCATAAAACAATTATGTATATATTCTACATGATAACATTATTTAACATAATTAGTTGAAAAATTAGCAAAAAAGTACAGATAGCATACCTAACAAAGTATAAATGTGCCTACATACTTATGTCATCGAGGATTGAAAAACGGTAAAAGTTGGTTATTGAAATTCTTTAGGTTAATCACTTTGCAAAAACAATGAAATAATAATAGAAACACACAAAATATCACTTAATCTTTCACTTGATATCAGTTATCTTCAATTGTCGAAGCTATTTTCGACTAATCCGAACAGGCTACAGCCCCAATTAGTTCGGATTTGAGGGGTTTCATTGTATTTCTTCATTGATTTAAAGATTTCTTAACATTTTATTTTTAATTTAATATATTTGAAATTCATTTTCTACGAATAGATATATTTTAGAAAACCTATGAATAACAATTCTGGCTTGAGCAAATAATCATATTTGATTAGTCTAGAGAAAGAGAAAGAGAGAGAAGTTTTAGTTGGTTTATTTTAAAACGTAGAGTGTACTGACATTTAGAGAGAGAGAGAGCAAAATGCCTTGGGGTAGGTCGGATTATTTGAATAATATTGAAATGTCTAGAATTTCAACCACTCTGGCTGGCTCTTGGTTTCTGCCCTAATCCAAAGGAGAAATACCTAGGTATTATACTGTTATTATTGAAAAGAGCTGAATCCTTTGGAAAATTATTAATAATTATTCATATTGCTAGATATATAAGTATATATATTTGAAGCAATATCCAGAGAAAAAGAGGATTCCGAAAAGTTAATTCTTAGATATTATTCAACATGTGGCCGGCTGGAAAAATTGCAAGGAAATGATCTATTACAGTTTTGTAGACAGAATTTAAAAAAAGAGGGGAAATTTATGATGGCACTGTTCAAGAAAAATTGTCATCTTTAAATTTAACGATGGAGTTTTATACGCTGATTCTTATGATGTTTTAAGATTTTTTACAACAGGTCAGGATTTTGAGATGTTTTTGATCTGAAAAAGGTCATTTTGGTCAATTTTTGCTTGAAAAGCTGTAGTTATGACACAACAATATTTAAAATCAAAATATTTTGTTCCCTTGATAGAAAAACATTTCTTCTTTGATTTTCAGTTCCCTTCTTGGTTTTAGCTCAATTGTAACTTGATTTATGACTAAAAAAACTAAGACCATGAGTTTTTATCTATGTTTAAATGGTGTAGTTTTTACATACCATACAGGGTATGATCAAGTATTGTAATCGTGAATGAAAAAAGTGGTTTTTTTGCTTCTTTTTTTTGAAATATCTCAAAAACTGTTGTAACTATTTTGATAAAAAAAATTGGACGAAACCATAGCATTTCGGTCTACAAAAAAGCTCTAATAAGTGAACATCAAAAAAATTATGTTTTTCGAGATAATAGCTGTTTTTTAAACATGTCTGTTAGTCTGTTATTCTATTACTATGTTAGTCTGTGCGTTACCAAATTTTGTGGACGAGTTAGATCAAAAACTACTGTGAATATCAAATTTCACACGTAGTTTTGGTCCATTAAGATTAAGAGCTGATTAGATTTTGGTGAATATCAACCCAAAATCAAGGGGGGGGGGTTAAAATTTTAAATTGTAATATTTTCAAACTAAAAAAACAAGAAAAATGAAATATACAATAAAATGAACCTAAAATAACGAAAATATTTTTTTTCTGGGGCCAAAATTAGGGGGGATCAAAAAATAAAAATCTAGGCCTTTGGACCAAACTCAACCAGAAGTATATGGTAAAGTCAAGTGGATAGCCACATCAGAATGTGTCAATTTATTTGTTTTAAATCGAGTTATAACCGAAATAAAAGAAAGCAAGAAAGGGATAAGTAAAACATCAAAGAAGAAACTGTTTTCTATTAAAGCACTGGTTCCAAACCTAGGGGTATTTACCCTCATGGAGATTTTAAAATAGCTACTTGAAGGGAGTAATGAGACTAATTAATATATTTTGACGGTACCTGCTTCAATTTTTCCGCTGTGATTCGAGGATGGATATTTTTTAACAAGGGGTAAAGACAGATGGCTTACTTGGTCACAGGAGTAATGAAACTGAAAAAGTTAAGAACCACTGAATTATAGGAACAAAGTATTTTGATTTCAATTATTTCTATTTCATATTTATGCTGACCATTGGAGCCATGGAGTCGGAAAACGCCGGTTTTGGGGACATATACAGTGAAACCCCTCAAATCCGAAATCCCGGGAAAGTTTTTTTTTGATAAATTTAATTTGGGTAGGTGTTTTCTCGAACTTAAGTCTTGGCTAAAGCTTCTTTCAAGATCTCCGCAGTAAGTTTACACTTGTATTTTTCCACAATTCTGCAACCCAATAAATAACGTCTTTTATTGTAACTTGCTTCAGCTTCACCAGGATAGAATGAAAACCATTTTCTTAAATAAGATATCCAAACCACCAGCTTTCGGCTAATCCGAACAGGCTATAGCCCCAATTAGTTCGGATTTGAGGGGTTTCACTGTAATTCCAAAATTTTCCGGGAGAGGATCACCGGATCCCTCAGATCCCCCGAAATTTTAGAGGCAAATTTGCGATGACACCACTGATAGTGACTTAAAAATTGGTGAAAATTGCCTTGTTCGCCGTTTTAACCAAAAGCACCTTAAAGCTTGAATGAACAGTTGTAAAAAAACAGAAAATGAAACGAGAATCAGGGTAAAAAATTCGACAAGGTTCAATTTATATATTTACCGATGAAAATTGTTGTTTAATTTTTTCGAGTAGTTCAATTGAAGTTTGAATAAAATTTGAATTTTTAGTGTAATCACACATAATTGATTATAATTATATATTGAACAAGAACAAATAATACAATACAACTACGACGTTTAGATTGACTTATTCTCCAATCGTTCTCAAGTGTGAGCAATGAGCACCCACTCCGATTTTAGGCGTGGGTGCTCATACTTGAGAAGGATTGGAGAATAAGTCAATCGAAAAGTCGTAGTTGTATTTTATTATTTGTTCTTGTTCAATAAATAATTATAATCAAATTAATCACAAAAATAAAAGCTTCAATATCTTCATTACTAATAGAAGTTTGAGTTTGAAACTATTCTCTTGAAGCATCAAAATAGAAAAAACAACAACAAAAATTAACTTAATTTTTTAATAAATATAGTTAAATTGATATGACTAATTTGATAAACAGGTAAAACACACTGAGATTTAATCTGGAAACTCATGTTAACCAATGTAAAACATATCTGTTTATTATTTGATTAATTTTCTTATGAGTGTGTGAGTGAGTGCACGTTGCTACATTTCATGGTTCTATATAATAATTTCTCATTCAGTGATGTTAGATAATCAATATTTACAAATTGATAGATGATTGATGGGCAATATATCGATATATAGATAAGTATATAAGGAGAAAAGTTTACTATTTGCTTAAACATTCTATTTTCGAAGCAATATACTAGGCATATACCCAGAATTTTTTTTTATCAGAATTATAAAAATATAATTGATAAGATTTTGTTTTGTCGAGAATAGATGAGTTGTTGATAAAGAGAAAGCAATGAGGTTGTCATCTGCTTGATGTAAATAAATACATATTAGGGTGGTCCTTATTTTGGATATTTTCGAATATTTACGCTGACGAGGATCATATGGTTCTAAATAAATAAAAAAAATATCCCCCAAGTTTCAAGTCTCTTTCTCAATTTTAACCTAGTGCTAGAGATTAAGTTTCCCATCTAAATAAATAACATGGGGTTTTGGGCATTGAACGATCACTTTTTTATTCCAGCCAAAGCAATGGTTCAAAAAATTTGAAATTTTGTAGACTTTATCCTTATAATAGTAGCTATCCTTCAGAATTTTTACAGATTTTTAGCTATTATAATTTTGGAGTCTATAACTTACTAATACTAATACTATAGGAGTATTTTATCTAGATGTAACTCCAAAATTGTAATAGCTAAAAATCTGTAAATATTCTGATAGATAGCTAGTATTATTAGAATAAAGGCTACAGAGTTTCAAATTTTTTGAACCATTACTTTGGTCGGAATAAAAAATTGATTGTTCAAGGGCAAAATTCCATGTTATTTAGATGGGAAACTTGCATCGCTGTGCGGCACAGGTTAAAATTGGGATTGGGTCTTGGAACTTGGGGGGATATTTTTTTTTATTTATTTCTAACCATATGAACTCCTGTCAGCGTAAATATTCGAAAATATCCAAAATAAGGAGCACCCTAATACATATAAATATAAAAATATACCTAAATATTTCTAATTAAAAATACTGATGATGAAGTTCAAACCTTGGAAACTATAGTCTCTAGCAAATAAATTATATATATATATATATATATATATATATATATATATAATTATTTAATGCTAAGAATACAAGAATGGGTTATACCAAAATAATACATCACTAAGTTAAGAAGAGCCTATGCATTTTTTAAAAGAAAGGATTACATTTTCAGAGTTTAGAAAGAATGTAATTTGTGAATCCAGGTTTATAAATATTAAGGGTTGTACATACATCAAGAGAAATATAAATTTATGGATATAATTACCCGTCGCTATTAGGAATTTATGAATGAGTAGGATGTATTTATTTTGAATCTGTGAACAAATGAAATTTGAGATTTTTTAATTATATGTCAGAAGGGTTGTTTTTACCCCCTCGGAAATCGACCCAATTGCTAAAATTAGCAATCCAGGCCAATTGGCTACATTATTTCTCTTCTTCTTCTAAGTCGTATGCCTCATAAATGAGGCGTCGTGATCGATGTGTAGCGAGTGGTGATCCGCAATTGGAAGTAGGTGTACACCTCTTTGGAAATATTTTGGAAATACTTCAAAATATTTGGAAGTACTTGGAAATATTTAGAATTACTTGGAAATATTTGGAATACTTGGAAATATTTGGAAGTACAATTGGAAGTAGGTGTACAGCATATTAGGTCGCGGTTCACCCCTCGGTGTGTTGTAATATGGCCCTGTTCACAGTAAGGCGCCACTTATTTCTGTCACGAGCCCCCGAGACGCCTAATTATTTATCTATCTATTTATTCTAAATTTAAACACATCATACGCAATTACGCATGCTATAAAGAAGTTAACAGGAAGGGGCTTTGAGGGTTTCGAATTTTAAATTTTCTTCAAAACTTTTCCAAATTAAATATAATAATTTAAGTTGCGAACAGGAATAGAATTTAAATGTTCTAAGGAAATCACATAAGTGTGTAGTCTATTAGATTCGAGATGGAATGGATTATTTTTAATTATATTTCACCTCACAGAGTAAGCAGGGCTGTTTGTTGAGTCCTATTTTGATTTTTTAATGATGTTATTGATTATTTGGATGGCGTTATTAAAATAAATAATGATGTGATGATTAAAATACTTGATTATGCAGATGACTTCGTATTGTTGGCTTCTGACCCAGTTGACATTCAGAGTATGATTGACAACTTAGCAGAATATTGTCGAGTCTGGAATGTGGTAGTGAACCTGTCTAAGACTAAGATTGTGGTTTTTAGGAATGGAGGAAGACCGAGAAGAGATGAGAAATTGCATTATAACAATGAAATAATATTTGTTAAGGGAAAATGGTGTACGTTCTTGGTAAAACATATTGAAATAAAGTAAAGAAAATTTGAAATCTGAAGATGGGCCCCGAAATATACATGGAGTCATGCTAAAAAGTATCTTGTCTTTTATTTTTGCGAAACCTACCTAGAATTCAATATTTTTTAAATTTTCTTTACTTTAATAGATGCGAAAAATTAAACTAATACCCGGCCCTAACTAACTCACTCGACACCCTATCTCACCAAAGTACCGTTCCTGTCCTTTCCCTATACTACAGATACTAATGGATGAACCGCGATTGGAATTAAGTGTACACGTCTTTGGAATTATGAGGAATTATTTTGGAATTCATTAGATAATGACCCTTCATCTATTATCTTCTACTTGTAAATGAAAGTGGAAGTAGGTGTCCACGATATTAGGTCGCGGTTCACTCATCGACAGATACTATCATAGTGTCTGTTCGGTAGAGCTGAAATCAATTATCCCCCCTAAACCCCTCTTTGCGAGAAACACGCGGTTTTAGAACGCTCAGCACATCAAATGCTGTCAAATTGGATAAAAGTCGAACCAGCGTTTTCGCCAACTCTTTAATCGCTATGACTACCAGAGACTGGAACTCTCTTCCAGCCAGCGTCTTCCCCGCGACTTATAACCTTCAGCTGTTTAAGGCCCATATCCAAAGATACCTTCCTACCCAGCCCATAAAATCCCCTCTTCTTATTTTCCCGATGGAGGGACCAACCTTTGGGGATTCACCTTTTTGGTGTAACTCTTTCTCACATCAATTTCATTAAAAAAAAATGAAGATGACGCTTACCTCAAAAATGTCATTGGAACAACACTTTAAAGATAAAAAGGGTAATCAGCCAAATGGCCCGGATTGGCAGTTGGGTTCAATTCCCAAAGGGTAGAATCAATCCTTCTGGCATATAATTAAAAATAATCCATATCATCTCGAATCTAATAGACGACACTTTCTTGTGATTTTCTTAGAAAATTGAAAATCTATTTCTATCGGAAACTTGAACTCTTATATTTATTTCATCAGTTTTAGATCAGGTGAATTGCATCAGAGGCGATTGTTGTCGTTTTAGGCCAAAAGTCATTAGAAGTAAAATACAAGTGGCAATGTTATTTTATAAAAATGAGTAAAATAAATATCGCCCACTGAATTTAAAATAGGATATAATTTATAAAGAAAAAGTACAAATCTTGACAGGCAATTACGGATAAATAGATCAATTACAACTTATTTATAACTATATTATTTTTAGATTAGAATGTAAAGCTGTAGTTAATGTCCTGAATAAACTGTCAATCCGCAAATGAGATCCTTAAGAAAGCGAATTTTATTGCAGATTCGAATTCTGCTTCGCAACCAATCTACGCTGTTCAAGTACAAGGAGTTTTCTGGAATTGAAAACAGCTGTGAAACAAACCTGAAACTTGGAACTAGAGACTTTTGCTTGCATTTGAATATATCTAATCCTCTTTTCTAGAACAAGAAACATGATAAATTTAGATATGGTACTATAATGTTTTAAAATTATAAATTGTGGTGTTTTTTGAGGCTCTTGAAAATAAATTTGTTAGAATATAAAGAAATTTTATTTCCTTTTTCCTAACGAAGACATTACATCTGTTTTCAAGGTTTTCAAGAGCCTCAAAAAACACCACAATTTACAATTTATAATGATAAATTTAATCTTTTAATTTCTTTCTGATCTCGGTCATTATGAGACCGTCACATCTCCTAACTTTATTTAAATAAAGTACATTTATTTATATTCATAATTATTTAAGAGAAATTTCGAGATTCGAAAATATCATATCTTCTTTTGAAATTCGAATACCGAATTTAGAATTCGAATTTTGCAATGCACATGCATATAACCGAGTTTGCGCATGGGATAAACATTATATGCCTTCATTTACGCCTTGTGCTGTTAAGGGTATCTAAGAGCAGTGGCGTAGCCAGAAAATTTTGATGGGGGGTCAATCCACAAAGCAAAATATTTAGTGGGAATTTATTCTTTATTAAAACAAATAGTCCAGTAAAATTGAGTTTTACCCGGAAAGTTTTGGGGTAGCTGTAATTTCTTCGACCCTTTAGGTTTTTATGTTTTTGGATGTGCTGAATCCAAATCCGAGGTTTGCTAACAAAATTTCGTGACGGAACATTGTGAAAAATGCCAAAAATGTAAAAAAATCTCATTTTTTGGCGGTTTTTTGCATATAACTCGAAAACTATCAACTTTTCGTAAATAATCTTCCTATTCACAATAAAAGTTCATAAAATTTTCTTCAAATTTCATTTTTTAGATTTTTTTCTCCGACCAACCGTTCGGGCTCAAGCGCTAGTTGAAAATTGAAGTATTTTTTTTGTTTCCCCAAAGCACTAGTGTAGAATTCCAACTCTATTTCTTGAAATTGTTTTTGTGTTAAATAAATGTTTTTATAATGAGAAAAAATTTATCTCAATATTCTTTTTAATAATATTATCAAAACAAAGATTTTTATTCGAAATTAACCTCATTAACAATATTTTTATTTAAAAATTTGGTAGGAAGAAGTTGTCACTCTGGAGAAATATAAAAGATTTTTTCGAAGATCAAACAGATAGATAACCTATCCCGAACTCCCTTGAGAGAAATCGAGTGAATTTTAAAAAAATTTACTTTTTCATCATTTATTTACTTAAATGATTCTTGTTATTAATGATGAAATTATATCTAGATATTTTAGAATATTATTATTTTTCCCTAAGATTAAAGTCAATCATTGAATTCTTGAAAATATGACAAGTTTTTCATTTCTTCCCTAATATTTATTTAATCAGAGTTTCTAAGAAGATTCTCAGACGATTACTGATGTTTGTTCCTGTGGTTTCTCTAAATTCATTTCTGTATCTTTCCAAATGGATGTAATTAATTCATTCTCATATCTAATTGGATACATCATTTGTCTAGCTAATAAAAAAATAAAAAAGATTATACTTATTAAATAATTCTAGTTAATAGAACACATTTT
Source organism: Forficula auricularia (assembly GCA_024734495.1). NCBI lineage: Eukaryota > Metazoa > Arthropoda > Insecta > Dermaptera > Forficulidae > Forficula > Forficula auricularia. The sequence continues at coordinate 218,360 of JALMQS010000768.1, read as the reverse complement.
ATAGTTATCGGACACGCAATATGAAATTCTGACGTTATATTTAAAAAAATTTAATAAACTGGTTTTTATATTAATTCTTAAGAATGAAGCTGTCCCCCTCCTGTTTCTTAATAAAACGTTTTTTGTTAGTAATCATTGCGGGCAACTTCCTGATTTTGTGTTAAATACTTTGAAAATTTGCATTATCTCATTTAATCAGTATACACATACATAATTCCTTTCAATAATTATCTTTGAGCTATTTATATCAAGCAAACTTTGCATAGGTACTTTATACTTTACTCAAGGTAGACAATTGATAATTGAGCTGGGATTAATCACCCGTGACTCACCTAAAATTACTTTTTTTATAATGATACTGATACAAGAAGTAGTTGCGCCGAAAAGGTTCAACCTCTGAAGTTCGCGGTGGACCCTTGTATCTTGGATTGGATTTAATTTCTTTAAAAAAAATTTTTATAAAAATAATTTTAAGTAGATTATATTTCTAACCAGCAATCAAGCTTAGTTTAAGCCGTAAGACGATCAAACGAATTACTCAATTCGCAACGATTGAATTCACACACAAATTCCAAATATTTTTTGTTTTTGCTAGTTGTGTTTAAAATTGTCTGGAACGTGAAGAAAAATAATTTTTTTCTATCTTTGTGTCTAGATCCAGATACACGCGATAATCAGCATACAAAGTTTTTTATACCGTTCTGCTGTGGCCACACCCTGAGCCACTCATCCGGTGTGGGAGGATGGGAGAGCTATAAGGGCAGATTTGGAGGCCCTAATAAAAAAAAAACTTAAGAACAAAAAGTAGTAAGTAGTAAATTCGTACTTGTGCTAAAATTCACGTCCAACATTATGAACAATGAATTCCAGGCTTTATATCTAATTAAATGCTTTACTCTAAATGTGTCATATTATATACTGTATCTTTGATTTTTCTGATCTATCAGGCGAACTCAAACCATCAATAAATGAACAAATAAATAAATAAGTTTCACTAATCGCATCCATAATTAAATTTTTTGGAATGAAATCGTAGAAAGTTGGACAAAAAATTAAATTAAAAACAGAGTTTTATCATTTAATGTGCCAAGCATTTCGTCACTTTGTTCCTGACTTCTTCAGGCTCATTTCACCACTCAATTGTCTGATGCCCTTTTTATCTCATAGTTTTGAGGGCATCAGACAATTAATTGAGTTGTGTAATGAATCGCAGAAGAAGTCAGAAATAAATTGACGAAACGTTCGACACATTAAATGATAAAACTCTATTTTTAATTTAAATGTTTTGTCCAACTACCTACGATTTCATTTCAAATAAATAAAAATGTTATGTGGAGAACTAATTAGATTTTGGGATTTTTAGTTCCAGATCTGCTAAAAAAAAAAAATACGAAAATAAACAAAATAAACTGAAGTGGCCATCCACATGACTTTATATACACCTGGCCCTTCTTATATTTAATATTTAATAAAATTTGGAATTTTTGATATTGTTTTAAGAATACATCTAAATTTGCCAATAAGCAATGCAGGTGGAGACATTTTCATTTCTCAAAAGAGTAAAAAATTATTTGAGATGTACTTTAGGTCAAATAAAATAAAATATTTTATCTATGATGTATATTGAAAAATGATCATTTCAACGATTTTTTATATTATGAAGATTTTATTAGTCAATTCACTGAATGATTAATAATTAAAGGAATCGTAGGGAGTTGGACAAGACTTTAAATTAAATTAAATACAAGGTTTGATTAAATATGCTATACGTTTCGTTGCTGTTTTGCAACTTCCTCAGTGGCTCATTTATTAAACTTATTTGTCAAGATTTTTTACTAAGAGAAAAACATCAAACAGTATTCTTTTTTCTATCACAATTCATTCAATTCATCAAATAACATATATATTTTATGTTATTTGATGAATTGAATGAATTGTGATAGAAAAAAGAATACTGTTTGAAATGTTTTTTCTCTTAGTAAAAAATCCTGACAAATAAGTTTAATAAATGAGCCACTGAGGAAGTTGCAAAACAGCAACGAAACGTATGGCACATTTAATCAAAACTTGTATTTAATTTAATTTAAAGTCCTGTCCAACTCCCTACGATTCCTTTAATTTTTTAATTAATTTCTATGAAATTATAGTATATTACTAGGGCACAACAGGCACATTCGTTTGATACAATTCAAATTGTTTTTTTGACTGGAGAAGAGCAGCCTGTTTAGTTCTCGCAAGTAATAATATTCGTTAATTCAATCTTAAGTGATATTAGTTCAAAGTTGCCAAAAAGAAACCATTTATTATTTTAATTTTAAATATATGGTATACTTTCCTACTATATTTTAATTTAAAACTTGTTAGTTTTTGCCTCTCTTAGAAAATAGATATCTTCTCAAATTCATATGATAATTTAATTTAAATTCCATCAGCAAATTAAAATAATACAAAATTTAAATGAAGTGTAGATTAAATTTCTAGTAGATTACGTAGCCTGTAGATTCCCTTTAATTTCCAACTTGGTTGGTTCCAGTTAATCAAATAACCGATCCAGTATAATGTATAGGCAGAGAGAGAGGATTAGTTTAACTCTCTCTAACATTCAGCTGGTTAAGGCTATTTATTCTCTAAGTTGATTCAATAAAAATGCATTTAAAATCTATTTCCAAATGTTCACTAATACCTATTTAGGTAGATTGTCAGCACACGAATATTTAAATTATTGGCAGATGAAACTCAAGAAAAAATAAAGTTTAAGAGGAAAATATCATTGGGAAAAAAAAAAATTGGGCGACGAGAGTATTGAATTGGGTCAAAATTATCAATTTTGTTGCTCATTACTCGGTACCAGGGCCGCCCCCAGCTTTTGAGGAGCAATTTCTAAAAATAAAATAAAAAAGGTCTTTCTTGAGCAAATATATTTGTTAGATTTTGAGCTTTTTAGGCTCTGAATTTCAGATAATAAATGCTGAAAATCAGACAAAATGGTATTGGTATTTTGGCAAGTTTTGAGCGGTGGTAACTTAACTGAATATGAAAGTTTGAATTAATAAACTTTACATTAATTCGCATACTTTTAAATGGACAAATCAATAAAATGTGCAGACATTTTTATTTTTTCCTCTTATGTTTTATTCAAAATTTAAATCTCCATTTTAATTTCATTAAAAATAATCCTATTATAAGTAATTTTATAATTAAACTAGCTGCGACAGCCGACTTCGGCTGCCAACTTGCTACGCCCCCTGGACCTCCCACCCCTGCACCCCAATACGCACCCTTCCCAACCATTCCACCCCCCCCTCCCCCGAACCCAAGGTCCAAGGGAAAGAATTTTCATATTTTGACCCCCCCCCCATTTTGGGTGGTTAGTATTTGCATTTCTAGCCTTCTAGGGGCCCACGGATTATGTATACAAAATTTGGTTGAGTTTGGTCCAAGGGAAAGAATTTTCATATTTTGACCCTCACCCACATTTTGGGTGGTTAGTTTTTGCATTTCTAGCCTTCCAGTGGCCCACAGATTATGTATACAAAATTTGGTTGAGTTTGGTCCATGAGCAAGGAAGATACGAAGCCTTTTGTGTTTTAGACCACAAAATCAAATATCCCCCATTTTTCAGTTCATGGGTCAAATTTCACAAAAAAAATAAAATAAAAAAAAACCCCTTCCCGAGATTTCGAATTAATAAACCAATCAACCAAATTTGATTGAAAAAAAATAAAAATTCGAGGAGATAGAGGACTTTAAAAATTTCAAAAATTTAACCCAAAATTACTATATCTCCCTTTCGGAGACAAATAGAGCAAAATACTCAAATATGTTTTATTTTTGAATTTCAATGCTTCACCTTTCTAAACTAAACCTATATCGATATCTTTTCTGGTTTAAGAGATCTTGAAAAACTCTAAAATCACATTTTGGGGCCATTTCTTCCCTTTAGGGTACGAATTTCAAAAAATTCCTTCTTAGCACACCCTTAAATCGTTAAAAGAATATATAATACACTCCAAATTTCATCTTTCTAGGTCAAGTGGTTTAGGCTGTGCGTAGATAGATGAATGAATGATGAAACATCGCCTATCTTTTTACATATATTAAGATTTAAATTATTATTATCATTTCCGTTCATAATTTGTATTAATTTGACAGTTGATAATATATAATAATTCCTATTATAAACTTTCAAATTAAATTTTAATGTTGGTTTGTTATCCAAGAGAAATAAGTGAACGATTCGTGGTGTGCAGAACTGCAGATGCTCACATAGCTTATTCTTTTTGGTTTTTTTACTTTCGCATTTATATTCTATAGAATATAATGGGAAGTATTGCGATGGCCAGTTTGGGTCCTGACACTTTGATAGCTTGTATCTCAGAGATGAAAAAAGTTAATTTCATTTTGTAACTTCTAGGTGAAAGGAATCGTTGACCTTTAATATTTGGAAATATTAGGACATAAAACCGAAAATTGTGGTCCCCAGAGGCCAAAAAGGGGTCCAAAATCCATTCGTCAGTGCGTATGTATGTACCCACCCCTGCGTTTCGCAACCATAACTCTCAGAGCTACGAAATTCGAAATTTAAGCTCGATATAGGTTAGAAGGAGTACAGCAAGGTTTTGGTTGAAATCAGAAAACCGGAAGTGGACATTTACATGAAAGATTTTTCGTTTTTTTTTATTTTCTCAAAAACGTCTCTTTTTTAAAAATTAGTACATTTATCAAATGTCATGAGTTATTAGTTGAGTCAAATTTTTAATCCGATTAAAAAAGAGGAAGGGGTTGTAAATTAGGAGTGTCGTAAAATAAATATTTTAATCGTTCATATCTCGTCTTCAGGAAATTCGCAGAGCCTTGAAATTTAAAACTTAAGCTTGATATAGGGTAGAAGGAGTACATCAAGCTTTTGGTTGAAATCGAAAGACCGGAAGTGGACATTTACATGAAAGATTTTTCGTTTTTTTTTTATTTTCTCAAAAACGGCTCTAACGATTTTGAGAAAATAAAAAAAAAACAAAATAAAGGAAGTGAGTGTAAATTATTAGTGTCGCGATGACTTCAAATAAATCAAAATGTGAAAGTCGTGTGGTGAACACACCAGTTGATTCTTCTTCTTCTTCTACTTTTGCTTATATCTTTTCAACTCTAATGAGCCCAAAAGACAGGAAATGGACGTTTCAAGCTGCAAATTATTCAAACTCATACCTTAAAGTATGACATCAGCAAAAGGCAAGAGAGAGAGCCTCATATTGTAATATGATGGACATTGAAAGATAATATGTTGCATTTTAATTTTGTTGGTACATGACACTGGCAGGTGAGTTTAAGAAGATCAAACAAAAAGGGAGAGACAGACAGACAGACACAGGAGCAAGCTCAAAAGAATTTTTAATCATTCTGCGAAAAATAGTGTTTAACACTTTTTAATCTAAAAGAGCAACTTTACTGGATGAAATCATCTAAATCCAGTCAAAATTAGCGAATTATTAATATTATAATTAGAAGGTCTTGTGGTGAAAATTTTCTGAGGTCTTGGAGAACACCCTGTATGAAATTTTTTCTACTTGGTATTAATATTAGAGTAGAATTTTTTGAGTAATATATGATCAGAGACCGAATTTCATGCATCGTATTTAGTTGGGGATATTTTTTTAAGATGTTGATCTAATTAATATCTTTCCGAATTAGTGTATTGAGACACAATTAAATACATTTTTATTTTAAATAGTTTTGCATATTTGTGGCTAAATGCATATATTTCAATATTAAACAATTTTTTTTTAAATTACGGAAAATTATTTTAATTACTTTCACATTTATATTCAAAGATTATAAAGGGGAAGTATTGCAATGGCCTGTCTGGGTCTTGACTCTTTGAGAGCTTGTATCTCAGAGATGAAAAAAGTTAATTCAATTTTGTAACTTCTACGTGGAAGGAATCGATTCTCTTAATAGTTGGAAATCGGGTTTAGAACATAAAACCGGAAATTGTGGTTCCCATAGGCCAAAAAGGGGCCAAAAATCCATTGGACAGTGGGTACGTTTCGCAACCATAAGTCTCAGTGCTACGAAATTCGAAACTTAGCTAGACATAGACTAGAAGGAGTACAACAAGCTTTGCGTGGCGCGATAAATCAGTCATTGAATATTTTTAGGGGTTTTTTAATGTATATTTTATGGTATATTTTAGGTGGTTTTACTGCATTAAAATTCATTTTCTGTAATTTATATATCCCACCCTCACTGCAGTAGAATTAAATCTGAAAAAATCACGTTTTGAGAAAATGAAAAATATTTCCAAAATATTATATTTGTGAGCATATTAGAGCAATACTATTAACTCTTTAAAGTGTTTTGAATGATCAATGATGGATAAATACACAAAAGTAGGTATGGTCTGATAGGAATAACTAAAAATTTCGAAATATTGAGATATCAAACTGCATTGAGGGTGCGATATAATTTAGATTCGGCTAATTTTAAAATTATTATTCTTATATACTTTTTGTTTTTTCATAATTTCTCTAAGGGACTGGAACGATAGTGATTAAACGTTTTAATTGATTAAAAATAATAAACTTTTTCTATTTATTTTATTCTACATACTATGAGTATATCATCACTAGAGACCGGATTCCTATGCAATTGCAAATTTTTGTTGCAGCCACGTACGACCCAGGAGATCAATTATCTATCCAAATCATACATCTAGAATACTGTGGGTTAAATTTTATACTGCATATCTTTGCATATTTGAGTAATATTGCATAAAATTGCATATTTCGTGCCAAATACAGAGGTTTTAAAAGTAATTTTTCGGTGAAAGAATGAAAAAAAAGATTAAATATAAAACAGGGGAGGACACTAATTTAATTTATTTGATCAAATCATTGGGTTTGAATTTTCAGACTAAATTTTATCAACTGCAATAACTTTTTAATTATTCACCGTAGAGCTTTGACTCTTATAGACATTTTTGTTTAGAATTGAATTTACTTTAACAAAGGTCATTATACAAAGTTGTGTATTTCAAAGGGTTAGGCAAAAATGTTTAAATATATGTTTCATTTCAAATTTGATCTCTTATACAAGCAAAAGTAAGTGACCTACAAAAAAGTTACATGAAACAATTTTTAGGAATTTAAATGTACTACAAAAAATCTTATATAATTAAATTGTCTACGACTAATAATTTAGAAGATAGACGAAGATTTTAAAATTATATTCACGAATTTTTTTTGGTTAAAATAAAAATAATTTTTCAAAAATATTTACTTTTTCTTGTAAAGAATTGGTTCCTGTAATATACCAAATTCTTTTAGCGAAGTCCTTGATATCAACCGAATGCCACTTTTGTTCCATCTCATGGCGAGGTCGGACTTGCGTCGCCTCTCGATATTATGGTAGACCAAAAGAATTATAAGTGAAAAAAGAAAGCGATCTTTTTTATCATTTTCATCTATCTGAAGGTTCATCGTATCATTTTAATATAAGAAAATAGCATTTTAATTAAGAATTTTGTAGTTTAAAAGAAATTGTATGATAAGATTCAATTTCTTCTCTACGGGAGCGAATCAACTAGAAATGGCAAAAAGTTTTATTTTTTTCTCATTAGATATTTATTCAAATTTATTGAAATTTCATATCTGGGTATTATTTGCATTTATCTTTTATAGGCAATATTTATTATTGAGAAATTTGCATTTTAAAGGGTAGTTTATTTGAAGTCACATTTGAAAAAACGCTAATAACTCCGTTGAAAATTTTTTAAAAATATAAAATTGATAGATATTATAAAACAATTAATTATTAATAATTTACTTCAATTTTGAACGAAATCGGTACAGTACTTTTTGAGAAAATGGTCAAAAACCATCTGAACCGTCTATGAAAGGCCGTTTTAGAAACATTTTAAAATTCACCTCCATGTCACAAGTCAATATTTCGTTTCATATAACTTTTATAACTTTTTCAAAGGCATCGCGTGCTTTCAAAAAACGGCCTTTCAAAGACGGTTCAGATGGTTTTTGACCATTCTCTCAAAAAGCACTGTACCGATTTCGTTCAAAATTGAAGTAAATCATTAATAATTAATTGTTTTATAATATCCATCAATTTTATATTTTTAAAAAAATTTTCAACCGATTTATTAGCGTTTTTTCAAATGTGACTTCAAATAAACTACCCTTTAAAATGCAAATCTCTCAATAATAAATATTGCCTATAAAAGATAAATGCAAATAATACCCAGATATGAAATTTCAATAAATTTGAATAAATATCTAATGAGAAAAAATAAAACTTTTTGCCATTTCTAGTTGATTCGCTCCCGTAGAGAAGAAATTGAATCTTATCATACAATTTCTTTTAAACTACAAAATTCTTAATTAAAATGCTATTTTCTTATATTAAAATGATACGATGAACCTTCAGATGGATGAAAGTGATAAAAGGGATCGCTTTCTTTTTTTCACTTATAATTCTTTTGGTCTACCATAATATCGAGAGGCGACGCAAGTCCGACCTCGCCAAGAGATGGAATAAAAGTGGCATTCGGTTGATATCAAGGACTTCGCTAAAAAAATTTGGTATATTACAGAAACCAATTCTTTACAAGAAAAAGCAAATATTTTTGAAAAATTATTCTTATTTTAACCAAAAAAAATTCGTGAATATAATTTTAAAATCCTCGTCCATCTTCTAAATTATTAGTCGTAGACAAATCAATTATATAAGATTTTCTGTAGTACATTTAAATTCCTAAAAATTGTTTCATGTAACTCTTTTGCAAGTCCCATACTTTTGATTGTATAAGAGATCAAATTTGAAATGAAACATATATTTAAACATTTTTGCCTAACACTTTGAAATACACAACCTTGTATAATCATCTTTGTCAAAGTAAATTCAATTCTAAACAAAATGAGTCAAAGCTCTACAGTGAATAATTAAAAAGTTATTGCAGTTGATAAAATTTAGTCTGAAAATTCAAACCCAATGATTTGATCAAATAATTTCTCGAAGTTATAAAAATAATTTTTCGGTGAAAAAATGAAAAAAAAGATTAAATATAAAACAGGGGAGGACACTCATTTAAATTCGAAGAGGCCTCAACGACACGAAGTGCAGTGTTGGACTACGAAGTAGAAATTTGAATACAAAGGATGTAAACAACCTACAAAACAACAGCCCACTCATTTTTCTTATTATTCAGTTGTACTAGATACTATATTCTACACGAAAATGACGAAAAGTTTGCAATATTTTTCTTCCAAAGTAAAAAATTTAAATTCGCCCCCAGTACGTACGTGGATGTGGAGCGATCTTTTTCATCGTTTAAATCAATTTTAAGTGACCGTAGGCGTAATAACCTGAAGATAATTTAGAAAAATACTTGTAAATATAAATTATTGACAATTACAATAAAATTTTAATTATTTTGAGATCCTTTGTTAATTATTTAATTATTTCTTTATTTTTTATTTTTTTTAATCGCCTTCGGTAACTATAGTCCATTTTGGCCATTGAGTGTTCAAGTGTGTGTGTAAATTATTGTAGAGATCATATTATAGCCGGTCAAATATTTGCATTATTTTATTAATTTATTATTTGTACGTTAATAAGAAAATTTTGTTAATATTAAAAAATAAAAGCAATACAATACAATCGTGTCTGTTAAATACACATTTTTGAAACATTTTTATATTTATTATGTTGATTTTATTCAAGTGTAGGTACCTAATATTTCTATGAGTTTTAAGATTTTTTAATATATTAAATGAAATGAGAATTTTCTCCAAAGTTTTACTCAATAAAAGTACATATTTGACACTTGGTGTCTATAGCTTACACTATCATTTTATTTATTTCATGGCATTTCTTCAAATATATACTTTTTTTTAATTCAATTTTATTTTTTTAATGCATAAAAAATTTATTTTGTTATTTTTACTGAATATATTTGCATATTTTATGGCATATTTTTTATTTATAATCATGTAGGGGAGGGGGTTAGTTTGTGCACTTTTAGACTCCTGGGGGCCCACGGATTATGTATACAAAATTTGGTTGAGTTTGGTAAATGGCTAAGATTTTCATTTTTTGACCTTACACCCCTCCCCCATTTTGGGCGGTTAGTTTTTGGAATTTTAGACTTCTGGGACCCCACTGATTATGTATACAAAATCTGGTTGAGTTTGTTCAAATGGCCTAGATTTTTAATTTTTAACCCCCCTTAATTTTGGGTCGATATGCACCAAAATCTAATCAGCTCTTAATCTCAATGGATCAAAACTACTTGTGAAATTTGGTTTCGAAATTCACACTAGTTTTTGAGCTAGCTCGTCCACAAAATTTGGTAAAGCACAGACTAACAACCAGACAACCAGACTAACTAACAGACATTTTGACAAAACAATTATTATCTCAAAAAATATAATATTTTTGATGTTCACTTATTAGGGCTTTTTTGTAGACCGAAATGCCATGGTTTCGCTCAATTTTTGTAATCAAAATTGTTTCAGCCGTTTTTTAGATATTTTGAAAAAAAGAAGGAAAAAACACTTTTTTCATTCACGATTACAATACTTGACCATACCCTGTATGGTCAAGTAAAAAGTTGAATTCTTTTATAAATTCTCTTAAATATTGATATGTCATTCCTCAAAATTTGAATACGCGTCCATCTTTATGGAAAAATTCATTGTGTTTAATTCAAAGGTTTCAGTTTAAACTTTTCCACTGATATATATTACAATGAATATTATTCTTCGAAAGTACTAAAAATTCTTAACTAATCATTAGGACATTATTCAAAGAAGAAGTGAGAGCTAATTGGGAAAGTAAAGTACGATGATAAATTTGCATTTTAATAGAAAATTTAAAAGAAAATTCTAGACACAAAATGAGAAAAATCTTGCTTATCATAAAATATAACCATTAAAGCTTCAAAATAGAGATAGATAACGGGAACATCAGAATGCATTGGGATGGTTACTTATTCTGTATTATTAACGATGATAAGGAAGTTGAGATGTTAACGATAAATATTTAAATGAGGTACTTATAGATTTAATGGAAGCTTATGTTCTTGGAATACAGTGAACTCTCAACGTGTCATATCAAATTCGAAAATTAAATTAAAATCGATCAAAAAGAAATACGAATAATTAAGTTACATGTTTCATGCTAAATATTGCTACTTGAATAATTCAATTTAATTATTTATTTATTTTTTTTTATACTTATATTTCATCAAAAAGGAAATTTTGATAAATGTTATATCAATATAGTAAAAAAATTATATTTTGTTAAGATTTTGAAAATGTTGGGCATTAATGTTTTTTAAATTTAAAAAAAAAGAACATAGATTTGAAGATGAAAATAAATTTACATTTTGAAAAAAAAAGAGAAGAAAAATAGGACAATCTTCAAATAAAATTTCTGAGATTTTGAAGATTTTTTCTTTAGTCTATTAATAAAATATATGAAAATTTATTGAAATTTTGATAAAAGTAATTTTTTAGAATGATAAACTGATTCTTTCATGATTCAACAATTAACATTTAATAATGTTCTAAAAAAGTAAAAATTTAGATAATATTCTGGGACAGAAATGGCTACTACAAACTCGAAAACAAGCTTTCATACAAACTACAATTCTATAGATAATTTCGGCAATACAAATTAACTCAGTCTACAATTTATATAAGTGTTTCCTAACCTTTTTGTGCCACTTAAATCTCGAGGATTAATCGTTAAAAAGTAATTGGAGTTTGAAAAATATATACTCAGAAAAATGCAACCCCAATGAATGATCAAATAAGTAATTTTTTGAATCGACAAAAGTGTAAATTGTTTGATGTCACCGATTTCGCAGAAAATTTTTAGAATATTAACGAGACCATCTCTTTAACCAATACAGCAAATATTTTTGAAAAAATATTTTTATTTTCTCCAAAAAAAATTCTCAAATTTCACCTCAAAAACCTCGTCTATCTCCCTAAACTATTGATCTTATCGAAATAAAATATGTGAACTTTTTGTAGAATATTTGAATCTTTTAAAATTGTTTCATGTAAGTTTTTCTATAGGTCAATTGGTTTTGAAAGTATAACTGTTCTAAGATGAAATGTAACATATATTTCACCATTTTGGCCTAACCCTTTGAAATTTTTTTTTTTTAATGATATTGATGTGAGAAGGAGATACACCAGAAGGTGGATCCCCTAAAGGCCTGTATGGGCTGGCCCCTCCATCGTGAAAAGAACAGAGCAGAAGGAAAAGAAGCCGGGATCACGAGCCAATCTCAGAAACTTAGATACAATTCAATATCCAATTTACTAAGGTTTTAGGGGCTTCAAATATACATAATTCTATAATGACCTTTGTTAAAGTAAATTTAATAATAAAAACAATTGTATATAAGATTCAAAGGTCTACGCTTAAACGTTAAAAAATTATTGAAGTTTGAAAAAGGTATTGTCAAGAAATTCAAGCCAAATGAATTAATTTGAATTTAACTGGGTCAAATAATTTTTTGAATCAAAAAAGTGAAAATAGCTCTATGTCGCCGTTTTCGCTGGAAATTTTTAGAATGTTAAAGCGACCATCCCTTTAACCAAAACCGATGAAGATGTTACTAAAACTATATATTTTTGATTTAGACTCGAGATAATATTGTATTCATTTGAACTCGAATGAAAATGAAAAAACACCAATAGATTTTAAATTAAGAAACATTGAATATATATTAATTAACGAGGCAAATTTGAAATATAATCGTCAGTTCGGATTTTAAACTGATGGCTCCAATCGATTTTCATTAACCAGGCAAATTTGAAATATAATTGTAATTTTGAAATGAAAGACTCCAATTCATTTTAAATTAAGTAACATTAAATATATTCATAATTATTCCTCACCCCCCCCCCGCCACTCAAAAATTAAAGAGGCGAAACTTTTAAGAGACGATGTATTTTCGGTAGTTTACGGGTATACATTTGGAGTGTGGTTTTTTAAGAGGAATAAAATTTTTGGATCGAGACGCTGCCCGCCAGGGCACCAGCCCGGAGGGCCGAGCTTCGAGGGCGTGCACGCACGAAAAGCTCGTACTTAAATAAGGGTCTCTTAACAGAAACTAGCTGTATTCATGACAGGGGCGAATTCAAGCGATGAGTTAAATGGGTGTAAAAAATAGCCTGAACCTATATAATAGACAATTTTTGCAAAAGAAGTATGGCCATTTCAGGAGAGATCAGACCTTAACACGGATAATTTCATACAAGGCTTCAAGGTGTTTGATCTATTAAGATATCACATTATCAAGGTGATTGGAGAAATTGATAAATTGAATTATTAATAATCTTAACTCTTTTTATGATAATAAGTTATATAAAAAACGAGTTGGATTTTCAAACAGATTATAAAGATTTTGTGTAAATCTATTAAATAATAATAATAATAATAATCTTAGTGCAAAGTGCAAGTTGTCCTTGAATATAATAGATTTTCTAATGGCTGACTAAACCCTTCTAATATAGGGTATTTCAAAATTGCAAAACACTATTTTAAGGAAATATTTTTGAGGTCAAAAAACTTTATGTAAGCAAATGACCCAAACTTATTTATTAAAAAAGTTGATTTCAAAAGAAAAGATAGAAGAAATTTTAGAAATAATGTTTTTAAAGATGGAGATGTAAATGTAAAAAATTGTATTCAATACAACTTAGAGGTTTTGATTTTGTGGGAAATGTTTTTGTTTTTTCAATGAATATTTTTCTCAAAGGAAAAAAGAATAAAAATATTTTTTTCTTTAAATGATGTGCTTTGGTTATGTTTAAAATTATATAAGAGGAAATTATTTGTAAAACTAAAGATGGGCTAAAGTGAGCCCGAAACATGTAATAAAATAAAAAAAATTCATAAGATAATTTTTTTTTAATTAATTGTATCAAGGAATGAAAAATTGTACATATTAGTAAATAAGCTGACGTGTTCTGATGTGGCCATCCACTTGACTTTACCATACAACCTGGCCCCTAGAATTATTTATAATCATGTAGGGGGGTTAGTTTTTACATTTTTAGACTTCTGGGGTCCCACTGACTATGTATACAAAATTTGGTTGAGTTTGGTACACGGGCCTAGATTTTCATTTTTGACCATACGCCCCCCTCCCCCATTTTAAGAGGTTAGTTTTTGCATTTTTAGACTTCAGGGTCCCACTGATTATGTATACAAAATTTGGTGGAGTTTGCTCAAATGGCCTGGATTTTTAATTTTTAACCCCCCTCCACACCCCTTAATTTTAGGTCGATATTCACCAAAATCTAATTAGCTCTTAATCTCAATGCACCAAAACTACGTGTGAAATTTGGTTTTGATATTCATAGTAGTTTTTGAGCTAGCTCGTCCACAAAAATTTGTTAAGGCACAGACTAACATACAGACTAACAGACATTTAGACAAAACAATTATTATCTCATAAAATATTGGTGGAAGACCCAATATTAAGAACATGAAGGGCCACACTCTCTTGACCATACCCTGTATGGTAAAGTAAAAATTAAAGAAATATATTTTAGAGTAAAATATTTGAAATATGTTTTGATGAATACAACATGATGATTTTTTGACCCCCTTCATGTTCTTAATATTGGGGCTTCCACCATATTATGCGTTTGCTAAATTCTTATTGGCAGTGGCGGATCATAGGGTAAGCGAAATGAGCGGCTGCGGGGCGCCCCATGCTTGTAAGGGGCCCCAAAAAAGGCCGATTGTGTTAAAGTGTTTTCTTAAACATTGTTTTATAACACTTGTATTCAATTTTGTTAATAAGTACCAAAATTTGGATATAATTGTTCATGGTCCAGATTTATTTTAATTTTTTGTTTAATTTATTTTAAGTGCCCCGTTATTTTACTGCTCAGGGCCCCCACTTGACTTGATCCGGCACTGCTTATTGGGGACTTTAAAGTGTACATTCAACTAAAGAGTTCATACAACTTTACAGGAATTAATTAAAGAGTTCATACAACTGCATAGGAAATAATCTGAGAGCGTTGAACGTTAATATTAATCGATGATTTAATTAAAAATCTAGAATAAGTATTTGTTTTTTGGTATTGTTTTTTGAAAAATAAATAATAATAACCGAAATCTGAATCAAATGGCGAGTATCAAAGATCTGTTCAGATATTTTTTCTTATTAGAAAATACACAGAGGGAATTTTCAAATTAACTAAAAAAGGTTTTATACTTAAAGTGAAAATACATAGATTATTAGAAATTAAATAAATTAAATATCATATATGTTTTGCTCTTAGAGAATAAATTTTGAATTATTTTTACTTTACCATACCCCGTATGGTAAAGTATTGTAATCGTGCATGAAAAAAGTGTTTTTTTTCTTTCTTTTTTTCGAAATATCTCAAAAACGGCTGAAACTATTTCGATTAAAAAAATTGAGCTAAGCTATGGAATTTCGCTCTACAAAAAAAGCCCTAATAAGTGAACATCGAAAAAATTATATTTTTCGAGATAATAATTTTTTGTCAAAATGTCTGTTAGTCTGTCTGTTAGTAAGTTAGTCTGTGCGTTACCAAATTTTGTGGACGAGCTAGCTCAAAAACTAGTGTGAATATCGAAACCAAATTTCACACGTAGTTTTGGTCCATTGAGAGTCCAAGAGATGATTAGATTTTGGTGCATATCGACCCAAAATTAAAGGGGGGTGGAGGGGGGTTAAAAATTAAAAATCTAGGCCATTTGACCAAACTCAACCAAATTTTGTATACATAATCAGTGGGACCTCAGAAGTCTAAAAATGGAAAAACTAACCGCCCAAAGTGGGGGGGAGGGGTGCTGGGTCAAAACATTAATATCTAGGCCATTTGACCAAACTCAACCAAATTTTGTATACATAATAAGTGGGACCCCAGAAGTCTAAAAATGTAAAAACTAACCGCCCAAAATGGGGGATGGGGGTAAAAATTAGAAATCTAGCCCGTTTGAGCAAACTCAACCAAATTTTGTATACATAATCAGTGGACACCCATAAGTCTAAAAATGCAAAAACTAACCACCCAAAATGGGGGAGGGGTGCATGGTCAAAAAATTAAAATCTTGGCCATTTGACCAAACTCAACCAAATTTTGTATACATAATCAGTGGGATCCCAGAAGTCTAAAAAGCAAAAACTAACCCCCCTACCCTACATGATTATAAATAATTTTATTAAATATCACATATAAGTGAGGGGCCAGGTTGTATGGTAAAGTCAAGTGGATGGCCACATCAGAACACGTCAGCTTATTTGTTCTTTTGAATATTGCATATTCCCCTAACATTTTAAAATAAAAGAAAACTCTAAATAGACAACTTCAACATTTAATCTTATTTCAGCAATTGGCAAAAAACACTATAAAGGTTGCCCTCTGATAGAAATAAATATGTAGTTACATATATATAAGGAAATAAATAAGTGCATACTGTATATATAATTTAATTGTAAGAGGCTATAATTTCGACGGTTTGACCTTCATCATCAGATTTTTATTTAGGAATATTTCATCTGTTATTTCTCATGGGTTCAAGACTAATTAGTTTGTTATGTGACTATAGCTCAAACAAAACGAAAACATTCAATTGGGTATGTGAACCCATGAGAAATAACAGATAAAAAATTTATAATTAAAGAGAGACAGATAATGAAGGTCAAAAGTTCGCAAATATAGCCTCTAACAAATAATATATATATAGATATTTATATTCGTTATAGATATGTAAATGTTTATTTGCATCAAGCAGAGGACAACCGCAGTGATTTTTCTTTGTAAACAAATTTTCTCCCTATAAGTTTGATAGGTATTCATCAATGGGCGAACACCTCTATGGGGTTGCTGATTTTCGACAATAATTTTTTTATAAAGTAAAGAAAATTTAAAAAAAAAATTTTAAATATAAAATTCTTGGTAGGTAATTATTATTATCATTTCCGTCCAAAATTTGTATTAATTTGAAAGATTTTAATAGAAAAATAAGGACACGTTTTTATGTATGACATTTTTATTTATCAGCCATTGCTCGATTTTGCCGACCTCTTCAGGGCTTCCACAATTATAAGAACATTATTAATATTATCAATCTTCAAAAGTACATTTTAATTTCAGTACAAACATGTATCAAAAAATTTTTTACCCAACAAATAGTCATGTCGTATGTGACGAATGTGTGGAATGACTATTTGGTGGGTAAAAAAATTTTGGTACATGTTTGTTCTGAGATTACAATGTTCTCTTGTAAAGTGATATTATTAATATTGTTCTTATAATTGTAGAAGCCCTGAAGAAGTCGGCAAAGTCGACGAAACGTTGACTGATAAATAAAAAGTCACACATAAAAACTTGTCCTTATTTTCTTATATATGGTAAACTTTCAAATTCTAGGTAGGTTTGACAAAAATAAAAGTAAGCATGAATAATTGCCGGAACTGCAAACTATTACACTACCAAAGATGAGACAACTCCGTCAATTAGTTTGCAAGTTATGGACTTTTAAACAGTGGATACATTTTTTTGGACCCCTCAGTATAATTATATTTCGAGGTACCACTTCAGGAGTTCAAAGAGAGTTTTCTAAGTGAACTTCTGATGATGGGCTCGTACCCCTAAATAAATATAGTCATTTCTTTACTTTATTAAAATGTTTCACCAGGAACCTACACCATTCTCCCTTAACAATTTTTTTTTTTTATATTTTAATGATATTGATCTAATTAATATCTTTCCGAATTAGTGTATTGAGACCCAATCAAATACATTTTTATTTTGCATAGTTTTGCATATTTGTGGATAAATGAATATATTTGAATATTAAGCAATTTTTACCTTACCATACAGGATATGGTCAAGTTGTAATCGAACATGAAAAAAGTGTTTTTTTTAAATATCTCAAAAACGGCTGAAACAATTTTGATAAAAAAAATTGGGCGAAACCATGGAATTTCGGTCTACAAAAAAGCCCAAATAAGGGAACATCGAAAAACTTATATTTTTCGAGATAATAAACTGTTTTGTCAAAATGTCTGTTAGTGTGGTATTGTGAACGAGCTAGCTCAAAAACTTGTGTGAATATCAAAACCAAATTTCACACGTAGTTTTGGTCCATTGAGATTAAAAGCTGATTAGATTTTGGTGCATATCGACCGAAAATTAAGGAGGGGAGGGGCGGTTAAAATTTAAAATTATAATATTTTCAAACTAAAACACAAGAAAAATGAAATATACTATAAAATGAAACTATAATAACGAAAATGTTATTTTTTCTGAAGCGAAAATTAGGGGAGGGGGGTCAAAAAAATCTAAGCCATTTGAGCAAACTCAACCAAATTTTGTATACATAATCAGTGGGCTGCCAGCCACTAAAAATGCAAAAACTAACCACCCAAAATAGAGGAAGAGGGTGAAAAAATGAAAAATTAGGCCCTTGGACAAAACTCAACCAGAAGTGTAAAGTGTGTAAAGTCAAGTGGATGGCCACATCAGAATGTGTCAATTTATTTTTTTTATATTACAAAAAATTATTTTATTATTTTTTTTTTTTATTAAAATAAATTTTAATTTAACTCCTGGGTATAATTTTTTTAATGTTTCTTTATTTTATATTAATTGTATTTAATTCATAATAATTATATACTTGTTTCATAGTCATAAAAACAACAAATTTTGTTTTACTTTGCTTTTCTACCTTACTTAACAACTCATTATTTAGTATAATGTTAAAATTTTGGAAAATAATTATTTTTTAATTTATTTATTTTGCTGTTAGTGCTTTTTCGTAATACAGTACCATTGCATAAAAACATAATTTAGCCCCTTCTCGCATTCTATTGATTAAAAATGTATATTTTGAGGTATTTCAATGCAATTGAAATACCACAAATATGCAATTTTTTCAAAACAAAAAATAGGTAATTAAATGATCATTTAATATCAAAAATTTAATTAAAATTTGTATATACACACACTCTATTTTGAAACACTCTGTAGGTATACCATATATTACTATTATCGAACTCCTTGAACTTCTTGATATCTATCAAAGATAATTTCTCTATCGATATTTTAGGTTAAAATTTCTAAATGTTTATACGGTAGCTATGACTACTTATTGAAGGAAATATAATTATATATATACATATATATGTGTGCATATATATACAGAAATCCCCTCCATTAGTAATGGTTTTTTTTCGATTTGTATGTTTCTATATCCATATTTATATTGTATGGGTCTCCAGGGTGGGGTGCTATTGCTTGAAAACAATGATATTTAATCAATAACTTGTTTTAAAAGAATTAATTGAATATAATATATATTATTAAAGTACCTGTACGAATTGAGTTATCTTTTATCAGTTACATAACATTTCAGAGTGGCCGTGTGCCAATCAATGATCGATCTTTGCTCTAGACTCAACGATGAGACATTTGATTATCTATTCTCGTTTGAGTATAAAGGTGGGTGGAACAGAGGCCCGGCACTCATTGCCAGTCCGGGGTTCCAACAGTGCACACCTACACTACAACTTTCACTACAACTACTACCACTTTCTACATCAATATGGGTAAGTAACTCAAGCACTCGCAACAAATATCAAAATCAAAGTCGCCATCTATTAAATATATTTATTAATTAGTAGATAAAATTGAAAAAATTTATTGGCGAGAAATCTAAAAAGAAATCACTGAGCTTGTCCTCTGCTTGATGCAAATAAATATATACATAGGTAAAAATAAATAAAAAAATACAAATCTTTATAAAACAATCTTGGAACATAATAATAAAAAATTGGGTAAAATTGCGAGGGGAGTTTAACAAAAAAATGAAATAAAATAAAAATGAGTTAAGAATTCGAAATATTTCGGGTAGTCAGCCAAAAAAATTTCTAATTTATATTCAGTTTTCTCTGAGGGGTGAACCGCGATTGGAATTAGGTGTACGCCGTCTTTGGAATTATTTGGAATTACTTTGGATTTCATTAGATAATCTATTGTCATCTATTGTCTTCTACTTGGAAATGAAACTGGAAGTGGAAGTAGGTGTATATGATTTTAGGTCGCGGCTCACCCCTCGGTTTTTTATATATTAATTTATATTAATAATAATTTATTTTCAGTTTTCTCTGAAAATTTTTTCCAATTTATATTCAGTTTTCTCTGAAAATTTTTCTAATTTATTTTCAGTTTTATCTGAAAATTTTTTCTAATTTACATTCAGTTTTCTCTGAAAATTTTTTCTAATTTAAATTCAGTTTTCTCTGAAAATTTTTTCTAATTTATATTCAGTTTTCTCTGACTCCTAATGAAGGGCTGACTACCCGAAATATATCGAATTCTAAGCTCATTTTTCTTTTATTTTATTTTTTTGTTAAACCCATTTCGCAATTTTACCCAATTTTTTATTATTATAAAAAAAAAATTCTAATTTACATTCAGTTTTCTTTGAAAATTTTTTCTAATTTATATTCAGTTTTCTCTGAAATTTTTTTCTAATTTATATTCAGTTTTCTCTGACTCCTAATGAAGGGCTGACTACCCGAAATATATCGAATTCTAAACTCATTTTTCTTTTATTTTATTTTTTTGTTAAACCCATTTCGCAATTTTACCCAATTTTTTATTATTATAAAAAAAAAATTCTAATTTACATTCAGTTTTCTTTGAAAATTTTTTCTAATTTATATTCAGTTTTCTCTGAAATTTTTTTTCTAATTTATATTCAGTTTTCTTCTGACTCTAATGAAGGGGCTGACTACCCGAAATATATCGAATTCTAAACTCATTTTTCTTTTATTTTATTTTTTTGTTGGACCCATTTCTGCAATTTTACCCAATTCTTTATTATTATAAAAAAAAATTCTAAGTTACATTCAGTTTTTTCTTTGAAAATTTTTTCTAATTTATATTCAGTTTTCTCTGAAATTTTTTTTCTAATTTATATTCAGTTTTCTCTGACTCCCAATGAAGGGCTGACTACCCGAAATATAGCCCGAATTCTAAACTCATTTTTTCTTTTATTTTATTTTTTTTGTTAAACCCATTTCATAGCAATTTTACCCAATTTTTTTATTATTATAAAAAAAAATTCTAATTTACATTCAGTTTTCTTTGAAAATTTTTTCTAATTTATATTCAGTTTTCTCTGAAATTTTTTTTCTAATTTATATTCAGTTTTCTCTGACTCCTAATGAAGGGCTGACAACCCGAAATATATCGAATTCTAAACTCATTTTTCTTTTATTTCATTTTTTTGTTAAACCCATTTCGCAATTTTACCCAATTTTTTATTATTATATAAAAAAATTTCTAATTTATATTCAGTTTTCTCTGAAATTTTTTTCTGAAATATATTCCGTTTTCTCTGACTCCTGATGATGGGCTGACAACCCGAAATATATCGAATTCAAAACTCATTTTTGTTTTATTTCATTTTTTTGTTAAACCCACCTCACAATTTTACCCAATTTTTTATTATTATATAAAAAAATTTCACCTAGAACCAACACCTATCTCCTTAAAAGTTACATTGGAACGTTTATTTTGAAACTAAACGTTGCAGGTGAAATTCTCCCTTTATCAATAGAAATTAAAAAAAAATTCAAATATAGCAAAAAAAACATTCGAAACATTAGCGAAAAGAACTTTTTTTCAATTTTTTAAAATATTTCTATTGATAAAAGGGAAATTTTCTCCTTGAAAGTCTAGTTTCAAAATAAACGTTCCAAGATTGTTTTATAAAGATTTGTATTTTTTTATTAATAAAGTAAAGAAAATTTTAAAAAAAATTTTTAGAAACTTTTTAAAGTTTAAAATATAAAATACTAGGTAGGTTTCACTTAAATATTTAGTTTCTAAAAAAAATTTCAAAATTTTCTTTAATGTTTCACCAAGAACTCACAACATTATCCCTTAACAAAATTTTTTATTATATTAAAACAATCAATAATTAATTTTCTTTTCTATACTTAGGTATATATAACAAATATAAATATGTATAATTTAATTTTTTAGACTAAAGTTTCGAAGGTTTGACCTTCATCATCAGTCTTTTAGTTAAAAATATTTTATCTGCTAAATATTTCTCATGGGTTCAATTGTACCCGATTGGATTAGGAAAATTCGTTTTGTTATGTGGCTAGCTTGAATAACAACTTCCTATCTAATCTGGTTATTGAAGCCATGAAGAATATCAGATAAAACATTTCTAATTAGAAAGACTGATGTTAAGGTCAAACCTTCGAAACTATAGTCTCAAACAAATAAATTATTTATATCTGGTATTTATATTTATAATTATATTGGTATAAAAAAATAAAATAAATTAATTAATTAAATAAAATATTTCGTTTTTCTTAGTGTTGCTTTTAATACCTTAAAAAAGCAGCTTTTTTAAATTTCCCATTCATAAAGGGAGAAATTCTCCCGAAACTTTTTGATTTAAAATTATTGTTTTGAATTTTGTTTTCAAAAAAGATCTTTTTCTTTTCAATATATTGGTATATATGGTATATATGTTTATTTGTCTCAACCAAAGAACAATCTCATTGATTTCCTCTTTACAAAAGGAAATCAATGGAAGTGACTAAGTAAAACTTATATATCGACGATAAAAAGCAATATTGCTGTATCTCGAAAAAAAACCAAAATCACTTTTATATATCAATAGAATCAAAAAAACTACACCGTTCTCCTACAATGAATTTTTATTTAGACATGACGTTCAAAGTTTTAAAAAATTTTCACTAAACGTACTATAAATGTTGAACAAAAAGAGTCCGCTACCTTTCAGAATTAAATAGATACCTATACTTCAAAATTCCTTCAAAAAATTTTTTTTAGTGACGGGGTCCTAAAAATTATGATTTTACTTTTTTAGTTAAAATTATTTATTAAAACTTTAAATTGTGTTTTGACTCCCCTGTAAAGCTCCATTTTACATTACCATACAGGGGGTATGTATTGTAATCGTGCATGAAAAAAGTGGTTTTTTCCTTCTTTTTTTCGAAATATCTCAAAAACGGCTAAAACTATTTTGATTAAAAAAATTGAGCTAAACCATGGCATTTCGCTCTACAAAAAATCTCTAATAAGTGAACATCGAAAAAATTATATTTTTCGAGATAATAATTGTTTTGACAAAATGTCTGTTAGTTAGTCTATCTGGTTGTCCGTTAGTCTGTGTGTTAGCAAATTTTTGTGGACGGGCTAGCTCAAAAACTAGTTTGAATGTCGCAACCAAATTTCACAAGTAGTTTTGGTCCATTGAGATTAAGAGCTGATTAGATTTTGGTGCATATCGAACTAAAATTAAGGGGGGTGGAGGGGGGGTTAAAAATTAAAAATCTAGGTTATTTGAACAAACTCAACCAAATTTTGTATACATAATCAGTGGACCCCCAGAAGTCTAAAAATGCAAAAACTAACCGGGGGGGGGGGGGGCAAAAAATGAAAATCTTGCCATTTACCAAACTCAACCAAATTTTGTATATATAATCAGTGGGACCCCAGAAGTATAAAAATGCAAAAACTAACCCCCCCTACATGATTATAAATAATTTTAGGGTCCAGGTTGTATGGTAAAGTCAAGTGGATGGCCACATCAGAACACGTCAGCTTATTTCGAGATATAGCAAGATTGCTCTCTAGTCATAGATAAGAGATTTATTTATGTTTCTAATGTTTATATATTCATTTACATATCAGTCAATCAGAACCCAATGCGTTCAAATTCACTTTAGGAAAATGCTTATCCAAAAAAATTAAATTTTCGTTTTATTCCTTGAATCGGTTTTTCTCTCAATAAATTTCTACTTTTTATTTCTTCTGATAAGTTTTTTTTTACGAGGGTGAGATTTAAAAAACATCAATTTTTTATCGATTGTTATTTTATGAACTTATTCGCATTGGTTTCTGAGGGAGTCTATAAGTGTATTATTATTTTCATCCACATCCTCATTGATTTCCTCTAAAAATCAGTAGATAAATTAATCGATTGATTCTTAAAATTTGAATTTGCGCTTCGTATCTAGTCTCTATTTAATTAATATAAAAATAAAAATTTCATTTTGTTATTCTTTAAATGCAGAATTTAATAAAAAAAATGGTATAATAAATTGAAATTCCCCAAATTAACCCCCAGATAACAATTATTAAAGATACTTCTTAGTAATTTAACTCTCAAGAGAGAATTCATATTTTGTCAATCTAGTAGTTACTTGTAGGTAATTCAAAATTTTAAACAAAATTTT
Organism: Forficula auricularia; assembly: GCA_024734495.1. Taxonomy (NCBI): domain Eukaryota; kingdom Metazoa; phylum Arthropoda; class Insecta; order Dermaptera; family Forficulidae; genus Forficula; species Forficula auricularia. Next base: position 194,050 of record JALMQS010000768.1, on the reverse strand, counting down.
TTAACCTAGCTGTAGAGACGTAACAAAGGGGTTGAACCTTCCTTGGGGTTGAAAAAAATAAAACAATTACAAGATAATTATATTTCTTTCTTTATATATATAAAATGTATATATTCATGTATTCAAATCAACCATGTATGTGAATTTTCGTTACAAAGATATGGTGTTGACCCCCTCTCCTCTGTTTGCTGGTGTAGATTAGAGTCTATAGCTATCGATTATCGATATTTTTTCTCAAAATCAACTTGTGATATATAATTAATTAATTTTACGAACATGAATTTATGTCTTATCAAGGATTTTAATAGATATTTTTATATTACATGTAGGAAGGTCTTGTCCCCTCGGGAGTCGAACCCAAGCACTAGTAAGCTTTCTGTTATATCATTACATATTGCATATTTGGATGTGATGGCCTCAAGAGTCTGACTAGTTACCCTGAAAGTTAACTAGTGCTTGGGTTCTACTCCCGAGGGGACAAGACCCTCCTACATGCAATATGAACATATCTATTAAATTGAATGTAATGGAAGGCAGCCCAGAGGTAGTGAGGAAAGAAAACACATATAAAATAAGGTGTAATTTATTGGAATCCTTCCTCCTTTCCTTTCAAACCGACGTTTCGGAGGATTTTTCCCTCCTTCTTCAGGGTTTCAAAGGGTCAATGAATGAAACAAATAAAATGTTTCCTTCTTCTCTCCACATTTTATTTGTTTCATTCATTGACCCTTTGAAACCCTGAAGAAGGAGGGAAAATCCTCGAAACGTCGGTTTGAAAGGAAAGGAGAGGATTCCAATAAATTACACCTTATTTTATATGTGTTAATTTTTCTTTCTCACTACCTCTGGGCTACCTTCCATTACATTCAATTAAAATTTCTAGCAGTCCGTCTCTCTCCAGAGAAAATTTCGTTGCAAAAAAATATCTATTAAAATCCTTGATAGGACCTAAATTCATGTTTGTAGGATTATATTTAATTATATGTCAGAAGTGTTGTTTTTCACCCCTTCGGGAATCGAACCCGAGTGCCAGTAATAGCAATCCGGGCCATTTGGCTACCATGAAGATAACAATCTTTGAGTAAAATATTTAACGCGTTTACATATTTGAGGGTTCGCACCTCGCAGAGTAGCCAAATGGCCCGGATTGCTGTTACTGGCACTTGGGTACCATTCCCAAGGGGGTGGAAAACAACCCTTCTAACATATAATTAAAAATAATTCATTCCATCGGATCTATATTAAATGACACTCTCTCATGATTTTCTAAGAATTGATGAAAATTATTTTTCTTCAAGTATCAGACATTTGTAAACACAATGAGCAAAAAAAAATTTACCTGCTGGGTGTTTCGAGTAAAAAAAATAAATAAATTTATTGAAAAAATAAGCTGACGTATTCTGATGTGGCCATCCACTTGACTTTACCATACAACCTGGACCCTCACTTTAATATTTAATAAAAATATTTATATTCATGTAGAGGAGGGGGATTAGTTTTTGCATTTATAGACTTCTGGGGGTCCACTGATTATGTATACAAAATTTGGTTGAGTTTGCTCAAATGGCCTAGATTTTTAATTTTTAACCCCCCCTTCACCCCCTTAATTTTAGGTCGATATTTACCAAAATCTAATTAGCTTTTAATCTCAATGCACCAAAAGTACGTGTGAAATTTGGTTTTGATATTGAGAGTAGTTTTTGAGCTAGCTCGTCCACAAAAATTTGTTAAGGCACAGACTAACATACAGACTAACAGACATTTAGACAAAACAATTATTATCTCAAAAAATATAATTTTTTCGATGTTCACTTATTAGAGCTTTTTCTAGACCGAAATACCATGGTTGCGCCCAATTTTTTTAATTAAAATAGTTTCAGCCGTTTTTGAGATATTTCGAAAAAAAGAATAAAAAAAAACACTTTTTTCATGCACGATTACAATACTTGACCATATTCTGTATGGTAAAGTAAAAAAAAAAAACAACAAATATTAACCGTTTACTTGTGATTGAGATTAATTATGTTATTTTTCTGGTTAGTTTTATTAGTAATTTATTTGATTTCCAAATGCTAAAGGTTAAATTTCAATAGATAATCTATGCAAACAAGTGTGAAACATCTCATGAGTGAGTGACAATGACGCGGTCAGTAAATCCGTTGCCGATGGGGAATAAAATAAAAAAATCCGCTGATCTACACGCCTCTCACTCGCCTTTATTAAATTTACCTGTTGAATATATTTTTTTTGAATATGTCAGAGGAATCATAAAATGATTTCATTTTTTTTTCTAGACGCACTTTTAAAAGACGAAGCCTTCAAGGATTTCCTTAAGACCATCCAATTTGATAAATTGAGGGATATCGTCCGGGCATACGCTCAAAATGACCCTAAATTGAAAGAAGTCCTTGCGTACGTCCAAAGCGACGACTATGAAAAAAACACCGATGGATTGGACAACTGCCCAGAATACAAGGCTGTAAGTTCACATTAAGAGCTTAAAATAGCTCTTAAGCATTAGCTAGTTTGTCGTTTTAGGAAGTGAAATTAGCAAATAAAACTTCCGGGATTCTATAAATCACTGTTTTCGCGAATGGAAAAATGTTTTAATTTAAATCATTTTGTACTTTCAATTAATTCTTCTTCAATTACTCGATTCCGAGCGCCGACGATTAGATTGTAATTTTCCCTGGGGAAATTATTCACAGGGGTGGTTTCCTCTTGCCTTCCCCTGAAGGAATCAGATTATAGCCGGTCAAATATTTGCAGCGAGTCAGGCTTGAACCCACGATACCTTGATTAGAAGGCATGATCTTTAACCACTCGACCAACCTGACTCTAATTAATTATTATTAATATTAATTTAAATTTAATAAATTAATATCAGTTTTGAGACCAAAAAATTTTAACAATTTATCTCGTCTAAATTACAAGTATAGATTTTAAAAATATGTTTCTTATTTTCATACAAATTCCATGAGTCCAAGCATGTTAGTTTTCAGGTTCGACTCCTGGGGGATGAATCCCCTTTGATATCGCAATGTAAAAAATATTTCTACTAAAATCTTAGAATTTGTCCTAAAAATTAAATTCTTTCTTTTAATATACATTGGTTAAGTTTAACCCGAGCTGATTTTTTGAGAAACATTCCAACTATTTTCAAAAAAAAGATGGTCAAATCTTTGGTTTTTTTATTAGAAACATATTTTAAAATGTATACGTGTAATTTAGACTAGAAAAATTGTTGGAAACTGAGATTTTTTGGCCTCAAACCTGATATAAATTTATTAAAGGCCTAGTTTCAATTTTAGTTCTTCAATAAGTATTATTGAAAAAAGGCTTGAAATAAAGTGTTTGCATTAGTTGTAGAAATATGAGTATTTCTGTTTTTATGTAATAGAAGTAATATTTTTATCTCGCTTAGTGCGTACTGGAGGTTTTTAATTATAATTTTTTTCTGGCTTAGTGCGTACTGGAGGTTTTTAATTATAATGATGAAGGGTGTAATTAAAAATTTGATTATTTTGAGTAATTTTATTTTAATTAAGTCATTATTAGTTCCAAATATTTCGAGCGCTCTTCATTAGTGGATACCACTTCAATTTATTTCAGTAAACTGATGAAGTTGGCACATTTTGAGCTAATATACCACTGATGAAGAGGTGCTGCAAGCTCTCGAAATATTTGGAACTAATAATCACTTAATTAAAATAAAATTACTGATAATAAGCAAATTTTTAAATTCATCCTTCATTATAAGAAATAATATTCATAAGAAATGACTAAGCAAATGAAATAAATTATCAATGACCCATGTTGATTAATATTATCTTAATCTATTTTTGTATAATTCCTATAATTGTATTTATTTTCAGATCATGGAGCATTTCGAAAAGAATGGAATCGCCCTCTACCAATACGTAATTGCTCTACGTTGTTATTTGAAAGAATTGAAAGTAGACAAGTTGGAACCTGCACAGCACAAGCCCACCGGCTCTGGATTCTCAGCACTCATCGCCGACCTGCGAGCGGTTTTGCCCAAAGAAGAAATCGCTAAAATCGCTAAAGAAAAGAGCACAAGCAGCGAGCGATTCAAGAAAATTATGGCCGCCCTCAAGGCTGACGAATACAAGGTAGGCAAATGATTTCCTATACCTATACCCGAGGGGTGAACCGCGATTGAAATTAGGTGTACACAGTCTTGGAATGATTTTGGAATTCTTTAGATAATGCCCCTTCATCTATTGTCTTCTACTTGGAAATGAAAGTGGAAGTAGGTGTACACGATATTAGGTCGCGGTTCACCGCTCGCCTATACCTAAACCAACCATTACATTACACTAAAATCTCAAGATAAATGTCAGGAAAATGTTAGGACTATTTAGAGCAGGGCTGTCCAACACGTGGCCCCCAACTGCAATGAGTGTGGCCCAACATAAAATCATAAACTTCCTTAAAATATTAAGATTTATTTGTAGAGATATAATAAAAAAATACAAATCTTTGCAAAACAATCTCGGAACGTTTATTATGAACCTAGACATTTTGGTAGAAATTCTCCCTTTATCGATAGAAATTTTTTCAATAAATTGAAAAAAGAAAAAAGTTGTTTTCGCTAATGTTTCGAAAACAACCCTAAGAAATTAAATATTTTGATAATAGGCAATTGTCATGGCGACGAAATTAATTTAATTAAGGTAATTCCTTCGCCAGGACAATTTGTAGAATTCCCTATTATAGTATAGTTTTCGAAACATTAGGGAAAACAACTTTTTTCTTTTTTCAATTTTTTAAAAAAATTCTATCGATAAAAGGAAAATTTCTCCTGAAACGTCTAGTTTTAAAATAAACGTTCCGATATTGTTTTACAAAGATTTGTATTTTTTTATTATATTAAACAATCAATAATTAATTTTTCTTTTCAATGTAGAGATGATATATTTATTCCCTTTTTCGAAATATGAATATACATTTGTACAATACGTGAAGCTTTTTTCAATATAAAATTCACTAAAAGCAAAATTATAAGCTCAACTAAGTATATAAAATAAAAAAAAAATAAAAATTTCGAATATTCAAAAATTCTTCTCATATTTTCATTTTCTAAAATATTTATTATTTCAGTAATTTATATGCTACGACACTAACCAAGTGTATAGTTATCATTCTAGTACAAGGAGACAGGGAATTGGGCTTTTCTAGAACAATCACAATTAATTGATAATTTCTCTCGTGGACTAAAACTTGTCAGGACTTGTCTTGTAGATCTTTGCACGTTCTCACATGTCAATAGATAATGGATAGTCAGGGATTATTATATCCGTGACTCTTTTAAAAAATAAATTATCATTCCTCGTATCCTTCTTTTATCCCATACGATTTAAACCAGGGTTGACCTGGCCTAATATGAAGTCACAAAATTCCTTAAAACATTGAGATTTATATGTAGATACTGGAAAAAACAACAATTTGCTCTGATAATTTTCTTTCTCTAAAATAGAAATCTGAAAATCTACTGTGTAGTTTTCAAAAAATAAAAGTGCTAATTTTAAATTTTGAATCTGGAACTAGATTTCAAGATTTCTGAAAAAATAATCATTTTGGCTTATTCTCAACTCCATTTTCATTAAAAATAAATGTTCTACTTGCAAACATTCTGATTGAATGTTCTAGAGCAACAATTAGATACCGATCTCAAAAAAAAATTGAATATTGTACCTTTATTAGAATTTTATATTAATTATCGAGCCAGAAAAAATATGAACAAATACTAATACATAATATCACTTTTTGTAAGTATGTAGGTTTGTAGTTATGTATTTACATATACGAGAAGCTATTTTCGAGCAGTGGCGTAAATAGGGTCCGCAAAACCCTGCAATGCGGGGGGCCGCGCAGTTAAGGGGACACAACACAATTCGCCACGAAATTACAGTAAAAACTAATTTAAATAATTTTATGTCAAAAAATAGTGAAATAACTTAATACTTTTTTCCTTGTACCTAATCATTGAATTTTCAAAAGTTTATATTGTGTTTTGCGGGGGCACCTAATTACTCCACTGTTTTCAAATTTAAAATTTACAAAAAGTAAAATTAGATGCTCACTATGATCTAAAAAAATAATAAAGTTCTTAGAATTATAATATTTTATCCGCGGTCCAAGACAATTTTTATTCTTCAAATGTGGTCCGTGTAAGCTAAAAGGTTGGACACCCCTGATTTAGACTTAACTCGCGCTAATAAATTAAATTAATTTATTATTTAATACAAAGCAAATATTTATAATACCCACACACAGATGGCACAAGCTATTGATGAACCAAATTGCTAATTATTTATATTTCATTAATAATTAAATATTTATATTTATTTCAGGAATGTTTAAATGTAAACCATACATTTATTATTCTAAATATTATGTATATATTGTTTTGAATAAATAAACAAATAGGAATTAGCTAAGTCAAGTTACAGGTGTAAAAACGCTTTGACTGACTACTAAGTGATTAGTAAATAAAATACTTATGACTGGGCTTTGCTAATTCAACATCATTATTTCTAGTCATCAACCCCTTGTAGGGAGGTCGGCTGCCGATAGCACATTCCAATGGGATTGCCCAACTAAGCATTTTATTAACCTAGGTGTATATTTATGATTGTTGACTGATGACTTCGTTAATATATTTAAAATGGACAATACTAGTTCCTATATAAACAAAATTTTGATTAATAAATGAGTGTTTTACATTTAAACGCTCATGAAATAAAATTTTATCTGGTATGACCTCGTAGTCAAACCAAAATAAAAATAAATAAATAAATATGTATAAAAATTGATCTATAAACAAGGAAATATGTAATTGTAGTGCATTAGCCGTTGAAATAAAATAAATAAATATCAATTAACATTAAGGCTCATTAATAGCTTGAGCTAATAGCTGATTTCTCTTGATTTAATTATATTTTATTTATTTATATTACTTCTCTAAACCGCTTCAGTCACATCTGATTGAATATCTTCCGAAGTATTAAAAAAATGATTTTTCTTTTTAAATAGTTCGTCAAAAAAACAAAAATATCATACAAATGATATTCAAACGGTTCCCTAAACCCGTGTCTTGCGTTTTATAAGGTTCGGATTTATTACAACTTTCAAATTTACTAATTGGCTTTCAAGAAATGATGACGGCGCTAGTAGATATAGAGCTTTAACTGAGCGTAGTTTTAAGAATTAGCTTCGATGTGCAGTAAGCCAAGAATGTTTTACATCTCCAATTATTTTGTCTATCGAAAATAAATAAAATAAAATATGTTTAAGGGGCTTCGGGACTGTTTATAATTTTTATAAGAAAATTCTCAAATTCTTACCATCAAATTATTGATGTAGTAAATATTTATTCCCGAAATTTGAAGTTGATCGTCTGTCCCATTACCGAGAAATAAATTATTGAAAATTGTTGTTTTAGCATGGAAGTAAATGGACCGAGCTTTTAAAAGGGCTATAACTTCTATACAAATTTTACCATTTTCAGCAAATTAATACAGATCAATAATTCAACTTTTATGAATCGAATAATACATTTTTAAATAGATTTGAAAGTCTAGTTAATTAGTTATTCATAAATGTAAAAAATAATCAGTTATTTGCAGCCACCAGAATATAACAAAATCACTAGTGTAGAATTCCAACTTTTATAAATATTTCTAAATAATGAGAACAAATTTATCTCAATATTCTTTTTATTAAGATTATCAGAAAAAGATTTTTACTCGAAATTAATCTCATTATTAACAATTTTTTTATTAAAAAATTTAGTAGGCAAACTTTGTCACTCTGAATAAATACAAAAGATTTTTTTGAAGATCAACCAGATGGATAAGTTTGGATAGAAATGACATGAAAAAACAGCATAAGATCCATTTCCCAGGTAAATTAAGCCTGGAAATTATAAAATCCAATACTAATTCAGTTTTTTTTTTTTTTTTTTTTTGGCTTTTCGGCCATGTGTAGCCATAAGCCATTTACGATACTATTTATTTTTATTTTTAAATTTGTCTCTACCTCGGGGGTCAGATTTTAGCCGGATGCCTCGAGCCGGATTCGAACTCGGGTCCTCTTGGTTAGCTGGCTGAATGCTACCGCCTAGCCTACCCGACCCCCCACTAATTCAGTTGATTTCTTTTTGTTTTAGACCTTGAAAGAGAGCCTGAAACAGGCACCCGCCTTCCAAAAATACTGCGTTGACATGAAAGCACAAGGAGTGGATATTGCGGTGGTTGCTGCATTCGCCAGAAGCATGGTCGGCTTGGAATAAATACCTACAACCTACAACCTTAGGGATTCTATTTGTATCAAGAGCACTAAATACATATCATTTGTATCAAATGAAATTATCTCATTTTGGATCTCGCTTTAAAGTTTGATACTGAAATTTGGTTTAATGTAGATTTCAAAAAATATTGATTGATTCGAAAAATAAATAAATAAATAAAAGTTTGAAGTTTTTGTTATTAAATTAAAAATAAATAAGTATTTAGAAATAATGTATTTATTATATTAGTTTAAAGTTTTAAAAAATGTTGTTAAAGAATTGATTCAAAATGAAATTTTCTTATATTGCTGTGTTTTATTGTTGTTTTTTGAGTGAAAAGCAATGAATGTACTGAACTATTATTGTTAAAATAAACTGGTGTGCACATAATACGACTTTCAATTTACCCTTAAAAAAAGATCAATTAACATTAAAAATATAAATAAGAAAATAGAAATTATAATATAGGGTGGACCATAAAGATCTACCACATTTTGAAGAGGTATAAAAAAGAAAAAATTTAACTAGAAAAAAATTGAATATATTTTTGAAAAGAACATAAAATATATATATTTTTTAATGTGTTTTAAACATTATATCAGAAGAAAAAAAAAGGGGGGGGGGGGTCAAAAATGAAAATTCTAGCCCTTTCGACCAAACTCAACCAAATTTTGTATACATATTCTGTGACCCCCAGAAGGCTTGAAATTCAAAAACTAACCACCCAAAAGAGGGGAGGGTCAAAAATGAACATTCTAGCCCTTTCAACCAAACTATGCATACAAAATTTGGTTAGCTTTTGCATGTCTAGCCTTCTGGGGGTCCACAGAATATGTATACAAAATTTGGTTGTTTGGTCGAAAGGGCTAGAATTTTCATATTTGACCTCTCCCATTTTGGGTGTTTAGTTTATTTATAGCCTTTTTGGGGCCCACAGAATATGTATACAAAATTTGGTTGAGTTTGGCCGAAAGGGCTAGAATTTTCATTTTTGACCCCCACCCCCCCTTTTTTTCATCTGATATAATGTTTAAAATACATTTAAAAAAATATATATTTTATGTTCTTTTCAAAAAAATATTCAGTTATTTTCTAGTTAAATTTTTTCATTTTTTATATCTCTTCAAAATGTGGTAGATCTTTATGGCCCAACCTGTATTAATATTATTATTATTATTATTATTTTTAATGATTCACTTGTTAAATATTTTTTCTGAACGTGAACTTTTCAGGATTCTTAATCCATTCCAATAAAATGGAATCATCAACAGGCAAGTTTTAGAATGGACCGAGACCCAAATGGCGCCCCCCTTAAGTACTTGCCCCTAATATATACTAGTTGAGTCCGTGGCGCCCCTGGTAAAGCTTTGCGGCTTGTGGTCTTAAGGTCATTCACATACTAGCTACACGCTTTCAATCAAAATATCGAAAAACGAAAAAAATATTTTTTTACTTTATTTTTCTTTACCAGGTCCAGTCAAAATAGATATTCAACAAGCCAAAATTCCCACATAGCTAAAAATTTACACAGACCTTTGAATAATCATTTTAAATGAAATGTGAAAAGTCCCCATCGATCCGACATGTACTAAAAATTCTATTCAGGGTCAAAGGTCATGAAAATCAGTTATTCGCAAATATATCTTAAACGGTTAGTTATATTGTAAAAATAGTTTTTATCAAATATATAGAGCATATAATAGGATTTCCGACAAAAAAGGTTCTTACACTTTTTCTGATAAAAATTATTGTTCGCATGTTATGGCAAATTCGAAAACTACAAACTGGGAATTCTCACTACAATGCATTCTTTTCCACACCACATTGGCGGTAGAGTACTTGGCACATTTGTTTTTCGTGGTAAACAAATTTTCAATTTAACATTTTGAAAGGGGGTGGGGAATGAGGGGTAAGGTTTGATGGGAGGGGGCAGGTCTCCGTTCACAACCAAAAAAAAATTCAAATACAAAATTTATTTATAGTCCAGGCAAATTAAGATTTTAACAGGATTTATCTCCCGGTAAAGGTTTTAATGCTGTAATAGCTTTTTACACAATATTACTACCCTACGTTTTCCCCCAAATCTAAATTGTGACCGCCTCAAAATGAGCAAATTTCGTTTTTTTTTTTCAGTTTTTCTTGAATAACTCTAAAACGGCTTATCAAATCAAAAAGATGTCTATAAGATAAATTAAAGCTGTTGAAATTCCGCATAAAATAATATTAATTTCAAACTTTTATCTTAATTGGATAATGGTAACCTGTGCCGCAATGTGGTTGAAGTTTTGAAAAAAAATTTAATTTTTTGCAAAAAATCGCAGTTTTTCCTTCATAAAATGAAAACTACTCATTCTAGAAACTTGATTCCTGTCTCATTCTCTAGGAAATTTTGTAGACTTGAAAGATTACTTGGACCACTTTTTGTTAAAACTCATAGATATTCAGCATTTTCCATGACAAGCTCTTTGGTAGGGCAGGCCCTGATTAACAATAAAAAATCATTATATTAATCCATTTTGCGTCAGGAATAAAATAAAATTGAAATTTTGAACAAATAAGAATAACCTCAACATTAATTAAATTATTATTTACTTAAAAATAGAAATTGAAAATAAAGTGCTCAGTGTTAATAAATTTTAATATGCGAAAATGTTAACCTTAAACTCATACAATAAATGACTTTTTAAACTATTCTAATGGAGAGTCATGAAAGTATAATTATAAAATTACATTTTTATAGGTTTAAACAGATTTATTTGCATATAAATTTTGAATGTATGTTTACGTTCTTGTTTGCAGTTGAATTTATTAAACATCTGCTGCCATTTAATTAGAACAATTCATACTATGTAAAGTAGAGGTTAAAAAAACATTTGAGAGCCCCACATGACTTTCACTTAAGAGTTTCCCATTTTTGACATGAATATGTTGTTTCAAATTTGACCGCAAAGAGTTGCTAAATCTGAAATGTGCGGAGATAATTCAGGGGGTGATTTGATGTGCCAAAATAAATAGTTATTAAAATAATTAACCCGAAGGTTTAAGTATCTTTTTCAAAAATACAACTCAAGTTTCTCTTTAATATTTATCATGTCAGAGTGTGTTTTTGTCTCTAGGGTCGAACTAAGAAGCCCGTTAGTACACGGGTTCAACTCCTGAGGGGACGAAGTCCTCTGATATGCAATGTAAAAATATTCTATTAAAATCTTAGATTTTGGACCTTAATTAAATTCTTTCTTGATAAATAGCTATATTTTTTAATTTTATTCAAGGTAATTTTATCCCCAAAACAATCGGTAGATATCAGTGTTTTCAAAACTTTATTTGTTCATAGTTGCTTTATAATCCTTTCTTAAAGTAGCTATTTTTTCAAATTTCTTAAAATTTCGATTGATAAAAGGAAAATTTCTCCTCTGAAACGTTTGGATTTTTTTAAATAAACGATTCTAGATTTTTATTTTACCATACAGGGTATGGTCATGTATTGTAATCGTATATAAAAAAAAGTGTTTTTTTTTGCTTCTTTTTTTCGAAATATCTCAAAAACGGCTGAAACTATTTTGATTAAAAAAATTGGGCGAAACCATGGCATTTTGGTCTACAAAAGAGCTCTAATAAGTGAACATCGAAAAAATTATATATTTTATAATTGTTTTGTCAAAATGTCTGTTAGTCTGTTTAGTCTGTTAGTACGTGCGTTACAAAATTTTGTGGACGAGCTAGCTCAAAAACTAGTGTGAATATCAAAACCAAATTTCGCACGTAGTTTTAGTGCATTGGGATTAAGAGCTGATTAGATTTTGGTGCATATCGACCCAAAATTAAGGGAGTGGAGGGGGGGTTAAAAATTAAAATTATAATATTTTCAAACTAAAAAAAAAACAAGAAAAATGAAATATACTATAAAATGAACCTATAATAACGAAAATATTTTTTTTCTGGCGCCAAAATTAGGGGGGCGGGTCAAAAAATTAAAATCTAGGCCGTTTGAGCAAACTTAACCAAATTTTGTATAGGTCAGTGGGCCCCCAGAACACTAAAAATGCAAAAATAAACAAAATGGTGGGCGGGGGGGAGGAGGAAAAAAATTAAAATCTAGGCCCTTGGACCAAACTTAACCAGAAGTGTATGAAAAGTCAAGTGGATGGGCACATCAGAACGTGTCAATTTATTTAAAAAAAATATTTATATACCTTTTTAAGCCGCCGCGACCCAAATTTGAGAAATATGTTTCATGTTGCGACCCCAAAGAACGAAATTTTTTTAATTAGCTTTTTTTAGATTTAGATTTTTAAATAATTACTTACTTAGAAATTTTCATCAATTTTACAATAATGATTTTTTTAACTCACATACCAGATAAACATTTTTTTAACAATTGAGATAACCAAAAGGTAATTTTCGATACAAGAAGAATTTTAATGAAAAGGCACGTTTTTAATAATATTGAATAAATTAAAATATATTTTTAAACTTATTGAAAAAAAAATATAGTAAAATATTTGTTTAACGACTCTGCGCGACCCAAAGAATATGCTTCACGCCCCAATTTTGGGTTGCGACTCATGGGTTATGAACCACTGATATAAACAAAACAATTAAAAAAAGTTTTTTAAGGTATTGTTAGGATATATTTATATATGGTAGAGAAAGTGTGATTTAAATAATTCAATTAAATAGAATATAAATAAAATGAAATATTTTTATTAGCATATAGGAAATTGATACTAAAAGGAGAAAAGAATAAAAAGGATTTTAAAGTTCGTTTAAAAATCCATTTTTCCCTGGGGATTTGGTTCTCTACTTGACAAAGCTTTTGGAGTTAAGCGACGTCAGGGATTCCCCTTTGCGATTTCACATAATCGGGGATCAAATTCATCAGATGGGTTTGTCGTTTTTCAAGTCTCTCGGATTCCCTTTAAAAAATATTTCTACCTATATACATAACTTTTACTTTAGAAAAAGCACCAAAAAATAATTAAAAAGAAATATTAGACTTTTTAATGATTATAATGAATATTAAAAAATAATCTTTTAACTAGTCGTTCTGGAAGTATTTTACTTCAAATATAAGCATTGTTTATTAAATCTAATCTAATTAAATCAGTCATGAAATAATCTTTCCGAACACTCAGAGTGAAATTACTAGTAAAATTGTTCAAGTGTTGTTCGTAAGAACACCGGCATGATGAAAAATTATAAGACTTTATTCAAATTAGTATTTTTTATTAAAAGAAAATTCGTGTTTACATAAAATGAAAAACTGAGGCTCGGATTAGTCGAGCGGTTAGCGTACAAGCCTGCTAATCTAGTGGACGCGTGTTCGAATCCGACTAGAGGCAACCGGCTAAAAATCTGATTCTACATAGAAGGCATAATTTAATAAAAGTATCGTAAATTTTCTGATGGCTAGAAGAGCCGAAAAGGCAAAAAAAAATGAACAACTAAAAGAATATAAAAATAAAGTCTCTTTGGTCACCAGAAGACGAGATCGTGACGGTTTATTTTAGCGACCCAACAAGTGTTTTCCACGACATTTCGGCTTCTAATTCATAAAGTAAAAAGATACTCAAAGTCGCATCAAATTCATTATTTTATTAAATTTTTTCAAATTTATATTTTGAACTGAGTTAAGCTTTATTTATTATTACTTGAAAATTTGGTCACCAAAAGAAGAGAAGTTGACGGTTTATTTTAGCGACCGAACAAGTGTTTTCCACGACATTTCGGCTTCTAATTCATAAAGTAAAAAGATACTCAAAGTCGCATCAAATTCTATATTTTGAATTGAGTTAAGCTTTATTTATTATTACTTGAAAATTGTTTAAGAATTATAAATCGAAACGTCCGTAGTGAAAGCCACAAGAAAAATGTCATTGCTAATTTTACCATGAGTGGAACAACCCGTAAGATTTTATCGGTTAATTAGTCTAACCAACAAACCTCAACAAGAAAATAGTGAGCGATTTCGATTTGGTCTTAACAGATAGTTTAATTTGTTCTTAAACCCAGGGACGACGGAACCGTCGGGTCAGGGGGGTCAGCGGACCTAGGTTTTGTTTTCATAGTTACATAAGTTTATTACTCATATGTGATAAGAATAATACAATTATATATTGCTAATTAATTTCGTTTTATTTTATTACCCTTTGAACCTAAACTCAAGCATTATAACTAAAAAAAATTTTGAAATCTTTTTTCTTTCAGTTTTCAATAAAACTGTTTAAAAATGGGTTAAATTATACCAATTTCCTTCAAAATTTTCTGGGGGAGGGGCCCCAGTTCCCTGTATACTGGGGGTATTCCATACCCCCCAGACCCCCAGGTAGACCTACATCACTTTCCAAGTTTTGACACCGCTGGCCGCCGTGCTTGCTTAGACCAGTTTTTTTTCAAAGAGGGGTTCATGAAAGAGCAGGAAAGGGACACAAACAACTTCAAAATTGTAACATATAAAAGTTTAATTGTAATTGCTGAGAACTTTAACTCACACCCACCCTAGATAAGATCAAAGAGTCAGGACCCAAACAGGCCATCGCAATACTTCACATTTATATATTCTATAGAATATAAATGTGAAAGAAAAAATAGAAATATTTCTGAACAAAGAAAAAATAATTTGATTAAAACTTTGATAGAGTTTTTGATTTTGAAGTAAATGAATTATAATATAACTTAAAAATTTCAAATTTGTATTTTAATTAGTTTACAAACTACAACACGTTGACAGATGGTCTGAGAGAAATTGTATCGAGACTAAAAGTGTTCCGTTTAAGATTTGGACGGAACGCTAAAAACCAAGAAGATTTATTCACTTTTCAGATATTTTCTTTTCCTTCGTGTTGACAAGAACCTTGAATCTTTCAAGCAATTATTTTTCTTCAAGTACCATACTCAACCGAGAGTCGGCGATTAATATTGAGAGTATCTTCTCCAATGTAATTTTCCTGGGGAAATTTTTCACAGTGGTGGTTTCCCGTTGCCCTCCCCTTTTTTTTAAGCCCATACCATAAATGCCCCTGAATATTGCCTGTTTTCCTTCAGAATGCTAGATAACTATCTTAATGATTATATAACGCCTGTAGGGTATGCAACCATAAGTGACGCAAAAGAATGCCCGCTTAGAAGATCCGAAAGAAGGAAAAAGATAGTTTTTAAACCTCCAAAGTAAATTCGAATAGAAATATTTAATACAGCAATAATAGTAGCTTTAATTTTGATTAGGAAATTATTCATTTCAAGTAGGGAAAATTGGGAAAGTGCTCAGAATTCGCTAAAATATATTTCTATCAGTTGAAATCTAAAAACATTGCATTTTAGCCTTAAAGTACTTATCATAATATTACTCAGACGGGGCCCCTTGATATCATATTAGTCGTCAGAGAGGTTTTGACGTCATCATGCTTAAGAAGCACTCTGGCTTAAGGAATTTTATCGATACATGTTTTAGGGATCGAGAATTTACAGATGCCAATATTCGCAATTAAGATTAGGAAGCTGAGCTTAGAAAATTTATATACCGAAGAAAATATATTTGTTGAAGATTGAAGAAGTGTTACATTATGTTGTCTCAATGCCCAAATTGTATTAAGAAATAAGTAAATATAAATTTGGAAAATAAATAAATTTTCTTCAAAAAAAAAAAAAAAAAAAAAAAATTATAATAATAATATATATCAGTGGCGTGAGGTCCATGGATGCTGTGGATGCAATCCCTAAAATTTTAAACATTTAGAGTATTTTCTTAAATACATATAAGGTCGATTTCAAAATTTCAGGAGAATCTTTAAATTTTCAAATTAGTATCCGTTATTTTAAATATTTCTATAAAAAACATTTTTTGTTTTGAAAAGTATGTTGGTTCTCAAAATTAAATAAAATTGTTGCATAGGTTCAAGGGGAAATTAAAATGAATGATTTTCCGAAAAGGTTGCGGATAGAAGGTGTGAAGTCCCTGCCTGGTATATCTTCCAGTTCAAGGGGTCAAAGACAAGTCTAGACCAGTTTTAGCCGAATAAAAATTGTTCTCGCGAAGGAACTATTAAAATAGTAGTATACAAAAAAGAAATAAATAAAGATGATTCGAGAATTATTGGATTAATTAATTTCTAAGGAACTCTCAATATATATGATCGGAAATAACTAAGAGCGATATAGAGAAGTCATAGCTTGGTTATAGCAATAATAGGGGGGAATTTAAGATTTTCTTATAACATATATTATTACGATTCAAAGAGAGGTTTTTGTCTCGAGGGTGTGAGCTGACTCCCCGGAAAGCATGTTAGTTCTCAGGTTCGACTCCTGGGGGGATGAATCACCTCTGATTTCGCAATTGAAGAATATTGTGAAATAAGTGACCCAGTATCCTTAACTCATAGTAAATCCATATTAAATAAAATATCTATTTACTCTTATCTTTATTAAAGATGTTTCACCTTGCACCAACACCACAATCTCTACTGATTATTGAAGAATATTTCTACTAAAATCCGAAAATTTATCCTAAAAAATTAAATTCTTTCTATTTTAAATATACATTGGTTTTTTAACCAGAGCTGATTTTTTGAAAAGCATTCTAACTATTTTCGAAAAAAAGATGCTCAAATCTTTTGATTTATGTTTTAAAAAAAGGTCGTTTAAGAAAAACTTTTTTCATTTTAAGCTGAATTTTTTAATTTCTGTTATTGAAAGATGGAGTGAAAAATTTCTTTGCTTATAACATATATTGCGATTCAAAGAGAGGTTTTTTGTCTCGAGGGTGTGAGCTGACTGGCCGGAAAGCATGTTAGTTCTCAGGTTCGACTCCTGGGGGGATGAATCCCCTCTGATTTCGCAATTAAAGAATATTTCTACTAAAATCCGAGAATTTGTCCTAAAAAATTAAATTCTTTCTATTTAAAATTTTCTTATAGGACAGGCTGATTCATTGTGGAAGATGGTCGATTCTGGAGTTTAAGTCACCAGATTTTTTAATTTCTGACTCCTACCCTCACTCGCCCAAAGCAGTATCCGGCGTTTGGGGCGAAGGTCCTAAAATATATTTAAAAAAAATCTAATTCGATGGAATTTGCAAAAAAAAAACGAAGAATAAAATAAAATTTCAAAAAATGAAGGGTACTTTTATGAACAGCATCCCCTGGATGGAAAGTCTCCAACCCCCACTCATCCTCTTAAATACAATATTTCAGAGGATCTTCCCTCCTTCTTCAGGACTTAAAAGAGTAGACGAAGGTGCTGCCTTCCATCAATCTTCATTAAAGTTCTACCAGTCAGTCTCTTCAAAGAGAAAATATAGTCTTCTGATATGTATATTAGGGTGGTCCTTGTTTTGGTCATTTTCGAATTTTTACGCCGACAAAGGCTCATATGATTTGTAATAAATAAAAAAAAATATCCCCCAAGTTTCAAGTCTCTGTTTTAATTTTAACCTGTGCCCCACAGCAGCAAGTTTCCCATTGAACGATCAATTTTTTTATTCCTGCCAAAGTAATGGTACAAAAAATTTGAAATTTTGTAGAAGTTTTCCTTATAATAGTAGATATCCTTTGGAAAATAAAAACTTTTCAACTAATGTATATTGTCAGTGCCGTTCCTGGCGGGTATGCAGCGAATGCCCCGCACGCAGGCGCACAATTTAAGGGGCGCCAAATTCAACTATTCGCTACTCTTGCAAAAACCCACTTCTAATTGGAAGAAAAATCGGCATTAAAGGTATTAAAAATCAAATTATAGCAAAGCTGTAAACTTTGATTACAGGAAGAAACAGTAAACTAATATAAGAAGTAACTTCTACACTTTGCTTCTACACTGGAATTTACTAAAATAAAAAATAAAATAAAATATGTGAAGCCATCGATCACAATGAAATGATCAATGAGCTTGCATCTGCAAAAGCAAGACGTGTTATGTTCTAAAACTACCTAGTTATTTGATAATTAGGTACTTAGGTATTAGACATCAGATCTTGCACATTTTCAAGTTAACGGATTTGTTTGCGTTGAGCGCCGTTTGAGAGTTTTAACTCAATTCACTCAGTTGAGTGAATTGAGTTATATTAGATTTTTTGTTAATTTCCGAATGGACGTGTTTTATTTATGACCTATATTGTACGTTAATAGTCTATTTTATTTGATGCGAAAATAAATTTTTTGTCATATTTTTTCGTTGTTTTATTTTATTACGCCCATTTTCATAACCAAACACTTACACTAAAGTGACTTTAGTCTATAAGGAAACTATTCAGTTTAAACCTCAAACTAAAAATGATTATGAAAATGGCCTTATCATCAAAATTTAAGCATAGTATATAGGGGCGCACAAAATTATTCTTGCACGCAGGCGTTCGCCACCCCAGGAACGGCACTGTATATTGTCTATATATAATTTATTTGTTAGAAACTATAGGATCGAAGATTTTAGCTTCATCTTAAGTATTTTTAATTAGAAATATTTTATCAGTTATTTCTCATATTTTTCAAATACTTAATTGGATATAGATAAATTCGTTTGGTTGTTATAACAATAACGATAATATATATATTATGTTTATTTGCATCAAACAGAGAGAGAACAACTTAATTGATTTCTCTTTATAAACCAACAACTCAGCTACTCTCGGTAAAACAAAATCATTTCAATTACCCATATTTAGAAATTTTAATATAAATGGAATTTCCATTTATGTGGCTGTACTAGTAGAGTTCCTATCAATATTCTCTAATAATATATTAATTCTCCTTCACCGATCCTATCATAAATTCATTAATTAAATTTTTTGTCCTATGCAAGGGATGCTCTTGCTCTTTTTATCTCTCCCATAGTATTTCTCTTCGGCAATTTCCCTATGATTGGCTTGTCACTTTATATGGCAAAATCCAGTTATATTCACTGTTGAATTTTTAATTGAACTTGTCCTTTGATAGCCTCCTAACAAGTAGGTAATGTTTTTTTTAATTTAATCACCTACGCCTGAGTGTTCGTAACATTTACTCGCATGACATTTTTAGGGTCCTTTTTAATTCATGTTTTTTCTTCTTTTTTTTGAACCTCCACTTCTTAGCCAGCAAAATGGACTGTTAATGGATCATGTCAGTGAGGATTTCACTTTCAAATGCACATATACATAAATAACCAACACCATCTATTTGTTTATAGTCTTTTTATAACCACACACTGGCTGCATTTTACCATTTACAGTGGTGAGCATTTAAAAATAATTGTAATTTGAATCTATTACTTGGATTATAAATCCTGCTGGTTTTTTTTCTTCTAGTCGTATTTTTAGCTTTGCATAAATTTTCAAATATTTTTTTTTCTAATTCTGTATAGTATCTCATTACTAATTGATAAATCCTAGCCAAGTATAACTGAAAAGATTCATTATAGCAAAAGGAGGAAGCAAACTCATCAATAAATCAAACCAAATACCCAGTTATCTTTTCTGAGTATTTAGTTACAAACACTCGTGAGAGATTATTATTTGTAGAAAAGAAATATTTTTTTTTTAATAGAAACCGTCATAGAAAAATTGTTCAGTGAGGGGGTGGTTTTTCGTTATTTTTAGCTTCTATTTTTAAGGCATCTTGATTTGTTCCCTATTATGAAAATTCCCTGATCAGATCTACGCTAATTGATCTTGGCATGTTGAGAAAACTATTCACAATTAAATAAATACAAATCACGGATTTATTAAAGTTCAAAACAGTTAATTTTAAAATCTTCGTCAAAAAAAATTAAGATCAACTAAAATTGTATTGTATACAAAGTCAATGATATTAAAATTAGACTACTAGGTAAAGTTTCATAAATATTTGTGGAATCTAATTAAAAGTCTAATTTTAATTTTATTAAATTAATTTCATCTCGAGCCAACACCGTGCTCCGTGAACAAAAGTATTAATTAATATATTCCATATAAGATCTAAGAAAGATTTTATAATAAATCAAAAGCATGACCGTTTTGAATTTAACATTTAATTTAAGAAAAGAAACGTTTTCAAAAAATGTCTTTTCTTATATCAACGATGATTCTTTATTAGTACTTAAACTTAATTTGAAATTAACCGATCTATGTTGCCATTTAGAAAAATCATTTTATCAATAAAAATATGTTTTGAAAATCAAGTTATACCATTATGGTAATTCAATTAGAAGAATCAGTCATGAAGAAAATCGTGGATATAGAACTAAATTACTTCATAAATGATCAGTTTCGACGTTTATTTTATTAATTTAAATTTCTTCAGGCTTTTGATTTTTTAATACCAATTAATTGACAATCATTGTTATGATAACATAACATTTTCTTAATGAATAAGAGCTAAGTATTCAAATAATATAATAACAATTAAATAATAGATATTATATAGTTTATATAATAAATATTATTTGACGTTTACTAAAATTTAATTAAATTTAAGAAAATGTTATGTTAGCGAAGCCTGAAGATGTTTTAATTAATAAACGAAACTTTAAGATAAATTATTTGCAAAAATCTCTGATTAATTTAGTTCTAATACCAGATATTCTTCATTAGTAATTCTGATTAATATCCTCCTATATCCTCTAACATTCATATGAATTAACTCAAATATGGACCTAAACAAAAATAATATGATATATGTAGAAAGATGCAGGTCCAGGGTTAATATTTTTAAATTCTAAATTCGCAGGGATGTGAACAAAAAGAAATTTTACTCTACCTTGAACGTTTTGATCATGAAAAACTTCTCAGAATAAAGAATAAAGAGGCATTTGAAGGGAGAAAATTAAATTTATTGGTTGTATTTGGGATATAAAGGTCCTCGTAGAAATAAAGAATTTAAATTTATTAAATAATATATGGTCGTGAAAAAATAAAAAATTTAAGTTGATGAGGAAGTTGTTCCTAATTAAACAACGGATCGTTGACTTTGACGATTACTAAAATTTAATTAAATTTAAGAAAATGTTGTTAGCGAAGCCTGAAGAGGTTTAAATTAATAAACGAAACTTTGAAATAAATTATTTGAAAAAAATCCCTGATTAATTTAGTTCTAATACCAGATATTCTTCATTAGTAATTCTGATTAATATCCTCCTATATCCTCTGACATTCACATGGATTCAAGTATGGACCTAAACAAAAATAATATGATATAGAAAGATTCATGTCCATGATTATTATTTTTAAATTCTAAATTCGTAGGAATGTGAACAATAGTTTCAAAAAACAAATTTTAATCAACCTTGAACATTTCGATCATGAAAAAACTTGCCAGATTAAAAAATAAAGAAGCGCTTTAAGAAAGAAAATTAAATTTATTGGTTGTACCTATTTGAGATCCTCATAGAAATAAAGAAATTAAATTTATTAAATAATATCAATGGACGTGAAAAGATAAAAAATTTAAGTTGCTGTGGAAGTTGTTTCTAATTAAACAACGGATCGTTCAAAAAGGATTATTTTTTTTTTAAACCAGTAACCAATTTAGAATCTGAAAATAATATGATACATTACTTTATTCATTTTAAAAAAGAACACAAATTTAGGATGAGTTTGAAGATTTTTCCGTCAGTTCCAAATTGAAGCCAAGTAGGATAAAGTCATAAGGGAAAAGAAAAATAGGAAAAAAGAAATTGAGAGAGAATAGGGGAGAGAGAGAGATGAGTTTACGAGATTGGCTAATTCGTAAGATCATTAGTTGGCAAGTTGACCCTCGAATTTCGCTTTTATCATTTGAGAAAAGGGAGATTGCGAAATTACCAAAAGCTTAAAGAAAAAAAAGGTGGTCCTCAACAAGGGAAGAATTTCCATTACCTAATTCAATTTGAACGATTTATTATCTTAATTGAGAATTCGGGTGACTGAGCGCGAGGGCCAAGTTCGAGCCTTCTCTCGCGTAACACTACAAGCCCATAATAAAAACTATCATATACCCAATAGAGACTGGCTAAATAGACTTAGTATCCGCAGCAAAAAAAAAATATCTTAATTACTTAAGGGAGTTGATACCGTATAGTACACTTACTACCAAAAATTTGAGCAGTAACGATACATTAACCGCTTTATTTTTCCACGCTTCAAACGAGAAACTTTTGTGAGTGACTGATGTACATCTGGAATTAGTCAGGCCACGAACACATATGCAAAAGCCGTGTCTGTATATACGCACACAAGTAAAATAAACACTTGACAACGCCGCAGTTACAGCACATGGGCATTGATACATTTGAATATAAATGTATACCATATTTATTCCTAGTTATTTATTATATGTTATTCGAGAGAGTTTTATTCTTTTACACTCCAAATGATCGTAGGAAAAATATTTGTGTGGAAGAATAAAAGAGTGACGTAAAAAGTTTATCTAAACATGTTGCCACGTTTCAACAGTGAATTTGAGGTGTTTTCGACTTTATTAAATTTTGTCGAGGAATCAGTGCACTAATCTCTTTGAATTTTTGTACACAGTTCCGTCAATACTTGAAGAGAAAGTACCTAAAATTTCAACGGATTTTTATTGTTATTAAATATAATTTTTTTATAATTCACTATAGTAAGTCGAAATATAGTAATGTCCCATAAGGATATGTGTTAATTTATAAATTGATTATATCCGAAAGAAGCGCTCAGAATTTCATGAAATTTTGCAAGGATATTTTTTTTAATAAATATTTATGAATTTTCAAAGTTTAAAAAAAATTTGATTGTAATTGTTTAGGTGGTCAACTCCCTTACGTGTTGTTTGGCAGGATCACACTTGGAAACGATCATAGATGAAGTAAAACGTCATGAATTTTAATTATATGTTTGTTGTTGTTAAAATATATATTTTTTAGTGTATAATTTGAATTTTATCAAAAAGTTATAATAAATTATGTACTGTACCTAACTAAGTCTTAATCAATTTATATTGTTTCCTGTTGCCCAGGGGAAGACCAAGAATTTGTGGGGCCCTGGGCTAACAGTATTTGGAAGCTTACCTAATTAATCAAACTAATTAACATTTTGTCAAAAAACTCTTTTCTAAAATGATCTATACGGTGTAGGATAAAAAGTAGGACAATAAAATATTTTTTCACAACCGGGTTTAGAAGTTAGTTTCTATGACATCCAAGTAGGGATAGAAATGTCACATTATTTCCCGTGGGAAATAATTATGTTATTTTATGAAGAAATAAATGTAATTTATTGTTATAGCAACAAAAAAAGAAAACAATGAATACTTCGGCAACTATATACTTTATTAAATTTGATTGTGAAAATTTAATGTGTCAATATTTTATTTGAATATTCGTTTTAAATATGAGATCGTGAAAAAAATAGTAGGTATATACACCCCAAGAAAGAATGCTATTTATCCCTCGGTACTTTTTAGCCTTCGGCCTTCGCCCTCTGGCTACAAATTGCACCTCGAGAAAAATAATGCATTTCTCTCCGTTGATGTGTAATATACTATTATTTATTTAATATGACTTAAGCAACTGTAGGACATTATTGCAAAATAAATTATCAGGTTACGTGTAGTAATATAAATTATAAAGCGACCTTTCTGCATGTCTGCGCTTCAAATTCCTTTATTTGCTCATCACATTGTAAGTCCTTTGTTAAATCACAATTTATAGAAGAAAGAACTGATAAATAATTAAGTCGATTGTAAGGCATTGTTGTCCTAAATTTGTTTACTATATACTCCATTTTAATTCGCAATATTATCCATTGTCTTCAATGGGGGCTGGGGGCCCTTTATATCCATGGGGCCCTGGGCTGCAGCTCAAAAATCCCATAATATATAAATCCACCCCTACTCATAACTTTGCCTGTATTTGATGAGGTGTTTTGAAATTGTGTCCGACATAAAATTTGAATTCTGAATTTAGTCTATAATTTATAACCTACTAATCATATAATCTAAATTTCAGTTGATTGAATTTTAAGAACTTAAGGTAAAATTGCGTTTTTTAACTTTATTTGCGGGACAAGGTACATTTTTATTAATCGACTTTAAAGAAGGTTATTATCTATATTTCCATTAGAATATTAAAAACTCTTAAAAAATATATCTCTCTGAAAGCTATATATATTTTTATTAAAGTTGTAACGATTTTTCGACCAATAAATAACCCCATAATTGTTTATATCCAAGATCTCGATCTTTTATTAGATCATCTTCAGGGTTTTGACGCTTGTTCTTTGGACGTCGTTGAAGAAAAAGATTAAATCGAATTGATAAGGAAAACTAAAAATACGAAACTGTCAAATCTTTCCGATCAAACAAACAATACAAAAAAAAAAATGAAATTCGTGCTCCGTTTTGGCAACTGTTTGATCAATGAGATTATAAAATGGCATGCAAAATATTACTTTAATCTAAATACTAGAACATTCGATTTCCAAAAAAAAGAAAAGAAAATATTTTTATCTACATTACGTGTTCTGAGCAGCGAGATGGAAAAATTCTCTACGAACCTAAAACAAAAAAATCAAATAAACAAAAATTAGATTACATTCCATAGAATATTCTGTTTGCTTATATCTTATTGTTTTTTGACAACTCAGGGTATGGTCAAGTATTGTAATCGTGGTTTTTTTGCTTTGTTTTTTCAAAATATTTCAAATTTTTTGGTAAAAAAAATTGAGCGAAAAACTCTGTCGTTTTGGTCTACAAGAAAGCCTTATAGAGTGAAAGAGGGGACCAAGTGCACCTGTGGGTCCCGGGCCCCACGGGAGGCCCGCGACCCAGATCTGATATGTTTTTTAAGGAGTATGTTAGAAAAAAAAATGCGTAGGGTGACCAACTTTTTACATTTCATAAAAAAACACATATATATATAGTTAATAGAGTAAAGGGTGTGTAGTTTCACAGTGAATGAAATAAAACTCAAAGAGGTTTATACAAACTCAATATATTTCGGATTATTAGTCCATCATCAGGAGTTTACAAGTTAGTAGTAGTAGTATTAACTTGTAAACTCCTGATGATGGACTAATAATCCGAAATATATTGAGTTTGTATAAACCTCTTTGAGTTTTATTTCATTCACTGTGAAACTACACACCCTTTACTCTATTAACTAACATCATGTTTCACCTAAAACCTACACCACTTTCCATAAGTAAAACATATATATATATATATATATATATATATATATATATATATATATATATATATATAATAAGGGGCCTGGTTCAGATTTTGGCCCCCTGATCCGAAATTTGATGCTGGGGCCATGGTTCCGCCACTGGTTCGACTGTATGTATCCTTTATCTATATATGTATCAAACTTTAAATTGGAGAAAAAGTGAAACTTTTTAAAATTCGGCGGGCTGTTTGCAGTTTCGGTGAATTAATAATTTGATGATTAATATCTAATGAATTGGCCAGTTAATTTTTTGAATCATAAAATATGGAGTTTGGTTGATGAGAGGGATTTAAATAACAAAAAAATCTCAAAACGCTTTTATTTATGTAAAATAATGTTTACTTTTCTCAGAAAAAATATTTAATTTTGAATGTTTAATTCTCTCTAGATATTTAAAGCTAATTACACATAACGAACTTACTTTTAGTAAATTAAATTATCAACATGTTTTTTCATTAGAATTTTTTTATATGTAGAATATCTAGGGAGTTAGAGCAATATTTATCCATTGCCATAAATTTCACTTTTACTGCCTAACCCTTTGAGGTACACAAATTTATATAATGACCATAATTAAAGAAGATTTAATTTCCAACAGAAAAGTTAATATAAGTGAAATGTCTAAAATCAATAGTTTACGAGTTAAAAGATATTCCAATAGTGTAGAGTGAATGGACTTGAATCAATAACAAATAATGTGTCTCTGGATGGCGTCATGTCCTTTCGATATAATAGACTAAAAGAATTATAAATGAGAAAGAAAGCGATCTTATTTTATTGTTTTCATCCATCTGAAGGTTCACAGTATCATTCTAATATAATAAAATAGCATTTTAATTAAGAAGTTTGTAGTTTACTAGAAAATCATAGATCAAAGATGGTGTCATCTATTAATTCCGATGGAGTGGAATATTTTTAATTATATGTCAGAGGGGTTGTTTTCACCCCCTCGGGAATCGAACCCGAGTGCCAGTAACAGCAATCCGGGCCACCTGGCTCACCTGCGGGATACGAACCTCTCTGACATATGCAAACGCGTAAAATATTTTACTCAAAGATTGTTATCTTAATTTGTAAAATTTCGCGATATAGTGATTCTAAATTTAAACATATAGCCATGCCATATAATTTAAATAAAGGTGGTTGAGTGTTTCGAATTTTGAAGAAATTCAAAATTCGAAGGGCAATGGAATGACTTTTCTAATTTAATATGAAAGATATTAATTTGCCGATGGTAATAGATTCAAATTTACTAGAAAATCATAGATCAAAGATGGTGTCATCTATTAATTCCGATGGAGTGGAATATTTTTAATTATATGTCAGAGGGGTTGTTTTTCACCCCCTCGGGAATCGAACCCGAGTGCCAGTAACAGCAATCCGGGCCACCTGGCTCACCTGCGGGATACGAACCTCTCTGACATATGCAAACGCGTAAAATATTTTACTCAAAGATTGTTATCTTAATTTGTAAAATTTCGCGATATAGTGATTCTAAATTTAAACATATAGCCATGCCATATAATTTAAATAAAGGTGGTTGAGTGTTTCGAATTTTGAAGAAATTCAAAATTCGAAGGGCAATGGAATGACTTTTCCTAATTTAATATGAAAGATATTAATTTGCCGATGGTAATAGATTCAAATTTACTAGAAAATCATAGATCAAAGATGGTGTCATCTATTAATTCCGATGGAGTGGAATATTTTTAATTATATGTCAGAGGGGTTGTTTTTCACCCCCTCGGGAATCGAACCCGAGTGCCAGTAACAGCAATCCGGGCCACCTGGCTCACCTGCGGGATACGAACCTCTCTGACATATGCAAACGCGTAAAATATTTTACTCAAAGATTGTTATCTTAATTTGTAAAATTTCGCGATATAGTGATTCTAAATTTAAACATATAGCCATGCCATATAATTTAAATAAAGGTGGTTGAGTGTTTCGAATTTTGAAGAAATTCAAAATTCGAAGGGCAATGGAATGACTTTTCCTAATTTAATATGAAAGATATTAATTTGCCGATGGTAATAGATTCAAATTTACTAGAAAATCATAGATCAAAGATGGTGTCATCTATTAATTCCGATGGAGTGGAATATTTTTAATTATATGTCAGAGGGGTTGTTTTTCACCCCCTCGGGAATCGAACCCGAGTGCCAGTAACAGCAATCCGGGCCACCTGGCTCACCTGCGGGATACGAACCTCTCTGACATATGCAAACGCGTAAAATATTTTACTCAAAGATTGTTATCTTAATTTGTAAAATTTCGCGATATAGTGATTCTAAATTTAAACATATAGCCATGCCATATAATTTAAATAAAGGTGGTTGAGTGTTTCGAATTTTGAAGAAATTCAAAATTCGAAGGGCAATGGAATGACTTTTCCTAATTTAATATGAAAGATATTAATTTGCCGATGGTAATAGATTCAAATTTACTAGAAAATCATAGATCAAAGATGGTGTCATCTATTAATTCCGATGGAGTGGAATATTTTTAATTATATGTCAGAGGGGTTGTTTTTCACCCCTCGGGAATCGAACCCGAGTGCCAGTAACAGCAATCCGGGCCACCTGGCTCACCTGCGGGATACGAACCTCTCTGACATATGCAAACGCGTAAAATATTTTACTCAAAGATTGTTATCTTAATTTGTAAAATTTCGCGATATAGTGATTCTAAATTTAAACATATAGCCATGCCATATAATTTAAATAAAGGTGGTTGAGTGTTTCGAATTTTGAAGAAATTCAAAATTCGAAGGGCAATGGAATGACTTTTCCTAATTTAATATGAAAGATATTAATTTGCCGATGGTAATAGATTCAAATTTACTAGAAAATCATAGATCAAAGATGGTGTCATCCATCAATTCCGATGGAGTGGAATATTCTTAATTATATGTCAGAGTTTACGCGTTTGCATATGTCAGAGAGGTTCGTATCCCGCAGGTGAGCCAGGTGGCCCGGATTGCTGTTACTGGCACTCGGGTTCGATTCCCGAGGGGGTGAAAAACAACCCCTCTGACATATAATTAAAAATATTCCACTCCATCGGAATTAATAGATGACACCATCTTTGATCTATGATTTTCTAGTAAATTTGAATCTATTACCATCGGCAAATTAATATCTTTCATATTAAATTAGGAAAAGTCATTCCATTGCCCTTCGAATTTTGAATTTCTTCAAAATTCGAAACACTCAACCACCTTTATTTAAATTATATGGCATGGCTATATGTTTAAATTTAGAATCACTATATCGCGAAATTTTACAAATTAAGATAACAATCTTTGAGTAAAATATTTTACGCGTTTGCATATGTCAGAGAGGTTCGTATCCCGCAGGTGAGCCAGGTGGCCCGGATTGCTGTTACTGGCACTCGGGTTCGATTCCCGAGGGGTGAAAAACAACCCCTCTGACATATAATTAAAAATATTCCACTCCATCGGAATTAATAGATGACACCATCTTTGATCTATGATTTTCTAGTAAATTTGAATCTATTACCATCGGCAAATTAATATCTTTCATATTAAATTAGGAAAAGTCATTCCATTGCCCTTCGAATTTTGAATTTCTTCAAAATTCGAAACACTCAACCACCTTTATTTAAATTATATGGCATGGCTATATGTTTAAATTTAGAATCACTATATCGCGAAATTTTACAAATTAAGATAACAATCTTTGAGTAAAATATTTTACGCGTTTGCATATGTCAGAGAGGTTCGTATCCCGCAGGTGAGCCAGGTGGCCCGGATTGCTGTTACTGGCACTCGGGTTCGATTCCCGAGGGGGTGAAAAACAACCCCTCTGACATATAATTAAAAATATTCCACTCCATCGGAATTAATAGATGACACCATCTTTGATCTATGATTTTCTAGTAAATTTGAA
Source organism: Forficula auricularia (assembly GCA_024734495.1). Lineage (NCBI taxonomy): Eukaryota > Metazoa > Arthropoda > Insecta > Dermaptera > Forficulidae > Forficula > Forficula auricularia. The sequence continues at coordinate 164,698 of JALMQS010000768.1, read as the reverse complement.
TCTATTACCATCGGCAAATTAATATCTTTCATATTAAATTAGGAAAAGTCATTCCATTGCCCTTCGAATTTTGAATTTCTTCAAAATTCGAAACACTCAACCACCTTTATTTAAATTATATGGCATGGCTATATGTTTAAATTTAGAATCACTATATCGCGAAATTTTACAAATTAAGATAACAATCTTTGAGTAAAATATTTTACGCGTTTGCATATGTCAGAGAGGTTCGTATCCCGCAGGTGAGCCAGGTGGCCCGGATTGCTGTTACTGGCACTCGGGTTCGATTCCCGAGGGGTGAAAAACAACCCCTCTGACATATAATTAAAAATATTCCACTCCATCGGAATTAATAGATGACACCATCTTTGATCTATGATTTTCTAGTAAATTTGAATCTATTACCATCGGCAAATTAATATCTTTCATATTAAGTTTGTAGTTTAAAAGAAATTGTATGAAAATATTCAATTTCTTAGTCTCCGGGAGCGAATCAACTAGAAATGACAAAAAGTTTTATTTTTTTCTCATTAGATATTTATTCAAATCTATTGAAATATCATATCTGTGTGTTATTTTCATTTATCAAAAGATATATATCAAATAATTATTATTAGGAAATTTGCATTTTAAAGGCTAGTTGATTTGAAGTCTATTTTGAAAATATGAAATTAATAGATATTATAAAACAATTAATTAATAATAATTTAATTCAATTTTGAAAAAAATCGATTTAGTACTTTTTGAGAAAATGGACGAAAACCCCGAAAACCGTCTATGAAATGCCGTTTTAGAAACATTTTAAAATTCTCCACCATGTCAAATGTCAATATTTCGTTTCATATGACTTTTTAAACTTTTTTCAAAGGTATCTCGTGCTTTCAAAAAACATGGTTTTTTGACGGTTCAGATGGTTTTTGACCATTTTCTCAAAAATTACTGAATCGATTTCTTTCAAAATCGAATTAAATTGTTAATAATTAATTGTTTTATAATATCTGTTAATTTCATATTTTTTTTTAAATTTCAACCGAATTATTAGCGTTTTTTGAAATTAGACTTCAAATATACTACCCTTTAAAATGCAAATTTCCTTATAATAATTATTTGATATAAAAGAGAAATAAAAATAACACAGAGATATGAAATTTCAATAGATTTGAATAATTATCTAATGAGAAAAAAATAAAACTTTTTGCCATTTCTAGTTGATTCGCTCCCGGAGAGAAGAAATTGAATATTTTCATACAATTTCTTTTAAACTACAAAATTCTTAATTAAAATGCTATTTTCTTATATTAGAATGATACTGTGAACCTTCAGATAGATGAAAATGATAAAATAAGATCACTTTCTTTCTCATTTATAATTCTTTCTGTCTACCATAATATCGAGATACTCTGCGACGCAAGTCTGGATGGAATAAAAGTGGAAGATGTCACGGATTTCGCCAAAAAATTTTGGGATATTAACGGAAACAACCCTTTACCAGAAAAAGTAAATATTTTTAAGAAATTATTTTTATTTTAACCAAAAAAATTATTGCTAGTAGAGAAATTAATTATATAAGATATTTTGTAGTACATTTAAATCACTAAAATTGATTTATGTAAATTTTTTTGTTGGTGGCTTACTTTTGCTTGTATAAGAGATCAAATTTAAACGGAGCAGCTGTATACAAATGCATATGGTACGTAGATAGACAATAATAAATATATCATATAAATTATATTTGAAGAAGTTTTCTATCTGACTTAAAATCAAAGAGTTATAAAGAGAGGACAGACCGATGAGTCACCCTGTATAAGTCCTAGAGCCTTAGATCGATTTGTATGAGATTTCGCATATGCACATATTAAAATTCGGTGTTGAAGGAAATGTTATCAATATTAATCTTAAAACTTGACTACAGAATCATTGATATACAAGACTTTTTTAATTTTTTCTCAGTTTATTTATTTATTTGTCCTCTTGAAACAAACATAGCCTAAAGATATAATGATAAAAAAAACTCGAAAGCAGACAGAGAGGTTCATTTATAAAAACAAAGAAATGTAGCTAAGTTTTTTAAAAAACCCATTTGCATCAGCTTCCTTTTCAAATTAAAAATTAAATATCTTTCAAAATACAAACAAAAAATATATATATAATAGAGAATAAATAAAAAAGTCTTTAACAATAACTCGTCTCTTTTATATATTTAAGACTTGGGAAGAATTGAAAAACTTTAAAATTTATTTTTACTATCCACTCTACTCTCTGGCTTCCGGTTTTATTAAACATGTTTGAAATTCATGGTAATTGCAATGGCTATAAAAGATTCAGGAGATTGTCAAAGCGGAGGTGGAAACTTTTTTATACAGGCAATAATTATGGAATCAATCAAATCAAAAATCCTCAGCATATTAGCGAAAATTTTAAGTATGCCGCGTGACAGAATTTAATGAATTGATAGGGTAGGTGTGTAAAAAATTTAAATAATTAATTTTAAAAGGTAATTTTATTAGGTACGCCCGGGTGGAAGGCGAAACCCATGAAAACTCAAGAACAGAAATTTGTTTGTGTTCATCTGAATGATAAAGGGTTTGTATTTCTAATAAGAACTTTACCTATATGTATTCAGAACCTGTGGTTCAAAATTCCTATGTTGCAGTAAAAGCCCGTTTTTAGTAAGAACGGGTTCTTACTAGTCAAAACACGTTTCACCGAATACCCTTGTGGAAACTAGAATTTACTGATGTTGCTTGAGTTTAGTTCAAAGCTCTAGAATCTTCATTTGTGACCTTCGACCTCATTTTGGGTATTTATTTTCAAAAAATTTTAAACGTAAATATCAAAAATTATAAGAAAAGTTGTAGAGGATGTAATTTTTGACAATAAATATCCAAAATGAGGCCGAAGGTCAAAAATGACGATTCTAGAGCTTTGAACCAAACTCAAGCAACATCAGTAAATCCTAATAATAAAACTTGAGTAAGATACGAGGTAGCTTTCACAATTTTTTTTTTGTTTTGTGAAACCTACCTCGTATCTTACTCAAATTTTATTATTATATTAAAATGTTTCACCTAGAACCAACACCGAACTCCTTAAAAGTTATCAGTAAACTCTAGTTGCCACAAAGGTATTCAGGGAAACGCGTTTTAACTACTAAGAACCCGTTCTTACTAAAAAACGAGTTTTAACTAGTAAGGACCCTTTCTTAATAAAAACGGGTTTTAGCTACTAAGAACCCGTTCTTACTAAAAAACGAGTTTTAACTAGTAAGAACCCTTTCTTAATAAAAACGGGTTTTAACTACTAAGAACCCGTTCTTACTAAAAAACGGGTTTTTACTGTAACATATGTACCTACATATATTGATTTTATAGATTTCCACGTATTGTGATGAGAAAGCCATAAACCATAAAAATAGGTGTTTCAGGAAATTAATTTATTATTATTATTATTTTAGGTGCACTCCCCCCCCCCCCGTTGCTGCCTGTGATGGCTTAAACTCTCACACCATTTGTAAAATTTCCCGAGAGTACCAAGTTTTGAAAAAGTTCTCCATTTTTTCTATTGAATCCAAACATGAAATAATTGCAATTGAAAATGAAATTTTTTACATATGGTAGATTGGGAAAGGGTGGGAAAATGATGATTATTTTATTTTTTTTCATTGAAGGACTTTCACTCATCTTAATGAAAGACTAATATTTATTAGAATAATATATTCGGGGTAACTTAAAAAAAAATTGAATTTATTTACCTCGTAGTTTTGATAAAAAAAAAAAAACATATTTGGGCGAGTGGAGAGGATTTAAGATCAATGACTTGGAAACGATCCATTCATTAAGAGGATATAGTGGTGTAAAAAGTACAGTCACGTTGAAAAAACATAACCTAAAATTTTAGCACCGTTCATATTAAATGATAGGTTACGAGGCTAACACTTTTTGTGTGGATTGTCGCGAAAGAATCTCCTTAAGTCTCAGTCTTCGAGCTCAAATCGTTCGTAGACTAATCATCAAAATGTGTGAAAGGTGTATAAAATCCTGAAACACTTTCGATTGTTTTCCTTTCAATTTTAAGAATTACTTCCACCATTCATTGAAATAAAAATATATTTAATTTTTTTGGCTTCAAAATAATAAAATAATCTTAAGTTAATAAATTCATTTTCATTAAAACGGTTCAATGCAATGACGAAAAACTCTAAATAGAATCATTTTAAAAGGGATATGATGATTATCATGATTCTCATCAAGTAGCAGCATGAGAGGATAAATGTCATCAGGGACACTTGCACTCTATCCATTTTAATATGTCCAAAGCGAAGAGTAATTTCAAAAAATGAATTGGATAAAATCATCGATTTAGGGTAGGTAGTTTAGTTTTGATAAAAATATTTTAACTGATCGGTTAAGAAAATATTTTCAGTTTTTTAACCGACTTCAAAAAAGGAGGAGGTTCTCAATTTGACTGATTTTTTGTGTCTATGTTCCGGATATCTTCGCCAATTGTGAACCGATTTTGATGATTTTTTGCATTGGGTTCAGTCTAGTTTTCGATTGGTAAAAATATAAATTTCATTGGTATTGGACCTTTTTTGTTGTTTGTTGAGCCATAACTTCTTTGTTTATGAGCTTATTTTAATGATTCTTTCTGCGTTTGGATCAGTATAGCTCCAAGATAGTCAAGATGCCTAACTATTTATTTATTTATTTATTTTAGGTATGTTCAGCGAGAACTTTTTGCCACCTGGACCGATTTCGATTTTTTTATTAGAAAGGTGGTACCTTAGGGGTGGTCGCATATTAATTTGGTCAAGTTCTGATGATATGATCAATGACGAAATAACGTAAATCTTCAATTCTTATGAGCAAATAATCGAAATTATAATAAATAAAATCTTTTTAAAAAAAATCTTAAAACATTCATTTAAAACCCGCAAACGTTTCCGATAGAATTTCGATATATATGAATTGAATTTTATTATCATTTTCTGATTCATTCGCCCGAGGCTTTCTCTTACGAGGTGCATGCAAGGTATTATATTAAGTCACTATTAATAACACCACCAAAAAGATAAAAATAAAAATAATTTTGTAAGAAAAAATAAAACCGACTTCAAAAAATTAAATCCAACAAATAAAATAATAAGAACTCAAAAATAAAATAAAATGCACTAAAAGGTATAAAACAATTATCTAATTTAGTTACAACTAAACGACGAAATATTAACATGAAATCACTTTTTGAAGTCGGTGCCAAACAAACTATAAGCGAGCTTACCTGCCAAACGTACTAAGTAAGATCAGTCGAGTTCGATTCATAAAATGTATAACTATTTTTGGCACCGACTTCAAAATGTGATTTCATGTTAATATTTCGTCGTTTAGTTGTAACTATAGTAAATTAGATAATTATTTTATACCTTTTAGTGCATTTTATTTGATTTTTGAGTTCTTATTATTTTATTTGTTGAATTTAATTTTTTTGAAGTCATAATAGTCGATTTTATTTTTTTTTTTTTTATAAAAATTATTAACTGATCGGTTCAGAAAATATTTTCAGTTCTTGCTAATTTCATTTTATACAAGATGATATATAGTACTATAAACCAGGGGTGTCGAACCTTTTGGCTTACTCGGGCCATATTTGAAGGAAAAAAAATTTCTCGGGCCGCAGAAAAAATACTACTAATACTATTAATATTTGTTAGTAAAAATGAAGAGTTAATACTGTATAATAATAATATTCACCATAACAAAGAATATATTATGTAGACATAGGTGTTTTTTTTTTTGGAATCATTAAATTATCCAAAAGATTTTAAAAATTGTATTTAAATGTTTACCTTGTCTCTAATGAAGGTTTGAACAAATCTTAAAAATGCAGTTGTCAAAAGAAATATACAAAACGCGACACCCATGAAACACAAATATTAAGCACTTGACTCTCTGGCTGCTTGACTCGAAATGAAATAAATGCATTTCAATGAAAAAAACAGAGGAAAGAGAAAAGAATCCCGTTACTTGATTAGATATCAGGAAGGAAAATAATTCCAAATAATATAAAAACATATGCAAGACATGCCCAATTGATTGGAGATTGTTTTCAAAAAACTAGCGTGTGTATCAAGTGATTTTCACTTTAAACTATATGATGGCAGGGCGTGTTTAAATTTAGAATCATTAGACCGAGAAATTTTACAAATTGTGAATTAAATCTTTGAGTGAAATATTTAGCGCGTTTACATAGGTCAGAGGGTTTCAACCTTTCAACTCAGAGGGTAGCCAATTGGCCCAGATTGTTAATTTTGGCATTCGTGTTCGATTCCCGAGGGGGTAAAAATAACCCTTCTAACATAATTAAAAATAATCCATTTCCATTCTCAGATCTATAGGTGGACTCTTGGTATTTTTTTTAGAAGATTTAACTATTTTTTTTCTAATAGTTTTTTCTGGATAGCAGCAAGTAATAAACAACCAACGATTTTGAATTTGAGCAAAAATAAATATAATTTTAACTGAAAGTAATGGAAGGCAGTGCAGGGGTAGTGAAGAAAAAATTATCACATATTCAAATAAGGTATAATTAATTGGATTTTTATTCCCTTCTTTCCCTTCAAACCAACGTTTCGGAGGATTCCTCCCTCCTTCAGAGTTTCAAAGAGTCAATGAAGGAAATAAAATGTTTCCTACCTCTCTCCACAGCAGTGTTTAATTTTGGAGAGAGGAAGTAAACATTTTTTCTTCATTGACCCTTTGAAACCCTGAAGAAGGAGGGCAGAATCCTCCGAAACGTCGGAATGAAAATCCAATAAATTATAATAATATATAATTATAATATGTGAAAAACAATTTCACTACCCGAGGGCTGCCTTCCATTACTTTCAGTTAAAATTTCTACCAGCCCGTCTCTCTCCAGAGGAAATTTCGTGCAAATATAAATATAATTTAAATTAAATTAAGGAACGAAGAAAAGATTTTTATATTATAGACAAACAAATCAGCCATTCGCGATCGAGTTGGAGGCGTTTGGATATATAAATATAATTATTTTGGTAAATAGTAAAATATCAAAGTAAAAAAGAAACCATTCATGGGGGTGGGGGGGGGTGTACCCATGTGCACTCCTGTTCCTACGCTAATGGATATAATTATATATAGATTAAATTGTTGAAAAGAATATTGTAATTAGAGAAAATCTATACAACTTACAACATTTGACTTTACAATGAATGATGATTAACAAATCATCTGGTAAATGTTTTATAAAGAACAGGTGTATTAATCATTTTAAATTATAAATGTTTAAATCTGATATTCATTTCCATTTATTATTTTCTTATTTAAAGTCAAAAGACTGTTCCTAGTATAATAGAAATTAAGAAACTAATCTCTGCTAGTCTAAAACAGGTCTGGACTTATATTTGGCATTTAGTTCTGAAAAGGAAAAAAGATCATTTTATTCTTTTTACTCATTTTCTTCGATCAGATTTTAATGAAAGAATCGCATTTCCGGAAATTTACTAAATAATAAAAAAAGTGAAAACATATTTTCTCAAGAATAATTAATAATAAAGTTTAATAAAAAATAAATTTGCTCATTTATGCCTATATTATATATTGCCTTAAAATCTCAATAAAATAATTCAAAAAATGTTTTCTGTATTTTTGAACCAGAAGTTCTAAAGCTAGAAAACCCAAAATCTAATCAGGTCTCCGCTTTGGAAATACAAACGTTTTACCACATTGAAGGAAACAATAAAAAGTAGTGTCTTCTGCTGGAATTATAAGTTTTATTTATAACGAGACTATAGTTTCGAGGACTTTGCCATTAGACTGATGAAGAGGCCAAAGCCCTCGAAACTATAGTCTCGTTATAAATAAAATTTATAATTCCAGCAGAAGACACACTCTTTTATTGTCTCCTTCAATATATAAAAATTCTGCTACCCTCGGCACAAAAACTTTCCATTTATTTTACCACATATTGTTTCCTTCAATATATAAAAATTCTGCTACCCTCGGCATAAAAACTTTCCATTTATTTTACCACATATTGTTTCCTTCAATATATAAAAATTCTGCTACCCTCGGCGCAAAAACTTTCCATATATTTTACCACATATAGTTTCCTTTAATATATAAAAATTCTGCTACCCTCGGCACAAAAACTTTCCATTTATTTTACCACATATAGTTTCCTTCAATATATAAAAATTCTGCTACCCTCGGCATAAAAACTTTCCATATATTTTACCACATATTGTTTCCTTCAATATATAAAAATTCTGCTACCCTCGGCGCAAAAACTTTTCATTTATTTTACCACGTATTGTTTCCTTCAATATATAAAAATTCTGCTACCCTCGGCACAAAAACTTTCCATTTATTTTACCACATATTGTTTCCTTCAATATATAAAAATTCTGCTACCCTCGGCATAAAAACTTTCCATTTATTTTACCACATATTGTTTCCTTCAATATATAAAAATTCTGCTACCCTCGGCATAAAAACTTTCCATTTATTTTACCACATATTGTTTCCTTCAATATATAAAAATTCTGCTACCCTCGGCATCAAAAACTTTCCACTTATTTTACCACATATTGTTTCCTTCAATATATAAAAATTCTTCTACCCTCGGCATAAAAACTTTCCATTTATTTTACCACATATTGTTTCCTTCAATAATTAAAAATTCTGCTACCCTCGGCACAAAAACTTTCCATTTATTTTACCACATATTGTTTCCTTCAATATATAAAAATTCTGCTACTCTCGGCACAAAAACTTTCCATTTATTTTACCACATATTGTTTCCTTCAATATATAAAAATTCTGCTACCCTCGGCACAAAAACTTTCCATTTATTTTACCACATAATGTTTCCTTCAATATATAAAAATTCTGCTACTCTCGGCACAAAAACTTTCAATTTATTTTACCACATATTGTTTCCTTCAATATATAAAAATTCTGCTACCCTCGGCACAAAAACTTTCCATTTATTTTATCCCATATTAGCATATAAGCACGTTCATAAGTAACTTATGAGGAGAATTTTCTAGTTAGGTTTCACAAAGGAAATATTAAAACAAATATATGTTTTTTTGAGTTTGATTCACTCTGAGTAAATCAAACTCAAAAAAATACATACATTTGTTTTAATATTTCCTTTTTGTGAAACCTAACCTAGAAAATTCTCCTCATAAGTTACTTATAATGATTCACCTAGAACCGACACCTAAATCCTTAAAAATTACGTTCATAAGTTGAACGAATCTGAATCCAGAAACACATACTGAAAAAATAATGGTTGAAAATGATTTTTCTCCACGTTCAGATATTTTCCAATACAATGAACAAAAAAATAAATTTGAAAATTTTTGCGTGAATTCACTACTTAGTCAGTAAAACCTGGTTTGGTTTGTAAAACGGTTGATTGAATTGAAAATAAAAGTTTCGGTCCTATGAGTAGTTAGGAGTGCCTCTAGTGTTGGATTTGTGTGTTTACGTTGAAAGTGGCATTGTCTAAAGTCTAAAGAACTAGCCTAAGCCGTCGAGCCACCCACGGTTTGTGTGAGTGAGCTTGAGCAGCCCTCTGCTCTGTTCTAGACTTAGAGCAAAATCAATACCGAGGGAGCTTATGGACACAAGTCCTGCGAACGTGGCTAGGGGTTGTCGCCAGACACCAGTCATTCATTCATGGTCACAGACAGTAACCAACATGATACTGTATATGGTAATGGAACTCACTTTAGGGAGGGAGGTCTCAAAAAAGAAATACTCTGGATAAACCTTTTTAAACCAGTTTGGAGAAAAAAGGGAAAACTTTTTCACGAATCAGTACGAATGAAAATTTTGGTAACTTGGGAATTTGTTCTCAGCAAACAGTTTAAAGTAGTTATTTCGCGACAATACTAGCAAAAAGTTAATGCTAGAGTATATAGAACAGACAATAAGGATTCATAATTCATAAGCCCAAAACTTTTTGCTGTTTATGTACCGATTCTAGCCAATCCCGTGCTCGTTTGACAAATCTGGCAACATTGTAAGAGATTGAATATTTTTATATTCAAATGACAGATAAAATACATTTTAAAAGTTAAAAAATTTCTATAAAAATCGTTTTGTTATTTTTTAACAAATGTAATCAACGCCTTAGGAAAATTATAATTTTGAAAAAATCTACCCCATGAGCGCTTTATACATCTTTCGCTGGTTAAATAAATGCGATGTGGCCAAATTGTTTTTAGTGTAAATTTTTTTATACATTTTTCATTTATTCATTTTTATCCCAGAAACTGTGTTGTAACTATGAATTAAAATTATCTTAAGAAATGTATTGGTTATTGTTTAATGTTGGTTTAGTTTTTTATAAAAATGGTAAGAAGGGTTTCTTAATTATAATTAAATATGTATGTAAATTTTTCGATATCCCGTATAGTGCAATGTATAAGAGTCTGAAAAACTCTATTTTTGAAATTGAATATCTCCGGAATTAGATTGTTCATAAATTTCGTTTTGCCATCAATCGCAGAATGATTTAAATACTAATCTGTCTAAATTTCAAAAAAATCCTAAGAAACCCCATTTGGCGGAACAACTACCTTAAACTAGAAAGCTAGAACTTAGAACAAAGTTGCAGAATATGAATGCATACGTTAGTTAAAAAGAATTTGTTTGGTCGAGAGTAGCAGAATTGTTGATTCATAATGGAAAATCAATGAGGTTGTCCTATAAACATATACCATACATACAGGGTGATTCACGGCCGGTGGCACGTTAGACGTTTATGGAAAACGGAAGGCAGGATTTTCTGAAAATTTAGCACCTTACATTTTCTTACCTGTTCTATCGATCTAAAATATTTTCAGCATTGCGACGTTTCGGCTCCATCGAAAAGTCGTAGCAACTTTATTTTTTTTAATGGAACACCCCGTATATTAACACGTTTTTAGAACCGCTCTTTTATTAAAATACTTTTTTGTTAATATTGTCCTATACCTATCTCTATCGGTTTTTGAGATAAAAAATAATTTATGTTAAATTTGGTCCAAAACATGGCCTAATTAAACTTAAATAAATTAGTGGTCTCAATTCATGAAAAGTTAATATTTTGGTGAGTTTAGACTGACCGAAGTATTTAATTTACGTCGAGAAATCGACTCCATATTATACAGAGCGTGCTAAGATTACTATTATTTCCGTTATTCATAAAGGAGTCAAAAGTTCATTTTTCAAACGAGACTCCCTGTATATTACTCAATAAATTGAAAGACGAAGAAAAATGCTTTAAGATGATATATCATGTCCCTATACCTAAAACATCAAGTTTACTTAATAAAAGCCGCTTTTTCGTGAAAAATTACGTTTTAATGAATTTAACTTTAACTAACAATGGAAATATCAAGCTTATGACAGTTTGTTGACCATTTATAAGTAACTTATAAACAGTTTAGTAACGATGTTCAAAAAAATCTTCCAAAATGATCGCAAATATTGATTATTCAAACGAAGTTCTTAAGAAATTATTTATTTTGTACTATAAGAACTTCGTTTGAATAATCAATATTTGCGATCATTTTGGAAGATTTTTTGAACATCGTTAATAAACTGTTTATAAGTTACTTATAAATAATCAACAAACTGTCATAAGCGATATTTCACATGGTTAGTTAAAATTAAATTCATTAAAAAGCAATTTTCACGAAAAAGCGGCTTTATTAAGTATTCGATGGAAGCCGAAACGTCGCAATGCTGAAAATATTTTAGATCGATAAAACAGGTAAGAAAATGTAAGAAGCTCAAATTTTCAGAAAAATCCTGCGTTCCGTTTTCCATAAACGTCTAACGTGCCACAGAACGTGAATCACCCTGTATATATGTGTATAAACGGTATAAATCTGTATATATATAATTTATTTTGTTAAAGTTTCTGGCTGTGATGAAACTGTATTAGATGAAGGAGGAGGACTGAAGATGTCCAAATAAATTCAGGCTGAAACGTTTTATTCAGGGTGTTTTATTGAACCCAGTGCATCCAACTTTGGCTGATACCTCCTCCTTCATCTAATATATAATTTATTTATTTTTACAAATTTCATATTTTATTCTCATTAAAAAAAATCCCTGGCGATTTGAACGCCTGCGTGCGGCGCACGCAATGAACACCCGCCAGGCACGGGCCTGCCAAGGCGCACAATTGGTCAGGAACGGCCCTGTCTGCTTCGCATTAATAAAGTAAAATAATAAACAATCTAACAGTCGTGTTTTACATTATATTTATACTAGCTGACGACCGGGCCTTCGGCCCGGCGTCACCTAGCCCCTGGCGGGAAGCGTCTCGTTCATACCAATTTAATAATTGAAATTTAAAATGATACTGTAAGTATTGAAATAATGTGCTGAATTAAAATGATTCAACAATAAGGAACAATAAAGAAAGATTTATTTAACACATTGGCTAAGCACGATCACTATCTGACCAATCAGAATCGTTCTAATAATTTATTTAACACATTGGCTAAGCACGATCACTATCTGACCAATCAGAATCGTTCTAATAATTTAACGCTTGCCATTGGCTATGCACTGGCCAATCAGATCGTTTCCACATACATATATATCCACATACTTTTCTATTTTATATATATAGATACCAAAACTGTAAACATCGTACGTACTGAGGCTTGAAAAAGTTATTTTTTCCGCCATTTTTTTGCATCTGTATTTTATGGAATATAAATTATATTGACTTGAAAGATTTTATTAGCCAAAAATGCATTTGAATGAGAGTTTGGTTTTCTCGACGTTTCAGTTAATAAATGATTGGTTTCTATCAAAATTTCTTGATTATAAAAACCAATTCTGCTAAAATTTATATTTGAAATGAAATATTGTCTCTGGCCGCGAGCCAACCGTTTTGGATAATTCACATATCGTTTTCAGCCATTTTCTTTAAACCCCACTCTCATCGGTTTGCTTACCCTCAGTGGAAAGCCCACTCTAAACTCGAGTTCTCTTTTACGACCATATAAAGGTTGAAATACTTCTTCGGTCTTTTAGATTATCTTTTTATTTTTTATTATTTATTTATTCAACTCAAACAATTCTGCCATTTGAATAATAATAAAATGCTTAAAAATCTCTGATTCAATAATAAGTACTTACCTGGCTACCGAGCGATGCTCGGTAACATTTTGCTTCAGTTAAAAGCTCTATAACACTCCACCTCGCCCCCGGGCCCCCACCACTTCACCCCACCTCCTCCACCCCGCACCCGCCACATCCAGCCCGCCCCACCCCCGAAACCCCGTACCTCGCCCTACTCCCCGGTGACCACTGCACCCCCACATCTACCCCCACCATCATCTCCACCCCCACCTGCATTCTGCCCCGCCCCAGTTTTTGCATTTCTAGTACTTCTAGTGGCCCACAGATTATGTGTATATAGGTATATAAATAAATACCGTATAATTTTTTTTTTAATTAAATAACAATTTTTGAGTTCATCAATTAAATTGGCAAATTCTAATATATAATAATATTTGTGGGATTTAAAACTTGATTTATAATCAATTAAATTGCCTAACTTTTAATATATATTATATATTTGTAATGATCTTTTTGTGGGATTTAAAATTAAAAAAACAATTATTTATTAAAAGGAAATTGAATAAAAATGTAAATATACATTTTTATCGAGACAACCACCTGTGAATAATTATTTCAATTAACAAAAAACCCATCAAAAACAACTTAGCCGAAGATGAGACCGTGACAGATCGAATTGTCAACACAAAACCCTCCTAACCCGTGAATTTCATCCAAATCGTTAGAGCCGTTTTCGAGAAACCGATTCTCTCTCTCTCTATATATACAAGAATTGCTCGTTTAATATAATAAGATAAAATAAATATATCGAAAAATATAATTTTTTCCATGTTCACTCATTAGAGCTTTTTTGTAGACCAAAACGCCCTTCTTTCGCTCATTTTTTTAATCAAAATAGTTTTAGCCGTTTTTGAGATATTTCGAAAAAAACGAAGCAAAAAACACACTTTTCTCATGAACAATTACAATACTTGACCAAGCCCTGAATCCAATTTCAATTTAATTTTAATTAAATTTTTAGTTTTTCAAATAGTTTTCATAAAGTACTATAAAAAATATACTTTATTTGAATATCATCCACTAATACTATTTCTCTCCACAGGTATCGAATGTAAGCCAGGCAGTTGGACTTGTTTTAAAATAAATTTGATTTTAAAAATTACAAATGGCTTTATTAAATTTCCATCAAATAAGGATCATCTTTAGATTTAAACCGCCACACAGAGCAAATAATAAAATGATGATCGAAAGTATATTTGCTTCGTTAATTAAAAAGGGGATTAAAGTTATCAAAGCTTCTTTTATTGTAAGTAAATGATTAAATTAATTTTATTTTTACTTTCCTGTCTGTTAATATTAACAAACGAGAGCGATTACAATACTTTACCCATGCTTTGCATTGGATAAAGTAAAAGTTTATATATATTAATATGATTTGAAATAAATATACTTTTAAATAGTTGTTTTAATTTGTTTTTAATTCAAGGGAACCACGACGTTTTAAATAATTATATTTAATAGTCTGATAGTTAATTCTACATATCGTGCTCATTCATTTTTTTCAAAAAATAATTAAATAGTTCGCGATATGTAGAATTAATTATCGAGACTATTAAATATAATTATTTAAAATCTCGCGGTTCCCTTGAATTAATTAATATGATTTGATAAATAAAACCAAATACTATATAACTACTAGTTGTATTATTTGTTCGTGTTCAATAAATTATTATAATTAATTATGTGTGATTTAAATGAAAATTCAAACTTTAATCAAATTAATCACAAAAATAAAAGCTTCAACAGCTTCATTACTTATAAACCGAGGGGTGAACCGCGACCTAAAATCGTGTATACCTACTTCCACATCCACTTTCATTTTCAAGTAGAAGACAATAGATGACAATAGATTATCTAATGAATTCCAAATAATTCCAAAGACGGTCTACACCTAATTCCAATGTTCACCCCTCGTAATAAACCAAATACTGTATATACAAAGTATATATAAAGTTTAATTGAATGTAATGGAAGGCAGCCCAGAGGTAGTGGGGAAAGAAAAAATTAACACATATAAAATAAGGTGTAATTTATTGGAATCCTTCTTCCTTTCCTTTCAAACCGACGTTTCGGAGGATTTTTCACTCTTTCTTCAGGGTTTCAAAGGGTCAATGAATGAAACAAATAAAATGTTTCCTTCTCCTCTCCACAGTAGTGTTCAAAAACTTTCTTCATTTTTAACAAAGGCATAGAAAAACAAATTTTTTTTCCTCCTTTTCTTAATTAGATATATAAAGTATTTGATAAAAAATTCCTCGGGTGATTTTGTGTATGTGCGTGGAAATATGTTCCTGATATAATTATATTAAAAATTAGGCATTCATTATCATGTCTGAGCTCTTAGCCATAATTTTATTAAAGCTCAAGCTAGGCGTGTACACTTTGACAATGGTAACCCACTCGAAATTTTTTTTCTTAAGACATAACTCACTGATGTGAGCTTCTATTTTCTTAGTTTTCAACTTTCTAGCCCGTGCTTAGAAGCGAACATGAGTTTGTGTGAAGCAGGTTGCTGGACGGCAGGCGTTAAAATTAGTTGGCAATTATTTTATTTTTTATTTTGTTATATAAGTATAATATACGTTTAGAAATGTCTGAAGCTTAAAGAAAAATCATTTTCAAAGATGTTTCAATCTGTTTTTCTGTGTCTGTCTGTATATTTTTCTGAATTCTGATTTCTACGATATATCAAGAACGAAATCTCATAGAAAATTCCTTATGGGTTCAAAATATTCCTAAATTTTCATTTTCATTCATTTATTAGATTTTGTGCTTTCAATATTCAGAGCTACTGGACGAAAAAAATCAGAAAAAATATTGAATTTTCAATTTCCTGAAAATTCCAGCGAAAGTAGGGTACTCGGAGTCTTGAAAAATGTTCACCATTTTCTTCAATTTTAAATTGAAATTTTTACGAAAAGGAAGCAGAGGTCCTTTTTAAACTAGACTATTGCTATACTTGAATTTGCCAAACGGTCGATGGCTACCTACCAATGTAAGATCTTAGTTGTTGGTGCCCCGATTTCTAATTTCCTTATTTGTTTCGAGCTTAAACAGGAGGAATGACAATGCGGGGTTCCAGGCCTATGGCTTTGTTCAATTGCAGTGTTTGGGTTAACAACTCTAGAATCCTTTATAATGGCCACCAAGAAGCTGGAATACAGAGACCGGCCAGTGTCTCCGGCCATTTATCCATAATTATAAATCTCTTAGGCCCGGTTGTATGTCGCAAAGTAAATGTTTTTTATCACTAACCAAGGTTGATGGTAAATGGAGCCACTGGGATGGCCAATCAGATGACAGGCACATTCAGTGACTGTCATCTGTTGGCCATCAGTGGCTCCATTTACCATCCACTTTGGTTAGTGGTAAGCAACTGCGACATACAACCGAGCCTAAGAGTTCTGCCAGGGAACAATCCTGGCTATTCGAGCCTCGATAGAGAAAAAGAAAGCTATATATCAGGCGAGATTGGCCAATTTGAAGGAAATAACGTGTTCCTTCTACGGAAACTACAGAATTAATCCGAAAGAGTTGTGTTCCTTATGCAATTTACGAGAAGGGGAATCTCTACGCCACATGTTTTTGGTGTGTCCTATATATGTACGGACATATAAGACGTACGAACCAGTATGGGAATCCGAATGACTAAGGGCCAGTTGTATGTAGGTTTGTAAAGTCTTTGTTAAGTTGACAAATGGTAGTATTCACCATGTGCAGGGCCGGATGGCCAATCAGATGACAAGCTCTTTCATCTGAGTGGCCATCTGAGTGAATACTAAGTTTTGTCCGTTTGTCAACTTAACAAAGACTTTACAAACCGACATATAACTGGCCCTAACTGACGATATCGGACTCGACCATATAACAAACTATATCACTGTGCTATGAACCAGTCTGGGAAGACAAGATCATTTATTTTGGGTAAATGAATGTGTTGCGGCCAAGCCCCAACAAAAGTCCAATAGATGGCATTGGGGAAACATAACTCGAAAAAAGAGTGATAAATATCATGTTCTCATATATTGAACAGAAAACTTATTAAGAATCAAGTTACTCCCGGACTATAACAGTCCGAGATGGCTTCACCAAAAACGCAAAAAGTTGCCACAGGCTCAAACAAAATAGACATCCTTCCTAGTGATTATGATTTGTTCAATCTTTGGAAACTTAAATATGGAGGAATATGGATTGTATGCATGGCATTTACATTAAATTAAATGTATAAACTTGTAAACATTAAGATAGGAGAGATGGAATAATTTGAAATAAATGAAATAATGTGGTCGAGGAACGGATAGTAATCGTTTCGTTTCTACATAGAAAATTTGAGGATTTTTCTTCATAATGGTTGACGCTACTGGAAGATAAAAAATATTCACTTTACATCAAAAAATCCCTGCGGCAGGCCGTAGGAAGAGAGAGATTTCGAAGGGGCTCTACCACCCTTTAGACTGCTCTAATCAAAAACTTTTCAAACACAAGTTGTAGAGGTTAATTAGTAAAATATTAGCCATTTGCAACCAAACTGGTACCATTAATTATTACGTTGTTATGATTTTTTTTAAGAATTCAACCCCCCCCCCCCCCCTCCCCACCATTTCCACCCCATTGGGGCTGAAGTCACCAGACACTAATCAGTTCTTGTTTACATCAAGACTAAATTTTGTGCCAAATTTTATTGCAATCGGTTGAACATTGCTGCCTGCAGCGCACCCACAAAATTGCCCACATAAGCGATAGTTGAAAATTTGGCCTGGGTCCTCCAAACATCAATACAATCTAGCTACAATACATTAATAAACATCAATACAAATTAATTACAACAATTTAACAAATAATAAACAAAAAGAAAGAGGAGACAAGAAAAAGAGATGAGTCGTCTGCTGGCATTATACATTTTATTTTGTTTATAACGATGACCATAGTTCAAGGGCTTTGCCTCCTTCAACAGACTATTACAATGTACTCACACTGTGAAAATTCCTTGCAATAACCCGATGACCAGGAGCGAGCATACGCACAATTAGTCTCGTCCCGGCATTATGCCAATAAGCTGTTATAAGTCAATATCCTGCGTGCAAAACCTCTAGCAACGCTCGGCAAGACCTTTCAATCTACCTCACCTAAACACGTGCAAGAGAAAAAGAACAAAAAATAGAAGTATGCTCATTACACAACTCTAGGACCATGAGGACTATCCGCCAAAAAGTGATTAAAAATTCCGCGCACCAACTCCATTCACAGGAGCAAACGACATTATTATCCCCATGACTTACAAGCTGTTGAAACCTGGTCAACACGCTCCCAAGCCTCGTATGACACCTCCCAGCACCTATGATCTTCATGAGACCTAGTCACAACCTTACGGGCTAGACAATGGGCACCTGACGACATGGTGATTTTTCCTTCATAGAATGAAAACCACTCATTCTATAAACTTGATTCCTATCTCAATCTCTAAGAAATTTTGTTAACTTGAACGTTTACTTGGACCACTTTTTTGATTAAACTCTTAAATTTATAGATATCCAGCATTTTCCCTGACAAGAAATGATCCATTTTTTCAAAAAATTCCAGTTTTTCCTTCAAAAAATGAAAACCACTCATTCTAGAAACTTGATTCCTATCTCATTCTCTAGGAAATTTTGTTGACTTGAAAGTTTACTTGGACCACTTTTTTGTTAAAACTCTTAAATTTATAGATATCCAGCATTTTCCATGACAAGAAATGATCAGTTTTTTCAAAGAATTGCAGTTTTTCTTTCATAAAATAAAAACTTGATTTCTATCTCATTCTCTAGGAAATTTTATTTACTCGTATATTTATAGATAGCCAGCAATTTCCATCACAATTTTGAGGATTCAGTTCATATCTTATATCGAAATCTTATTTACGAAAAATTGATAGTTTTCGAGTTATAAGCAAAAAACCGACAAAAAATGAGATTTTTTACCTTTTTTTGCATTTTTGACAATGTTCCGTCACGAAATTTTGTTAAATTCAGCACACCAAAAAACATATAGGATCAATAAATCAAACTACCCCAAAACTTTCCCGCGAAGGGCCATTTAGAGAACAATTTAACTGAACTAAAAAGGTACTTGTCCGCCTCGGTGGTGTAATGGTCAGAGTAACTGACTGGCAACCCGGAGGTCTCGGGTTCGATTCCCGGCTATACCAGACATTTTTTCTGTAAGTATAGGGATGCAAGTAGTAATAAAAATTAAGTGGGAGATAAATTTAACCGAATTTATCGCGCGGGGAATTACCACTGCTCGAAGCCCCTAAAACCTTAGTAAATTGGATATTGAATTGTATCTAAGTTTCTGAGATTGGCTCGTGATCCCGGCTTCTTTTGCTTCTGCTCTGTTCTTTTCACGATTGAGGGCCAGCCCATACAGGCCTTTAGGGGATCCACCTTCTGGTGTATCTCCTTCTCTCATCAATATCATTAAAAAAAAAAAAAACTTCAAAAGTAAAAAAAGAGCATAATTCTTGATTAAACATATGAAATAAATTTAATTAAGGTTAGTTTGTCATAAGAAAAGGTTTGTCGTTGCAGTTACTTATCCTATGAAGCATGTCTTTGGGGGGTTCTGCCCCCCCCCCCGTGGCTACGCCTCTGCCCCCCACATACCCATATATATACCGGGTGAGTTTTTTATCTTGAGACAGTCTTATAACTCAAAAACAATGCATTATATGAAAAAAAGTTTCAAATAAAAATTTATTTATATCAGGGGGAAACTAAACTACGTTATTGTTTGTCGATCTAGAACAAGCTTTCAAGGGTATTTCGAGGTCAAGTTCTGTTTTTAAATGGAAACCTATATGTTTCTGTACATATTCTTAATCTAGAAAAAAAAACTTAACAACCTTCATTAGAACTATCTTTTATACGACATCAAAAAAAAAATAGTAAATCAATTAGATCTCAAAAAATCCTAATAATTATTTTTAACAATATTTCAACTTAATTATCAAATAATAATGATCAAATATTTAATTATTAAATAAATAATTTAATAATAATTAAACATTTAATACTTTGGCAATTCTGAGACATTCCAGAGTGTATGAGTGTATCGCAATTCTTCTAGATGAATTCCAGTTTAAATTTCGTTATTTTGGAATTTTAAGTTTCTTCGTAGCCTTTATATTTCCTGCTTTTTTTTAAGATTTACAACACGATAAAATGAAGCTCCTGAGGGCAAAATTCTTAAATTATTAATTAATATTAAACTATTTATTTGATAATTAAATATTTGATCATTTTATTAAATAATTAAGTTGAATGATTGTTAAAAATAATAATTAGGATTTTTTTGCGATTTAATTGATTAAATATTTTTTTTATTTGATGTCGTATAAAAAAATAGTTCTTATTAAAGTTCAGTTTTTTTTTTCGTAGATTTAGGAAATGTAATGAAAAATAGGTTTCCATTTAAAAAACAGAACATGACCTTGAAATACCCTTGAAAGCCTGTTCTAGGTCGACAAACAATAGCGTAGTCTAGTTTCCCCCTTGATATAAATAAACTTTTTTCACATAATGGATTGTTTTTGACTTATAATTAGTGTCTCGAGATAAAAACTCGCCCGGTATTTATATATAAACTTTTGAATGGAGGGTGGTTTTGGGGTCTAGGGGCCATGATCGGAAAAACTATGATGAAATTTCCGGAAGTCGCATTATAAAAGTGAGCGGAATAGGTATATTTCTATGGATAGCAAATGGTATTTTTTTGAAGAAATAGAGAAACGTATCTAAACAGGAGGAACAAGAATATTAGATTCCATTAGAAGTGTTGAAACATTATTTAGTGATTTTTCTAAAGGTATTTTATTTTTACATGAGAGTTTTTTTTTTTTTTTGCTATATGAAACTTGGATAATGATAATGGTCGGCCATTTGAGTTTAAAATATTTCTTTAATTTGCATTTTATTTTATATGCGCTCCGTTCTGTTCTTGTTGGAAATATTTAAGAGCAAATCACGTCTTATTTTTTTTTTTTTACTAAATTGTGAATCTTAAGTTTTTTTTAATTGAGAGTGCACATTACTTTCTTAAATTATGACAGAGGCGAGTTGGCACGCGGCTGGGCTCCATGAACAAAAAGATTAGCAGAAGAACTCCTCCTTGGTGAAGTGCTTTTTCATTCTTTTTTTTTTATTCTTGTTGAATGTTTTTTTTCATCCTTATTATATATATATTCCCATCATTTCTTCTCCATGTCATCTTCTGGTCAAAGGCTTCATGTTGCTTTACTCTGATCCGCCCACCATTTTTCCTCTCTTTTATTGTAACCAAATGTTATTTTAACTTTTAACATTCACAATAAATTATGTTGATTAATGTCCATTATAATTAGTAGATTAAAAATTCAGTTTATTGGACAAAGTTTTTTTTATTGAAGTTCTTCAATTTTTGTACAACGTTTCGTCTCTCTCCAGACTTTTTCAAGTACTGCAAACAAGAACAAAAATCAATTAGGTAAAAGTCTTCACAAATCAACCAAACATTCAGGTACAACCGAAATCACAAATATCACAAAAACAACATTACTATTACTATTATTATTATTATTATCTTTTATCTATGTTTATATCTATGACCTGTCAAATACATCTATACTTATATTGTTTTATGGTATCAATCTAGAAAGAAAAAATTCTACTATGTCTCAGTTATTTTTATCTTTATTTACCAATGTTGTTCTAACCAAATGAGGTGAGTCTTATGTAATAGTAATGTTGTTTTTGTGATATTTGTGATTTTGGTTGTACCTGAATATTTAGTTGATTTGTGAAGACTTTCACCTAATTGATTTTTGTTCTTGTTTGCAGTACTTGAAAAAGTCTCGAGAGAGACGAAACGTTGTACAAAAATTGAAGAAGAACTTCAATAAAAAAAACTTTGTCCAATAAACTGAATTTTTAATCTATTCACAATAAAATTCTAAAAATATATGTGTTTAGATTGAAAATTTACCAATTATCTTGTTGACTCATGACTAAAGACCGGATTTCTATGCAATTGCATATATTTCTAGCTAACTATTCAAGTTTAGATAAAATATCAGAACAATTGATCTTACAGGGCGTTGTGAACGCAGCCAGAAAATTTTCATGGGAGGTCAATCCTCAAAGCAAAATATTTAGTGGGAATTTTTTTATTAATACAAATAGGTACTTCAAGAAATTAAAAAAGTACATAATTCTTGATTAAACATATTAGCCTAGTATATATAGGGGGTTTCAGCTTACATCGGGAAAATATTTTTTGTTCTAGAATTGTTTGGTATGATGTGAGTATAACAAATCCAAGTTTGCGACCTCGAAAGTGTGGGGGACAAAATTCTACTATGTCTCAGTTATTTTTATCTTTATTTACCAATGTTGTTCTAACCAAATGAGGTGAGTCTTATGTAATAGTAATGTTGTTTTTGTGATATTTGTGATTTTGGTTGTACCTGAATATTTAGTTGATTTGTGAAGACTTTCACCTAATTGATTTTTGTTCTTGTTTGCAGTACTTGAAAAAGTCTCGAGAGAGACGAAACGTTGTACAAAAATTGAAGAAGAACTTCAATAAAAAAACTTTGTCCAATAAACTGAATTTTTAATCTATTCACAATAAAATTCTAAAAATATATGTGTTTAGATTGAAAATTTACCAATTATCTTGTTGACTCATGACTAAAGACCGGATTTCTATGCA
This sequence comes from Forficula auricularia, assembly GCA_024734495.1. Lineage (NCBI taxonomy): Eukaryota > Metazoa > Arthropoda > Insecta > Dermaptera > Forficulidae > Forficula > Forficula auricularia. Next base: position 141,797 of record JALMQS010000768.1, on the reverse strand, counting down.
ATTGCATATATTTCTAGCTAACTATTCAAGTTTAGATAAAATATCAGAACAATTGATCTTACAGGGCGTTGTGAACGCAGCCAGAAAATTTTCATGGGAGGTCAATCCTCAAAGCAAAATATTTAGTGGGAATTTTTTTATTAATACAAATAGGTACTTCAAGAAATTAAAAAAGTACATAATTCTTGATTAAACATATTAGCCTAGTATATATAGGGGGTTTCAGCTTACATCGGGAAAATATTTTTTGTTCTAGAATTGTTTGGTATGATGTGAGTATAACAAATCCAAGTTTGCGACCTCGAAAGTGTGGGGGACAACTTTTGGTGGCCGACAAACCTCGATATTTCCAAATTTTTCCAGTTTTTCGCTTATAACTCGAAAACGGTCCATATTTGGTAAATAGCCGTCCTATAGTAAATTATCAATAAAGTATTCCAAGTAAACGTTCAAGTCAACCAAATCTAGAGAATGAGATATAAAATAAGTTTCTAGGATGAGTGGTTTTCATTTTATGAAGGAAAAACTGCGATTTTTTGCAAAAAAAATTGCTGTTTTTCAAATCTTCAACCTCATTGCCGCACGGGTTACCATAATCCAATTAAGATGAAATTTTATTTGAATTTTAGAAAATTTAATCTAGTTTAAAAATCGATACAGTGGACTTTGTCGAAAATGTGCTCTTTCATGGTCAAAATGGGAAAAAATCGAAAAAAATGCGAGTTTTGGGGATATTCAAAAGTGATCCGGGGGGCTGTTTTCTGGATCCGATCAATTTTGCATTTTTTTTTTAATTTTGTTCTCTAATTTACTATAGGACTGTTATTTACAAAATATGGACCGTTTTCGATTATAGTATATAATATTTAATGTATATTGTAAAATGGATTTCGAGGCGTATATCTTTAAGATATTAGTTATATCAGAGAAATTTAGTAAAATAAACTGATGTGGCCATCCACATGACTTTTCCATAGACCTGGGTCCTCTCTTGTATTTAATAATGAATTAAAATAATTTATAATTATTTACGAAAAAACCCACACCCCTTCTTAATTTTGGGACCATTATCAATTAATAATATCTCCTTTTAATAAGTCCCAACTTAATGTAAAGCTCAATGGAGCTCTCATTATGCTATCTCAAATATTGTAAATCCTAATCATGTCATTTTTTCGTTCATTGTCTGTAAATAAGCTTTAATTATGAAACTATTTCATTAGAAATATCAGCTTTCATCGATTTTTATTTGAAAATATTTTTAACCCCCCCCCCCCCTCTCTCTCTTTTTTGGTCATTATTAATTTCACATAGTGAGTCATTTTCATAAGATTTTATAGGGAGCATATGCGAAATTTCTTACAAATCGATTAAAGGGTTTATAACTTAGGTATAATGATAGTTTTATTTTTTTGAACCCCCCCCCCCAATTTCGGCTCCCGATTAAAATAATAACTCTCTTTTTTATTATAGGTTCATTTTATACTATATTTCATTCTTCTTGTTTTTTACTTTATCCAATGCAAGTATTGTAATTTTAGATTGAAAATCTTATAATTTTTATTTTTACCCCCGGCCCCCCTTAATTTAGGGTTCGATTTCAACCAAAATCTAATCAGCTCTTAATTTCAATTCACCATAATTAGATGTGAAATTTCGTTTTGATATTTAAACTAGTTTTTGAGCTAGTGCGTCCACAAAAATTTGGTAACGTATAGGTATACTAACTACTGTACTAACAAACATTTTAATAAAATAATTAATATCTCAAAAAATATAATTTTTTTGGTGTTTACTTATTAGGGATTTTTTGTAGACCAAAATGCCATAGTTTCGTCCGATTTTTTTAATCAAAATAGTTTCAGACGTTTTTGAGATATTTCGAAAAAAAGAAGCAAAAAAAAACACTTTTTTCATGCATGATCACAATACTTGATCATACCATGTATGGTAAAGTAAAAATAAGCAAAAAACAATATTTTCAGAAAGATCACAATTTTATGGTTAATTATATTTAATTATTTGAGGTGTATTTAGAAAAAATAAAATTATATAAAAATATCAATGAGAAATGACAAAAGTATGTTTTAAGACGATCAAAATTTTTCGATAGACAAAACCAATGATCTTTTGCAATATAAAATGTATCCCTGGAAAACTCAAGTCTCAATTTATCATTTTGGAGGGTCTTAAAAAAATCCCTGAAAGCTGAAGTGAAGAGTTTATCAAAAGAAAAAAATTTAACCCTTAAGTATGAAAAAAAAGCTGAAGTTAACCTGGGGGATATTAATAATAATTGCGATTCTAATGGCGTTCTGTGATGTATTTTAAGACCACCCATTGACAAGGTAATTGGAAAATTAATTAATTTTTATTTATTTTTTCATTCTCTCTAGTTGGAACCAACCGTTTAATGACGATAAAGATTATTAATGGGATTATCAAACAGAGATACACTTTAAAAATACCACAATTGAAATGGTTTACTTTCCCATCGGTAATTAATCTCACAAAAAAATTATACTTTATTAATGTTTCAATTATCCTAGAACAGGTCTGAAATAAAGAAAAATTTTCATTCATCCGATTCCGTTCACTTCAAAATTATTATCATTTTTTATAATCCAACCAGAAAGACCAATTAACCTTTCATAATAATTTAACAAAATATATAATTATAGTAATTAACAACAATTTTCCCTGCATCTAATCTTGTTTATATCGTCAGTTACAATCTCTTTTTAATCATCATACCTTTACAGAAAATATATATATAAAAAAATTGTATATCATTAGAGCGAATTAGTGTATTTCAAAAATAGCAAAAAAAAATAATATACAAGAACAATAAATTAATGTAATTCAAATACGTGAATTGAAGAAAAAAGTAAACTTTTCCAAGATTAAGGGCCAGTTGTATGTCGGTTTGTAAAGTCTTTGTTAAAGTTGACAAAGGGTAAAACTTTAGAATTCACCTTGTGCCCGGCCGGATGGCCAATCAAATGACACGTACTTTCATCAATTGATTCAATGTAATAGATTGATGAAGAGGACAAAACTCTCGAAACTATAGTCTCATTATAAATAAATTAAAAATTTATAATTCCAGCAGAAGACACACTCTTTTATTATCTCCTTCAATTTATAAAAATTCTGCTACTCTCGGCAAAAAGAAACTTTCAATCTAATATTATCATTTGACTTTCACTTTTTTAATAGTATATGGAGTATAAGATCGACTTTAAATTTTATAATGAGAGATATCGCCGTTTTTTGGCCCCCAACTGTAAATCTCATAGAGTTAGATAAGTTAATCCAAATACGGACTGGTTTCTCATGCTAAGAACGATCTAACAATAAGCTGAACGAAACGTTTTAGTTATATTGTATCATTTGTTGTTATCTTCAATCAAAACTTCTAATTTCATTACATATTTAATAAATAATGATTCATTTCGGCTCCAGAAACTGACAATCTCTGGTTCCACAAAACTTCGCGCATGCGCAGGACAAAATTTCGTAACAAGCAACCATGAATCGTGTGAGGCAAAAACAAGATTAGCCCAGGTGGTAACCAATTCACCCACCCTCGAGTGGCAACCGGGCATTCAGATTCTGGTGGATCCGGACCATCACGAAGTCAAGGAAGAATAACACCAAAAATCCATACATACCTAGGTACCTTTAACATCAACACACTCATCCGGCCAGGAAAAATTACCTGACCATGGAACTCGATAACACGTTCCGGAAAAAGATAGAGGCGTGGAAGGTCCAACCAGAAAGAAACATCAAGCTTTGCGTGATCCCAAGGGTCCAAACGCAACAAATAATAATAATAATGATCATTTTTTAATCCATCTCTCGAGAACAGGTACCTTCCCCGTTTGTTCCCCAGTATATTATGAAATCTGGCTAAATTAAATAATTAATAAACGTTCACATTATATTATTATTAAAAACCCCCTAGGATTTTCGCGTATAGCAGCAGTACACTCTGTTGAATTTAATCAAAATGCCTCCTACGTAGTGCGACCTCCAACTGGGACCCTGGGATCGTATATCTATCTTTGTATAAATTAATTATTACTCTGAAATATATGAAATTGGAAAGAATACAATAATGGCCTTTTATTAAGTTTTTCAAAAAAAAAGAAAACAGATGATGAAAGGGAAGTCCAACAACTGTTAATGAATTCTTAAGGAAAATAGGAGAGATCGGCTCGGCGCCGGCATCTTGCACCGATGAGTCATTTTCTGGCTGGCAATTCGTTTTAATGGAACAGATGATATTTGCATTCAGGGTATTCACTTCTCCCAAAGTAACAAATTAAATCATCATCCTCCAGAAAAGATAAACAGAGGGTTTGGCCAAAACAAGCCATTTTCATAGGATAGACATTTTGCTCGATTACTCTGCGTTGATAACATGCATTAAAACAAAAAACAAAAAAAATATTCAAGACGACTACACTCTTTAGATTGAAAAGATTTTGTTTTGCAGAGAGTAGCAGAGTTGTTGATTCACAAAGGGAAACAAAGAGGAGACGAAGAGAGACCAACTGTTATTTAAAAAAATTAAAAAATCAACCCTGGAATCAATATATTCACAAAAGAATGAAAAACAAAAAGAAAATCCAAAGATAGTTCTCCCATATTATGGACAAATTTTCGAAAAATTAAAACGGAAATTTTTGAGGGTCTAAAAACCAAGAAAATTCGGGACTTTTTCAGGTTTTCGCTTATAACTCAAAAATAATGCGTCCTAGAGAAAATTTCACTCTTACCAAAATGAAATAGTATAAAATTTCCCGTCGAATAACATACTTAAAAGTTAAAATTGATCCAGCCGTTTAGCCACAATTGATCGTCAAAGATAGACAATTTTTACCAACTTGGCGGAAAGTGAATTATGCTCATTTGGTGGTCACAAGAAATGGGTTCTTAAATTTTTGCGGAGCTGACCCCCACAGTTGCCAATTGGCTAAAAAATGAGATTGGCAAAGTTTCATCATAATTGAACAACAGTAACTCTCGTGCCGCAATGAGGTAGAAGTTTTTAAAAAACTGAAATTTTTTTCAAAAAATTGCAGTTTTTCAAAAAAATTTGCATGGGCTATAACAAATTAATCTTTATATTATTTGTATAAATAATGGTCATAATTTAATCATTTATCCGTGAATATCTGCCCTGATAGAGGCTTTATAGTTTTCAGATTGATAAACTAGATAATTCTTTTAGTGTGGACCGCCCATGGTGAAATTAATCGGTTTTAAAATAAGAAACCGAAATGTGAATAATTATAGAACATTTTCACAACTTTAAACACTTTTTCAATTCATATCGGTAAGAAAGTATAAGTAAATTAATGTACAAGAAAATCACTCACGTGTCATTACTAAGCATAAATTGATTGTTAATCAATGTCCCGAATTTTCCCCGGAATTGTCTAAGATCGGCTGACGTTAGAGATTAAAATAATTTGTTTCGTGATATTTAAATAAAGATGCGACAAAGGTGGTATATGGTATATCAGTATGAAAAATTTAGATCGCAAGCTCCATAACCATAAGCAGTGTGAAGCCAGGATCGTGGTCAGATTTTATAAAAGCAACATCAATCTTCTCTGATAAAAATTTCATGTCATTTATGGCCCTTATAGAGATGTCGCCATTGGGTAGATTATTATTATTATTATATATAGGTGTTTAAGGGCGCATCAACGGCAAGGGTCATTAGCGCCTCAGATTAGATAAGTTAAATAGATTTAGTCATCGCATTTTTTCATATAAGATATAGAAAATTTATATTTTTTAGAAATTTGATTATATTATTGATGTTATCATCTTGTGTGTTGTTTAGAATTTCTTTCATACCACGATTTATATTATTTTGGGCTCTTTCTCTCTCATAGATTGGACACTCTACAAGAATGTGGGCAACAGTGATAGTTTTATTACATGTGGTGCACCAAGGAGGTGTCTCATTCCTCAGAAGATGACCATGGCTGAAGAAGCAATGACCTAATCGTAGTCGTGTTAATATTGTTTGAATTTTCCTCGAGGTCATTAACTTTGGTCGTGTACCTATGCTTGGCATTACTTCTTTCAGTTTATTATCAGTTAGATGAAGCCATTCATCTTTCCATTGCTTTAGTATTTCTCCCTTGATATATATCTTTATATCATTATAAAAATTGGTATCGAAGTCTGAAGTTGGTTTGCAGGCAGCTTTTCTTGCAAGTTTGTCTGCTCTTTCATTTCCTGGTAGTCCAATATGACCGGGTATCCAAATAAAATAGAGTCCTGTTCCCTTTTTTATAATGTTGTCATTGAGATTTATGATATTTTGAATTAGTGGGTGTAATGAATACATTATTTCCAATGCTTTTAGAGAACTAGACGAGTCGGTACAGATTATAAAATGTTCGTTGCTGTTCTGTTTTATTATATATTTGAGTGCTAATTCTATTCCTTTTAATTCGGCGGTGAATACATTCGAGTAGTCTGATAGCCTATATGATTTTTCTGTGTTGTTAGTTACGAATGAGCAACCAGTAGAGTTATTAATTTTGGATCCATCTGTGTATATAAATGTATAGTTGGAAAATCTTGATTTAATTTCTAGGAACTTATTTATGAATATTGCTGGGTTCGTTTCATGTTTTTTATATTTTGAAAGACTCCAGATTATATTTAATTTTTCTAGTGTCCAAGGGGGTTCTGGAGGGTTTATGATTTGTACGACTTGTTCTAGGCACTGGCTATATTGTTCAATTAAGTCTTTGTGTCTTATGTTAAATGGTTTTGTTGTATTAAGACGTCTATTGTAGAGATGAAGAAGAGGTGTCTCAAATACAGACGAATATGTTGGGTGTGTGATACATGGTTTTATTTTCGTTATATAACTCATTCCAAGTATTTGTCTTCTAGTATTTAGTGGCGGTTCCCCGGATTCAGCACATAGACTTTTTATAGGGCTGGTTCGAAATGCTCCTAATGAAATGCGAATACCTAGATTGTGGATGGGATCAAGCATTGCGAGGATCGACTTTCTTGCAGAAGAGTATACAGGGGATCCATAATCAATTTTACTCCGAATTAGCATTCTGTATATTCGAATCATACTTATGTGGTCAGCTCCCCAATGTGTATTTGATAAAACCTTTAGGATATTCATGGCTTTTAAGCATTTGGTTTTTGTGTATTTAATATGATCAACCCAGTTTAGTTTATTATCAAAAATCAGTCCTAGAAATTTTACATTATTTTTATATGGAATCAAAGTGCCATCTATATTGAATTGGGGATCATCATGCCTCTTTCGGAGACGACAAAAATGGATACAAGATGTTTTGGATGGATTTATTTTAAATCCGTGATCTTTAGTCCAAGTGTTAATACTATTTATAGTATTTTGTATATGAGATTTAAGTAAATGGAGATTTTTTGAACTAAAGTATATAGCTAGGTCATCCGCAAAGAGGGAATATTGCACTGGATGATTTATTTTGGAGACGATGTCGTTAAGAGCGATAGTAAAAAGGGTTGCGGATAAAACAGATCCTTGACATGTTCCATTTTCCTGTATCATTTTTGTAGAAAGAGTGTTACCCACCCTTACTCGAAAGGATCTGTTTTCTAGGAAATTTTTTAGAAATTCGGCTAGGTGGCCTTTTATGTTCCACTCGTTTATCTTCTTTAAGATTAGAAAACGCCATACGGTGTCAAAAGCCTTTTCCATATCAAAAAACACTCCGATGGTATGTTCTTTTTTAATGAAAGAATTTTGTAAATAATTTTCTAGTCTCAGTAGATGGTCAAGACAGGATCTATTTTTTCTGAATCCACATTGGAAGTTACTTAAAAGGTTATTATTTTCAAGTATCCATGTGAGTCTTTTATGAATAATTCTTTCCATTAGTTTGCAAACACAGCTGTTTAGTGAAATAGGTCTATAGCTATCAATATTTTTTTTATCTTTATTGGGTTTTGGAATTGGGACCAAAATTGATTCTCTCCAAATATCAGGAAAAAGATCCTTTTCCCATATTTTATTTATTATTTTGAGAAGCGCAATTTTGGTTGAGGTTCCTAAGTTTTTCAACATGGCGTTATGAATGCTATCAGGACCGGGTGCAGTATTTTTTGTTATCTTTAAAGCATTGTCCAATTCCCATTCTTTAAAGGGAGAATTATAGTATTCTTGATTTGTTGATGAAAAATTTAAAATGTTTTGTTCAAGGTTTACTTTTTTATATAAAAAATTAAGGGGATAGTTATCATTACTTGAGATACTTGCAAAATGTTGGGCAAAGGCGTTAGCGATATTGTAGGGATTTGTTAGAGGGATATTATTTTGTAAAATCAAGGCATTGGGAGAGGAGTTTTTTCCCTGTATACTTTTAATCTTATTCCATATTATTGTATTGGGGGTTGTGTAAGTGATGGTTGAGATAAAATTTTGCCAGGATTCCTTTTTGCTCTGCTTTGTAATGCGTCTGGCATGAGCACGAGCTTTTTTGAAGGCTATCAAATTGCTTGTAGTAGGATTTCTTTTAAAAAGGTTTAATCTATATTTTCGACTTTTAATTGCTATTTTACATTCCTCGTTCCACCAAGGGACACTAGGCCTTTTAATTGTTGTTTTTGATTTTGGTATCGATGTGTGGGCAGCTTGTAAAATGTGACTGTTAAACATTTTTAAATTTACCAAAGGATTTTTGGAATCATTGTATTCGAAATTTATATTTGTTTTAAAGGTTTGCCAATTTGCTTTTTTAATTAACCATTTTGAGTGAGTGCGACTTGTCATGAAACTATCTAAGAAAGAAATGATTATGGGGAAATGGTCAGAGCTACAAAGGTCATCATGTGTCACCCACTCCAGTTTTGGGGCTAGGGAGGGTGTGCACATGCTAAGATCTATGGATGAAAATGAGTTGTATGCGCTACTGAAATGTGTTGGAGATCCGTCATTCAAGAGGTATATGTTGTTATTAAGAATGGTCTGTTCAACAATCCTTCCACCCGTAGATAGTTTATCTCCTCCCCAAAGGGGATTGTGACAATTTAAATCCCCTATTAATAGAATGGGATTGGGCATTTGTGATAGAATGTTTTCAAGATCAAGTCTAGTAATTTTTTCTTTGGGATTTATATAGATATTGCAGATGCTTATCGGATTAGGTACGTTTATTTGGACAGCAATCGCTTGTAGATTAGTATGAAGTGGGATTGGTTGAGAATGAATGTTTTCTTTAATAAAAGTAGCAACACCACCGTTTGCTTCTTAGTCCAAGATTGTGATCTTTTCTGTATGCTCGGTAACCTTTCAAAATAACTTTTTGTTCGGGGTTAAAATGTGTTTCTTGTATTGAAAAGCAAAAGGGATCATATTTGTTTATTAACAATTTGATTTCTTCGAGTTTCGAGTAGTAGCCGTTGCAATTCCATTGTATTAATTTAGCACTATTTAATGCCATTTTATATGTATTTTGATTTTTTTTTTTTTTTTTTTTTTTTTTTATTATTTAAATATAATTGTGTATGTAATATATATTATGAATATTTGTTTAGGAATTTGGTTTATTAATAAATTATTTAAAATATGTAAAAGTTAAAGTTTAGATAATATATATATGTATTTATATAGTCTATTTATTAAATCAAAAGAATTCTATTTATATAAATAAATTTAAAGATAAGCATCAATTATTTTCCTGCTTTCTTTTTATTCTTTGAATTGGTCTTTTTTTCTTTTTTTTTCCGAAATTTTTTTACAATATTTTCAGACTTATTATCTGTTTGGACTGTCCAAAGGTTGTCTGTTTCCGAATCGTCGGAAGCTGTTAAGGAATCTATTGAGTCCATAGGTGTATTTGACGGGATTGTATCATTTTGGGTATTTTTCGTTTGATCAGATTCGATTAATTCATCGGTTAATTTAACTGGTTGGACAATTGTCTTTTGTGCACTATCAGGAGAGAGATTTTGTAATTGACTTTTCAAATTTGAAATTTGTTTTTTTAATTCATTCAGCTCTTTTTTAAGGTCCTCACATGAGGAGCAATTTCCGGTTTGTGTCTTTTTTGCGAATGATGATAAATTAGAATTTTCTTTTTTTTATATTGAGCTTTAGCGGCGTAATATGAAATATTCATTTGAGAAGCCAATTCCAATATCTCTCTTTCTCTAATATACAGTGGACATTGTCGGGAAAAAGACGGGTGGGGACCCTCACAATTGACGCATTTAGCTTGTCTGTTACACATGGTTCCATCTTTTTGGTGCTCAATTTGCCCACAGAAGCCGCAAATCTTGTTTTCAGACTTGCAAGAATTCTGAGAATGCGAAAATTTTTGGCAGCGAAAGCAGCGAAGAGGAGGGGACGAAACGTCTAACAGTTAGATTATAAAATCCAACTTTCAGCTTAAGAGGTAGAGTGGATGTACCAAAAGTAATAATTACAAGTGGGGTTACCGTAATTTGATTACCCACCCTTTTCGTAATTTTATGAATATCAGTTATATTTTGATTATGATTTTGATTTTTTAATTCATCAAGCAAAGTTTCCTTAGAAATTTCCACCAAATCTTCACAGTATACGATTCCTTTAATTGAGTTGAGCTTTTGGTGTGGTTCAACCTTAACTGGTATTTCATTAGTAAAATTAGTTAATTTTAGTAATGCTTTAGTTTGTTTGTTGTCAAACGTTTCCACCAATATCGAGCCATTACGCAATTTTTTTATGCTTTTGACCTGGCCCGACACTTGGTAGGTTATTATTTTGTTAATTATAAAAGGAGATACCTTGTTTAGTCTTTGGTTAGTGTCGGTGTGGCTAATTACTAGAAATTTAGGTTCGGGTATTTCTATTATTTGGTCATTTAGTTCAAAGTTGTTGAATCTTCTCGGTTTTTTATGTACAAGGGGTGGGTAATTGTGGTCATCAGGTGGGTGTTCCCTAGAAAGAGGGAGAGGGTTATTTACCCTAATTCCGTCCGAGGACTGGGCCATGGCGATTTGCCAGGCCCAAGGAACAAAACTAAAACTATGGATTAATATAAACCAGAATTAATAATATATATATAAAGAATTAGTATTAAGAAGAAATAATAAAAATTTAAAAGGTATATAGTTATAAAAGAGAGAGAGAAAGGAGAGAAAAAAAAATTTGGTTATCTGTGCGCAGGGCAGCGAAGTCAGGAGACATCCGTCGTCCAGAAGCTCTCACTCACGACTGAGAGCGCCATTGGGTAGAGGACCAGGGGATGGTTGATGGATGATATCGACAAAAAATTATAATCTACACTATTTTCACTTAACCCACCCTAAGATTAGCATTTTAATTTAAGAATTTTTTAAAAAATAAATAATTTATAGGTACTATATGTGTAAAATGGTATTTTACTGAGAAAGTACCTGTGATAGTTTTTAAATTAATCGATTATTTGTATATATAAATTAGGGTGGACCTTATTTTGGGTATTTTGAATTTTTATTGTCCCTGAGGCTCATATGGTTCAGAATGAATAAAAAAAAAATATCCCAAAAGTTTCAAGCCTCTATCTGAATTTTAACCTGTGCCGAACAGAGTTTCTCATCTAAATAATATGGGGTTAGCATTGAACGATCAATTTTTTATTCCGGCCAAAGTAATGGTCCAAAAAATTTGAAACTCTGAAAACTTTATCCTTATAATAGTAGCTATGACTCATAATTTTTACAAATTCTTAGCTATTATAATTTTGAAGTCTATAACTTATACTAACGCTAAGATATAACAGTATTTTATCTAGCTGTAACATAAAAATTATAATAGCTAAAAATAATACAGCCCTCGCGATTCACGCCCAAGAAAAAAATCACAAATTCAATTTCAACGAATTTAATATCATTTTCCAGGAAAATAATTATTTTAAACGAAAAATCCTGGAAATGATTGCAATTAAAAATCTCTTATCGCGCGCAGTAAATTACAGATCCGACGTGATGGACCTGAGTATTTGCTGGGATGGCATAATTAATAATTTAAAACTCATGTGACGAATTTAATTAAAAAAAAAATGAATAATATGTAAATATATTAATGACGTTTCGAACTATGTTTTTAAAAGAAAAAAAAAGAACTTTGTATATAATTTTGTAAAATTTTGGGACTGATGATGACCATATTTATAAATGTGTAAATAATTGTAATATAAAAAAAAAAACCAACAACTATACCGATATGCGCAACGATATTCTGCGCATCCAATGATTGGTGGGGACATGTTATACATTCATTCATTTATATATATCTCATTAATACATTAATCATCAATTGCTTTTTTCTATTCGAGATGAAAAAATTTTATAATGTTTTTTTGGCATTGTCAAAGGAGACAGGAAGTAATTATGATTTGAACTACTTTCATTGACTTTTTGTTGTAAGTAGATTTATGATTCTTATTTTTATTTTGTGTATATTATTTTGTTTTTTATATTATGAATGACATGTGAAAATCCCAATACTAATTAATGTTCGTCTTCCCCTCAATTATATAGACCCTGAAGAAGGAGAGAATAAATCTCCGAAACGTTGGTTTAAAAATAAATGTAAAATAATAAAACCATTATAGTCTTATTTTTTACAACCACCGTGGACTGCCTTCATCAACATCCAATTGCATAATAGCTAAAAATTTGTAAAAATTCTGAAGTATTCTATAGGTAGTAGTAAGAGGATAAAGTCTACAGAGTTTCAATTTTTTTTTAACAATTACTTTAGCCGGAATAAAAAAATGCCCAAAATCCCATGTTGTTTAGATGAGAAAATTACATCCCTGTTCGGCACAAGTTAAAATTGAGATAGAGACTTGAAACTTGGGGGATATTTTTTTTTTCGAACTATATGAGCCTCTGGAAACATAAAAAATCGAAAATACCAAAAAAAAGGGGGCCACCTAATATAGATAGTTGAAAAAGGAAGAAATTTGTGTGTTTGGTCCAACTTAATGTCAAGTTAGAAAGCAGAAATTTTACATACTTATAGATGGTGACGTCAAACGTATCAACGTTTATTAGAAATGCAAAATTTAATACAGAAAAACAATCAATAAATTATTTCAACATATTTAAAAATGTCACTTTTTCATACTTATATTTTGTTTTTTAAAGCAACTATTTTTCCAAATTTCCATTGAAAAAGAGAGAATTTCTTCCGAAACGTCTGGATTTCTACTATAAACGTTTTGAGATTGTTTTGTAGATGAATTGTAGGTATTTATTTAATACGTAAAACAATAATAAATTATTAAATTATATCATTTACCATCACTTGAAAACGGTTCCAAAATTAGTATTCAAAACGTCATCAAAAACAATATTAATTTTCTAATTTCACTAAGCTGTCTAATCAAATTAAAGTTACATTTTATGCATTCATCTGAGCATCTCAGTTTTATCAAGAAAATTAGTAAAAACATAGGTACCACTTAATTTATTAGTAAACAATAAAATCTCATCTATCGAGAGCTAGAAGTATACCAGTACAGCTAGTAGGCAACCAGAGATTGAGATGACCCTGGGTTAAAACGGATAAGAAAAAAAAGATGATTGAATAAGTAGAAAAATTGTATAAAAATATCAATTATATATCTATTTATATATAGGTATACAGGGTGTTCCACAGAACTCGTTCATTAAAAGTTTTCATGGAAGGAGTTGAGAGAAAATTTTGAACTTTGACATATTTATGTTTTGGAATATGCCCTTTTTAAATAAATTATTAACAACTTTTGGACACTTTCTGCTTTGCCTCAACGCTATCAACTTTCTTATTTTTTATGGAACCCACCAAATATTTTTGCATCATTGGATTAAGTGTTAAAAACTAAGATGATTTTCTATAATGCACTTGATGTCTAAAATTTATAATTTCTGAGTTATTTTAGATAGATTGTAAAATCTGCAATTTAGCGTTCATCTTTAAAAATTAATAATAATTAAACTATTGTTTGTAGAATTAATTTGATCAATTAGAACATTAATTAGACATTAAAGAATCTTACTTAATCATAAAAATTCAAATTTTATATCCAGGATGACCATAATATAATCGTTTATTTCTGAAAATCAAAAAGTTGTTAATACACAATTTTTTCAAATAGAATATGGCATAAATTTTAGTACTTTTGAATTTTACATAAAAATCCAACAGTAGTTTATTAAGTATTCCTATATACCTAAAATGAATAGTTTTTTAAATAAAAAATATTTTTAAATTAAAATCGTCGAGATCTTAATTATTTATATATATATTAAATAAGATCTGGACGAGTGAAATTTAAAATATTTTTTATTTAAAAACTATTCATTTTAGGTATAGGAATATTTAATAAACTTCTATTGGATTTTTATGTAGAATTCAAAAATACTAAAATTTATGCCTATGTTCTATTTGAAAAAATTGAGTATTAACAACTTTTTGATTTTCAGAAATAAACGATTATTATGGTCATCCTGGATATAAAATTTAAATTTTTATGATTAAGTAAGATTCTTTAATGTCTAATTAAGAGTTACTGATTGATCAAATTAATTCTAAAAACAATAATTTAATTATTATTAATTTTTAAAAATGAATACTAAAATTAGTAGATTTTTACAAACTATCTAAAATAACTCAGAAATTATAAATTTTAGACATCAAGTGCATTATACAAAATCATCTTAGTTTTTAACACTTAATCTAATGATGCAAAAATATTTGGGGAGTTCCATAGAAAATAAGAAAGTTGATAGCGATTGCGGCAAAGCAGAAAGTGTCCAAAAGTTGTTAATAATTTATTTAAAAAGAGCATATTCCAAAACATAAATATGTCAAAGTTCAAAATTTTCTCTGAATTCATTCCATGCAAACTTTTAATGAACGAGTTCTGTGGTACACTCTGTATATATACGAGTATATATGAAATTTAAATGAACTGAATGTACCTAGAATAAAAAGAACGGAACAAAATAATTATCTTGTCTTGGTATTACTCATCAAAAATATTTTTATCATACCTATATTTTATACTAGAAGAGACAAGATATATAATGGATAAAAAATATATTTAAATATAAATACAATTTTTTTTTAATCTTTTTGCAGTATCAACTCTAATAGAAAAATAGAACCTACACGTAAATGATATACCTAATTAATTTTCTGAAGAATGGGAAAGATAAATAGATTAGCAGTGAAGTAAATGACAAGAGGAATTGTACAAATGGAGTACAATTTGTTATAATTAAAATTAATTTTATTTATAAAAATAACACGCTTTTTAAATAGGATATAATTAAATTAAATTATAGTCTTGTACAGTGGTATGTCATCGCAAATTTAGCACTACCAGAACGCTGAAATTCTGGGAGGCCTGGGTCCCGAAAGATTTTAGATAATATACCTATATGTTCCCTAAACCAGTGTTCCGCAAACTTTTTGTGTTCAAGGTACACCTACCAAATCAAGAAATTTTAGAGATACACCAAAGAAAAAAACAATGTTTATTTAATATTTATTTATTATTAAAATCAATATAGGGGAAAGTGGGGGAATATTGACTACTTAAGCGCTGTTAAAAATATCAAGTATTAATCTTGGTAATAAGATGCTCAAAACGGCCAAATTACTTGGTTACTTTATCTATTATGAGTTTCTTCTATTGGATTTGCAAACAATCAAATGATTTTTTATAAGGTACTTTTTTTTAAAGAGAAAAATATGGGGTAATTTCGACCGGTGGGGTAATATCGATCGTGGTGAAGGGCAAAATCAACCAAGCAGTAATATTTTGAAATAAATTTAATTTTAACATTTTAATATTAATTTTAACATTGCAACATTAATAATGTTTATATTTATTACGCACTTGATTTAAAATAGTTATTACCCCATACCTACCAAGTGTAAATATTAGGTTGGATAATATCGATCACCGGAGGGTAACATCGACCAGCATGATCGATTTTACCTGAACCAATACAACCAAATTAAACCTAAATTATTGAAAAATAACCGCTGTGTCCTAGGAACGTAAAATGCAATACATTTAGAAAATATAAAAGTGTTCTTTCCTTAATAAGATCAGCACAATTTTAATAAGAAAAGTCTAGACATCAGCAAAACTGACGGCATGTAGATAAGACGAGTGATGGCACAATACTAACCATATAAATTAGGCATATACGAAGCCATCCTTCGAATGGTCTCTAAATTTCGCTCGTATGGCGCCAAGTTTATGAGATTTGAAACTGGTCGATATTCCCCCACTTTCCCCTAATATGAAAAGATGTTTAATGAGAAATGTGAGCCTGCTTAACTGAGCACAGGTGTCAGACAAAATTTGGAGCTCTCATCTCTTACTGCTCGCATAACTCTCAGCTATGTGTAGGTGCATTATCTTCACAAAACTTGACATTTTTCCGCGGCACAGCAACTAATGACCACGGTACACCAGTGTGCCGCAGCACACACTGCAGGGCATGGAGAAATTAATCAAATAATGAAAGTAATAATCTACCTGTACGCTCGGCGAGCTTAGCACGTCGCGTGGAGGGAATAATGTTATCACCCTATTTATTTTATTTGTATTTAGAAATGCATTTGAAACGAGAAAGATTTTTGAAGTGAAACTTCTTTAACGACGTATCTGTTTGAATTTTTGTTACAATAAAGGGGAAATGATCCAATAGAGGAGAAATTTAAGAGACAACCCTTGAGGGGCATCTTGCTGCCCAGAGAGCAGCCCCTTGGACTCCGTAGTGTGTTTTACAATAATAATTTAAATTTTCTAATTTTAATAAATTATATTTGTCATGAGCTATTAGTGGATGGGGCTCACACATTTTTATTTATGTCTAATATCTATCTGGTTTTCTTCTATAACCTAATTAGCTAGCTAAGTGTGAGTCGGTAATCATACCGAGGGTTCGTTACCTTATAACTCTCAAAAAACTTGATTATGAAGTTTGTTCTTATTTGGAGAGAACGAATGAATTTATGGTATTTTTTCCTATAATTTTAAGTTAACCCGTTTCTAAACGCCGAGAGGTACAATTATTGCCTATAAGTGGTCACTTTTTAGATCTCTCTCACCCTCGTTGTCATTTTAAATTGGATTAAATATTTAAAAATCAAACTTAATCCTACTTAAAGAGATTTCTATTACAGGGAAACCTCTCATAGTCTAGGATAAAAAGTATTTTTTTTTTTATTTTTGACCGCAGATAAAATTCCAATCATTCGATTATTTTTAATAGGATTTTTGATTTGAGGTAGAATTAATACATTTGACTTCTAAATTTCAAGATTTTATGCTATTTAGTTTGCGAGCTACAATGCTGCGACAGATTGAAAGAAAGAGGGACATTGTAGCGACACTAATATCTAACATTATAATAATTGGCTTGCACTACGAGGACGGCGTCATCTCCCTGATTGGCCGTGCTTTGGCGTTAAATAAATTCGGGGGAATTAAAAAATAATTTAAAATCCAATTTTCAAGGGTGTTAAATATTATTTTATTCCATGGGTGTAGCTCCCTTCGGCGTGCTTCGAAGCTGGTTTTAAAATATTTTAAATGGAACCCTAAAAAGTCGTTTTGATAGGTAGCAAAATATTTATTTGTCATCCTTAAACAAGGAAGTGAATATATTTAGGGCTTCTAGTATTAATTAGTTGTCAGAGTGGGTATAGTCGTTGCCTATGAATCAAGCCTGCTTTGGTTCAAGTCGGGCTCAATGCAAATATTTGACTGGATATAATCTGATTAGGGAATGCAATCCCGATCTCGCGGGATCTCGGGCTATTTTACGAGATCAATCCCGGAGCATAAATTGGCGAAATCTCGCGAGATTGACGAGATTGAGAAGCAGCAGCCAGCTACGCATTACGCCTGTACTTTGTTTTTTAATGAGCTATTTCCAAAATCACCCCTAGAGCTAGTCTTTTAAATAAGTAATTTTGACAATAAATAGCTGAGGTATTGTTTTATTTTTATTAATTTCCAAAAAAATAAAAAAAATAAAAAGCAGTTAATGGTAATAATAAGTAAATGATTATAAAGAATAAACTTTTTTTTTAATGTTGTGTATTACTTAATCACATAACACTCTAAGCAGTTTTCATGACGTTTCAGTTTTCCGAATAAAAACAATAGAGTTTTTTCAAAAAGTACTCGAGATCTCAAAAATGCCGAAATCTCGCGAGATCTCGAACATGCGATCTCGTCTCGAGATTGCATTCCCTAAATCTGATCCAAACACCAATTGACACACACACACATATACATATTCATAATTTTTTCGACTTGCCAAAATGGACATTTAGTTCCCGAAGACAATAAAAAAATAAAATAACTCCTCTAGCAAAATTTTTCAATCTGTTTAGACTTTAGTCATCAGAGTATGTAATTTATTTCTGATAAAGAGAAAAATTAAATAAATAAAATGTTAGAGTCTTTATAAACGAAATAGCTACATGACTACGTCCTCTATGAGCTGATTTAAACCAAAACCTTACTGAGACATATTTTTATGTATCTAGCATAAGTTTCATTGTTCATTGTTCAACGATTTGGAAAATAAAATTCTTCCGGATCAAGTCCAGATTGTGGATTGTGGCATTATAAGATTGATTTTTGTTTTTAATTTATTCGAAATTTCGTTATGAAAATAGTTTTAACTGTTTTTGAAGTATTTCGAAAAACCGAAGCACAAACACCAATTTTACGCACGATTGCAAACTTTGTCATAGTCAGTATTGTAAAGTAAAAATTATACAATCGAGCATTGAAATGCTATTGTTTATGTTATTATAATTTTCATTAAACAATCCTGGTGTATCGATTGTCCATTGAAATCTCTTGCTTTTGTCTTTTAATGATTTAATAATAGCAAAAGTCTTATGCTATTTCAAATATGTATATGTGTATGTCCTAATGAAAACAGGGTTTGAGTTATCGACAAGTTTTATTCAAACGAAATTAGCCAGACGAAACAGAATTAATGAAAAAAATAAAAAATAAAAACAAAAAAAAAAATAATAATAATAAAGGATGTGTTGAAAAAGAGAATTCATCTCCGGAGACTGTTATTAGAGAGGCAAGCAAAGAAAGTATCTTGACTTAAATTAAACCAAAAGAAAAGAAAAGAAAAAATTAGAATCATTAAGAAAATATTTTCAAGGATTTCAACTTAGGGAGGGAAAAAATTAAGTAAAAAGAAAAATAATTTACAAATGTAGGTATGAAATTTAGTCTCGGGAAGCATTAATTGGGGTACATGTAAATTTTGAAAAGTTTAACAAATTGACCAAAAGCCAGATGAGAAAGGCTTAAGCACGTTCTGAAATCAATAGGATAGGGCCCCCAAATGGTAAAATAGGTCCAGGCAAATTTCGGGGGGGGGGTTAGTTAATCAATCATAGGTTAGGGGGAGTAAATAGGAGACCTGACAAGTTCTAATAAGCTAATGAAAGAATATGTTCTAAATTTAATTAAAGAAAACACTTTTATAATCAAATATTAATAATAGCTATCAATGAATTATTTTTGTTAAAGATTAGGTACTCTTAAATTTACCTAATTATCTTAAAAATTAATTCTGTCATTATACATTTAACCCTCTAGTTCTAGTGCATAGTGTTGCATATCTGCAACATGATTCTTTTTAGTGTTTAGCACACTCTGTTGAAGGTTTATTGGACTAAAACTTTTTGCAGATGTAGTACACCATGTCTATGATGAAATATAAAAAATTTAAAATGATAACTTAACAAGGATTTAAAAACATGTGTTTTCTCATATATTGGTGGCAGCCAGCAAGTTAATAAGAAATCAGCTTCTATTTTATTTTGTTTATAGTTATTTTAATTAGTACTTTAAAAATATAATAAAAATCTCTGGTTTTCTAAAAAGTATGTAAATGACGAATATTTATAATAAAACGTAATTATTTATTATTTAGCTTATTTAAGGCTATTTTAAATTATTTTAAGCCTAATTATTTCTTGGTGATTATAATTATTTCGGGCTAATTGGGAATTTTTTAAATATTTTTCCAGTGATCTAAGGGCAGTAATAATTTAAAAAAATATTATCTACTTGAAAAAAAAATAATGCACTAGAGGATCAATTTGGAATCTTCCCCCTACTTCAAATATCTATCAATTTCAAGTTGATAGTCATTCTAACTTATATTTCATTGCATCCAACAGAGGAAAACCTCATTGAATCGTCCTTGTGATATACTTACATTCTCGTAAGGTCTTAAAAGGCATCAATGCGAAATTTGGAACAGACCGATCAAAGGATCTAGGAAATGAAATTTTATTTTTTTGAAATCTCCTGTTTTGGAAACAGAATAATCTTTCTACGACCTTTGAGTAAATTCACAAAGAGAAACAAAGAGGTTGTCCTCTGCTTGATGCAAATAAACATACACACATATATATCGAGATGATATATCTGTATATATATTATTTATTTGTTTGAGACTATAGTTTCGAAGACTTGGTCTCATCATCAGTCTTTCTTCAATTATAAATGTTTTTCATGGAGTCAATATCATATGGATATTGAAAACTTGGTGTTCCTTCGTCACTGCTGGTCGGCTAGGAACCAATGAAGCTTTATTGGTTCCTAGCCGACCATGCAGTGACGAAGGAACACCAAGTTTTCAATATCCATATGATATTGACTCCATGAAAAACATTTACAATTGAAGAAAGACTGATGATGAAGACCAAGTCTTCGAAACTATAGTCTCAAACAAATAAATAATATATATACAGATATATCATCTCGATATATATGTGTGTATGTTCATTTGCATCAAGCAGAGGACAACCTCTTTGTTTCTCTTTGTGAATCAACAACTCTGCTACTCTCGGCAAAACAAAAACTTTTCAATTTGAGTAAATTATTCGAGATAGCAGAATCCAGACAAGCAAATAAAGGCAGAAAAAATCATATGTGAAAAAAAAATTTCTACACGTTTTAGATATTAGAATAAGTAAAATAATTTTTTTGAGTGAATTCAATACTTTGATCGGCCCGCAATTGAAGTATTAGTTAAGTAAATATTAAAAAGTCATTAAAATATCTAAATATTACCAGCATGAATAGTATATACGTTGAAGGTTTCAACAATTTTCATCAGCAGAAGTAAGCAAATTGAACAAATCGAACACTCAAAATGAACAGCGAGAAAAGACAATTATACACCTGCCCGGCTGCCTTCTGAACTCAAACTGAATTAGAAAGAATGGCAAGAGGAAAGAAAACAGTTAACTGATTAGACTTATCATGTGCGAAAGTAATTCCAGAAAAAAAAAACATTAAAAAGTGCCCAATCAATAACAACACTTCTTCAAAATAATATTTTAATTCCTCTATAATATAATGAGTGAGATGAGGTAGGGGAGGGGGGGAATATAACTCTAATATATTTCTAATATATTTGTACATAGTAAAATAATAAAATGTTAGATATTTTTCTATTCCAGTGAAAAATCAACATAATATATTCTAGGGGTAAGGGGGTTGAATCCCTTCTTCAGCCTTGCTATTTGTATTGATATATGTTGTAGTAAAACGGGTTCTTACTAGTTAAAACGCGTTTCACTGAATACCTTTGTGGGGATTAGAATTTACTGATGTTGGTTGAGTTTGGTTCAAAGGTCTAGAATCTTCATTTTTGACTTCCGCCTCATTTTGGGTGTTTATTTCCAAAAAATTTTAAACAAAAATCTCAAAAATTACATCCTCTACAACTTTGCTTCTAATTTTTGACATTTTCGTTTAAAATTTTTTGAAAATAAACACCCAAAATGAGGCGGAAGGTCAAAAATGAAGATTCTAGAACTTTGAACCAAACTCAACCAACATCAGTAAATTCTAGTTTCCACAAAGGTATTCAGTGAAACGCGTTTTAACTAATAAGAATCCGTTCTTACTAAAAACGGGTTTTTACTGCAACATATTACTTTTCTATCCTTACGCTTGGTGTACTCGTAAATGGATAGGCTGATTACAGACATACGGAAGAATTAGGGTTAAAAAGAAATCGATGTGTACATCACATCACAATATCAAAATTTTAATATAAGAATTTTACAAAAAATTTACTACATTTTCAACGTCCTGGAGCACGTCAAATTGGTGCGCCCCTTATACCTTTTTTATTTAATTAACGGGAAGTTCCACCCTTATATACAAAAGTAATATTTTTTTTATTTGAGTGAGATGAAGTGGGGAAGGGGATATAAATCTCTCTTTCTAATATATTGGTATATAGTAAAATAATTAAAATGTTAGATATTTTTCTATTCTAGTGAATAATCAACATAATAATTATATTCTCGGGGTAAGGGGGTTGAATCCCTTCTTCAGTCTTGCTATTTGTATAAACTTGATGTACTAGGCCAATTACAGGAGTACAGAAGAATTTGGATTAAAAAAATTTCGATGTGTATATCACACAACATCTAAATTTGAATATAAGAATTTTACCAAATAATCAGTGACGTAGCTAATACATTTTCAGCGTCCAGGAGCAAATAAAATTGGTGCACCCAATACCTTTATTTATTTAATTAATTAAAGGGAAGTTCCTACATTTTTTTTTGGCTTTTCGGCCTTTCTAGCCATAGGCCAATTTACGATACTATTTATTATATTTTTATAAATTTGTCTCTGCACTGGGGTCAGATTTTAGCCGGATGCCTCGAGTAGGATTCGAACCGGACCCGGCTCTTGGTTAGCAGGCTGACACGTTCCACCTATCCGAACCCGACCCCCCAACCTGAATTTTGGGGTCGCTAAACTTAGGGCAACAATGACAATGAAACAATGAAAAAATTATTTTTTTAAATTTGTCTCTACCCACTTTACAAATATTTCAATTTTTATTTATTGCAATAACAGTAATAAATATAAACTTTAAAAAATTGTCAATAATTTGAATTAAATTTTTAACATTCATTTGAACTTTCTAGTAAACAAAATACGCTTGAGACTAGGGCCCTGTCAGCCTATGTGAGGGCCATGGCCATATACATTATCACTTGAAAACGAAGAGACACCGAAATGTCGTGAATAAACTTTAAAAGTTTTACTAAGTTTAGTCAAATCCGAAAGAATTGTCCAGTTGTTCAATCTGACCATCAAAGTATAGGTCATATAAAAAGTCTCCGCGGTCCGGGCTATACGGTGGATGCATCAAAACTTCCCAACCAAATTGACATCCACCGTATAGCCCGGACCTTGCACCGTCTGACTATCATTTGTTTTGGTCTCTGCAAAACTCTCTTGATGATAAAAAATTGGCCGACCGAAGCGCCGCTGAAAATCACTTGGTCAAGTTTTTCGAAGATAAATCACAGAAGTTCTACACCGATGGAAGTATGAAGCTACCCAAAAAATAGCAAAAGGTCATAGATAATAATGGTCAATATGTACTTGATTAAAATTGATTTTCAATAAAGAAATTTTTTGTTCTAAAATTTACCAAAAAACCGCGGAGACTTTTTAAATGACCTAATATGGATATTTATTCATATCAAAACACTTTTTAAATTGATTCTTTTCAAATTAATATCAATCTCTTTTATGACTACATTAAAGTAAAAATTCTAGTCGTAACTTCTACTGGGTATTAAAAAACCAAAAGGGTTAAGAAAAAAAATGTGGAGAATTTATAAATTTAAGTTTTTTCTACGTGAAAATCGAAATAAATTGAAGTTGTAATAGCAAAATAAATTTCTGAGGAAATGTGTTTTGTGTGATAAAATCTTAAAAAAATAAATTTGGAAATATATATAGAGCTATATATCTATATAGAAAGATTACCTCAAGGTTTTATAGCTTTGCTTCACTCTTTTTCTCGGTTTCTATTTTAAAGCCGATATTTCCCAGTGGATGTTTTTCCTTTATATACTTAAGTACGTTTGTATGTGGAATTTTTTTTTTAGATTTTAGAATGCACATTGCACAATAGTGTTTTTGAAGAATTGCCTATATAAACAAATCCAAACAAACAGTAAATGACCCACTAGGGAATCTAAAAAACAAGTAAAGTGGCATTCAACGAGAGGAAACTTCTCGAAATTGAATATTTTATTTCAATATGACTTAAGAAATATTTTCGTTTTATTATGTCTATGTAAAATTATTTACTTTTAAAATAATATAATAAATAAATTCGATTATGATAAAAAAAAGAGATTTATATAAAAATTTTAATAAAGTTTTTGTTTTAGACAGATAATAGGGTTTGGTTATGCATTTGTGCAGAAGTAAAAAAATAAATAAATAAATAAAAATCCTTAGGGGCGAATTCAGGAGGCATTTTCACCCTCTGAAAAATCATCTAGCTTACACTATATATATATATCAAAATAAATTCACAAGACCCTAATACATACATATATTGCATATTTTTATATATACCGACTTAAAAAAATATATATAAAAAAAATAGATTTTAGTTATACATATATCGGGTGAGTTTTTTATCTTGAGACAGTCTTATAAGTCAAAAACAGTGCATTATATGAAAAAAAGTTTCACATAAAAATTTATTTATATCAAAGGGTAACCAAACTACTACTATTGTTTGTCGACCTAGAACAAGCTTTTAAGGGTAGTTTAAGTTCAAGTTCTGTTTTTTTAAATGGAAAATATGAAAGTTGTTCAGTTTTTGTTTTTTTTAGATTTAGGCTATGTAAAGAAAAATATAGGACTCCATTTAAAAAACAGAACTTGACCTTGAAATACCCTTGAAAGCTTGTTCTAGGTCGACAAAAAATAGCGTAGTTTAGTTTCTCCCTTGATATAAATAAACTTTTATTTGAAACTTTTTTATATAATGCACTGTTTTTGAGTTATAAGACTATCTCAAGATAAAATAAACTGCAACGGATCGTTGCTAAACTTTATCCAAATTCATTTGAAATATTAATATGTTCTTGAGTAAAGTACTTTAAAATATAATTTTACTAAAAACTTTATTTAACCTTATTTGTGGTCCCCAAGGTACTTAATTAGGATATTTAATTTCATCAAAATTGGTTAAGTCATTTTCAAGATATTTAGAAAAAACTAAAAAAGTACTGAAATAAAGTACTAATGTTTGTGGACCGATATGTACCAAAAACTAATCGGCGCTTCATTTTGTTAAACTAATGGTAGGTTTTCAATTTCATTTCAATCAGCGCAAAGGTGTGGAAAAAATCGTGGACGAAAAAAACGATAACACACACACATACATACAAGCACTTCCAAAAAAATAGCACTTTTTGGCCTCTCGATGAGATTCCAGGTAATTTTTGGCAAAACCGTCACGTGCTAAAATTCAATCTCATTGAATACTTCAATTTGTGACCTTAATTGAGTCATGAGTTCCGTAGTCTTTACCTGAGGACCCTTTGAAGTCGCGCTTGCCGCGAGAGCGATTCCAATACTTTCTCCCATGCTTCGCATTGGATAAAGTAAAAAAACTCACCCGATATATTTTTTTTTTCAACAATTAATCTAAGTTGCAGGGATAAGCGAAAACTTGTTAAAGAGACTTTGCCGACGTATAAATTTTGGTCATGAATGGGACAGAGGTGCAGATTTTAGCCAAATTTCAGCTCATTAGCTACAACAGTTTCTCAAAAGGAGAAATTAATAAGGTTGTCCTCCGTTTGAAGCAAATAAACAGCAGTTATATATGAATTATTTTTTAGAGTGTCTAGTTTCAAAGGTTTGACCTTAATCACAGTCTTTTAATTGTAAATTTGAGGGAAAAGTGAAACTTTTTCAAGACTCTTTACACTGTTTGCAGTTTCGGTGAATAATATAAAACAGACCTGATTGATTGTTTTATTATTTTTTAGTATAAAATAACGGAATTAAATCTTAGAAATTATTCAAAAAATATTTCTTAGAATAAAATAAAAAAATAAAGCTGAAATTTAATCAGTTCTCCGCATTAGAAATGTAAAATTTTAGCACAAGAACGTACTTTCTACGACTGTTCCTCCTTAAAGTTGCTCTGATAGACCGCGCAAGTCAAAATAAAATCTAAATTTTTTTTCGACTAAAATTAAAAATTTTAACACATAGATTAATTATTTTAATTTAGATGTTAGCTAAAATCATTTTTAATCAGATATATGAAATAATGTAATTAATCAAAAATGTCTTTTGACTCGAGTCACGTGATTTATTTATTTTTAAGTGAAGCGGACTGATATTTTCGAACATTTAGATTTAAATATTTACAAAACCCTGGGTTAGAAAGTTTTTTTTAACGTTTACCTACGATAATTTATCTATATATGGTAAATAAAAGTTTTTTGTTTTTTTTCTCATCATACGATTTGGCTAGATTAATCGAAATATATCAGCCAACATTCCCTATTCACTACTTGTTAACAGTCCAATTTTTAATAATTAATTACATTAATGTCCTAAGTTATCGTGGGTTCTGAATTCAGTCAGTTCAGACACACAGTCAGAAAAAATCATAATTGAAAATTATTATTCTCCACATACCAGTCATTTTTTAAAACAATGGGCAAAAAATGAAATTGTTTTAGTTAATTCAATACCTAGTATAAATTCGCTTGACTCCAAAACAAGGCTTTTACTACTTTCCATTCTAGAGTTATCGTTGAAAAAATAGATATCTTCTGAAAATGATTTTTCTACACAATTCTAAAAACGAATGAAAAAAAAAATTATGACTACAAAAATAATGAATTGTAGGTATATATGTCGAGCGTACCGAACAACCCTGTAAAAACAGCTGGGTTTAGCTTTAAGAGTAAATAAGCTGACGTGTTCTGATGTGGCCATCCACTTGACTTTACCATACAACCTGGCCCCTCACTTATATTTAATATTTAATAAAATTATTTATAATCATGTAGGGGGGGGGGTTAGTTTTTGCATTTTTAGACTCCTGGGACGAAATTTGGTTGAGTTTGGTAAATGGACAAGATTTTCATTTTTTGACCCTTCGCACCCCCCCCCCCATTTCAGGCGGTTAGTTTTTGCATTTTTAGACTTCTAGGGACCCACTGATTATGTATACAAAATTTGGTTGAGTTTGGTAAATGGCCAAGATTTTCATTTTTTGTCCCTCCGCTCCCCCCCCCATTTTGGGCGGTTAGATTTTGCATTTTTGGACTTTTGGGGGTCCACTGATTATGTATACAAAATTTGGTTGAGTTTTTCAAACGACCTAGATTTTTAGTTTTTAACCCCCCACCCTCGACCCGCCTTAATTTTGGGTCGATATGCACCAAAATCTAATCAGCTCTTAATCTCAATGACCAAAACTACGTGTGAAATTTGGTTTCGATATTCACACTAGTTTTTGAGCTAGCTCGTCCACAAATTTGGTAACGCACAGACTAACTAACTAACTAACTAACTAACAGACATTTTGACAAAACAATTATTATCTCTAAAAATATAATTTTTTCGATGTTCACTTTTTAGAGTTTTTTTGTAGACCGAAATGCCATGGTTTCGCTCAATTTTTTTAATCGAAATAGTTTCAGCCGTTTTTTAGATATTTTGAAAAAAAGAAGAAAAAACACTTTTTTCATGCACCATTACAATACTTGACCATACCCTGTATGGTAAAGTAAAAACACAATATACGAAAAATTGGAGACACAAGATATTGCATTTCCACAATCGAAATGAAAATCTATATATATTACATAGTATAGTACATATATTGCCAGTTTTTTTCAATTTTATTTGATATAATCAATACCTATAGATGATATGAAATCTTATCGAAAGTCATTTTATAGACAAATGAATTTCAAATCAAAGAAATTGCATTTTGAAATTACATTAGTAGTAAATTAAAAAAAATCGTCTTTAGTGAGTATGCACTTTATATATGTAATATCTTTATTTTATCATTCACTTTTGAAAATCGTAATCTAATTAAGAAGCGAATTTAAAATCTTTAAAATAATTGATTATTTATCAGTTATATGATGAAATATAAGCATAGTACTAGAAACGAAGTCACTCTTTTAATTAATATCTAATCATTAAATTAAATTTGCTAGCAAAATTAGAAATAGAAGTGTGGTTTTAGAATATTTAAATTCAGAAAATCTTAATTTCTGAACTAATATAATACAAAATTTGTGGTCTCTTTTAAGAGCTGGAAATCAGATCGAAACACCGTGTTTTAGAAGAGAAATCGGAAAATATCGGTGAACCGCGACCTAATATCGTGTACACCTACTTCCGCTTTCATTTCCAAGTAGAAGACAATAGATGAAGGGGCAAATTCCAAAATAATTCCACATAATTCGAAAAACGTGTACACCTAATTCCAATCAAGGTTCACCCCTGGGAAAATACTAAATTCAGTTTTCATGCCACACGCTGTGCACAAGTATTATTGAGAGCATGTATTAATATAAACTTGTTGGACAAATTTCAGTTATTTAAAATTATATCGAATTCAAAACTCAATTTTGTTTTATTTCTTTTTTTGTGAAACCTACCTCGTATCTTACTCAAGTTTTATTATTATATTAAAATTATTGGATAAAAATGTTTCCCCAAGTACCAACACCAAATTCCTTAAAAACTATTCAGTTATTTAGTTATAACTGTTTGCTCATCATGTGAAAATTTGATTTATATCACATTTTATTCATTTTTGACACTAAGTATTAAACCTAGAAAACCAAAATTATAATGAAATAAAGAATTTTAATAGTAATTGGAGACTCGTAGAAGGTCCACACTGTTCCTTAAGCCAAGGTTTCCGTTTTGTATATAATTGTGGTTTGTGTGAATTTTGAGGTGTTTCCGAAACACCTCAAATTTCACACAAACCACAATTAAAAATTTTATATGAATTTTTTGGTTCTTGAGTTTTTGTGGGTTTCTTTATCGAAACAAATGAACTATTGGATAAAAATCAAGGTTGAATTATTTCCACGTTTCTGACATTTCTAATACTATAAGTAAGAACAATATTAAGCGAATATAAAAGACATATTAGCCGATGTTAGTAGCGTTAAGAAATTACTATAGAAAATCAAGAGTAGTCATAGAGATAGTCATCTATTAGATCCGAGATGTTATGGATTATTTTTATTATGTCAGAAGGGTTGTTTCACACCCCCCTTCGGGAATCGAACCCGAATGCCTAGAGTGCAATCCGGGCACCTGGCTTGACCTCCGAAGTGACCACTTCTGACATATTGCACGAAGAAAAATTATATTCAAAGAATCGATCTTCATCATTAAAAAAAGAGAAAAATGATGCATCAGATCGATTCTTTGAATAAAAATTTTCTGCGCGCTATATGTCAGATGTGGTTCACCTCGGAGTGCAAGCCAAATGCCCGGGTTGCATTTTTGGGATTTGAGTTCAATTCCCAAAGGAGTGAAAGAGGAATTGCTCCTTGGAGGCTTGCTGTACTCCTTCTAGCCTATATCAAGCTTAAGTTTCGAATTTAGTAGCTCTGAGACTTATGGTTACGAAACGCAGGGGGGTACATACGTACACACTGACCAATGGATTTTTGGCCCCATTTTGGCCTCTGGGGACCAAAACTTCCGGTTTTATGTCCTAAATCCGATTTTCAACTAATAAGGGCGATTCCTTCCACCTAGAAGTTACAAAATGAAATTAACTTTATTCATCTCTGAGATACAAGCTCTCAAAGAGTCAGGACCCAGGCAGGCGATCGCAATACTTCGCCATTATATTCTATGAATATAAATGTGAAAGTAAAAATTTGGTGTAGTTATTTTGTTAATAATTATTATTTATCTAAATAGGTCAATGTGGTATTTACTGAATATTCAATATTATAAAATAATAAGGTAGGCAAAGTTAATTTAGCCTTCTGATTATTTAAAATTATTAACAAGTGTTTATTGAATGTGTGCGAAAGAATTAAAAATGTCCTTGGTTTTCATTATGATGAGGCCAAACAATGAAAAAATTGTTCTGCATTTAAAAGCGAAAAATATAATTAATTTTCTAATTTAAAATATTTAATGCAAAGAAATGAGTGTCACGTTGAGAAAGAAAGATCGAATTTATTGTCAAAAATCATTTTTTGCTTTCGTTATATGTTGCATATTTGGACGTGATTGTCTCAAGGGTCTGACTAGTTGCCCGGTAATCAAAGTAATCATAGTGCTTGGGTTCAACTCCCCAGGGGACAGGACCCTCCTACATGCAATATAAACATATCTATTAAAATCTTTGATTCGACCTAAATTCATTTTAGTTAAAATATTTAATAAATTAAAAATAATATTCAATTTGCTTTTTGGTATTAAAAAATCTCTATTTGAAGAGACAAAAGAAAAAAGTTCGTCCCTAACCTCAAGGGACAAATTTCCATTACAGAACGCACTTTAAGCGAAATATTATCCTAAATTCTTTATACTCCAGGCAAATTACGTGAAAAAATGGCATAAACAGGAAATAATTCCCGGTAAAGATTTTATTGCTGGAATACTTTATTGGTACTCCAATATTACTACCCTAAGTTTTCCCCCAAATCTGAGTTGTGGAAATTTTTCTACGCCCCTCAAAATGAGAAAATTTCAGAGTTTTTTCAGCTTTTCTTGAATAACTCTAAAACGGCTTATCAAATCAAAAAGATATTCATTAGATAAATTAAGGCTCTTTAAATTACCCATAAAATGATAACAATTTTATCTATTTAGGTTAAGTAGAACCGGTACTAGCGCCTGTCAAAAAACAGCCCTCGGGACCACTTTTGAATATCCCTAAAACTCGTACTTTTGTTCGATTTTTTCCCATTTTGACCATTAAGGAGCACGTTTTCGACAAAGACCAGCCTATACATTTTTAAACTAGATTAAATTTTCTACAATGTGAAAAAAGTTTCATCTTAATTGGATAATGGTAACCCGTGCCGCAATGAGGTTGAAGTTTGCAGTTTTTTGTAAAAAATGGCAGTTTTTCCTTAACAAAATGAAAACCACTCATTCTTGAAACTTGATTTTTGTCTCATTCTCTAGTAAATCTTGTTGATTTGAACGTTTACTTGGACCACTTTTTGTATAAAACTCTTACATTTATAGATATCCAGCATTTTCCATGACGCTTTTGAGGATTCGGATCATCTCCTGTCCGAAAATGTAGGATATCTATAAATCTAAGAGTTTTATCAAAAAAGTGGTCCAAGTAAACGTTCAAGTCAACAAAATTTACTAGAGAATGAGATAAAAATCAAGTTTCTAGGATGAGTGGTTTTCATTTTATGAAGGAAAAACTACAAACTTCAACCTCATTGACTGGCACGAAATTTTCAATCCAATTAAGATGAAACTTTTTATATTGTAGAAAATTTAATCTAAGTTTAAAAATGTATATGGTGGTCTTTGTCGAAAACGTACTCCTTCATGGTCAAAATGGGAAAAATCGAAAAATACAGTTTTAGGGATATTCAAAAGTGATCCCGAAAGGGCTATTTTTTGACAGGCGCTAGTACCGGTTCTACTTAATCTAAATTTATAAAATTGTTATCATTTTAAGAGTAATTTAAAGAGCCTTAATTTATCTAATAGAAATCTTTTTGATTTGATAAGCCATTTTAGAGTTATTCAAGAAAAACTGAAAAAACTCTGAAATTTTCTCATTTTGAGGGGCGTAGAAAAATTTCCACAACACAGATTTGGGGAAAAACTTAGGATAGTAATATAGGAGTACCAATAAAGGTATTCCAGCAATAAAATCTTTACCGGGAATTATTTCCAGGTTAAAATCGTAATTTGCCTGGACTGTTAACTTATTTAAAATATATTAAGCATTTGAAAATTAATTAATACCTCGGGAAACACAATAATTTTCTGTTATTTAATTGAGAATTCTGAAATATAATTGGGGTTTTCTCAAATACACATGGAAAAGATGTAATTGGAAAACTAGATAAACACACTCACTCACATAAACGTACGTTTTTGTATGATGTGTAATGGGAAAGGGAGTCTCCTTTATAAAATTAGTCTTTCAGTCAAATGAAAAGTATAAATGATTCAAGTGTAGGAGGATAAACTTTTTAATTCAAATTTATTTAATGAAAGCTGATGCGCCCGCCGCGCACACTCTTTGTGGCCGGTTGTTCAACATCTATTCAAATCCAAGCAAAACAACTTGAATAAATAAATAAGCTTTCTCAGATAAATCAAGTGTGAATAATCATGCCATATTTAAGTCCACCACACCCTCCCCAGTAATTGATAGAAGCGTCAGAGAAACATAACTCTCAGCCTTTCTGCTGCCACTGTTATTGCAAAATCCGCACTTCAAGGTGAACGAAACTTCGGTTGTTTCACATTTTGTTCAACGTGTAGTTAACATAACTTTGCGACCTCATATAGTTCAGTATTATTTTTCATAGTTACTGAATGATTTTCTTGTATTATCAAACCTACTACTAATATAATCGAGGCATTCCATGCCAAATCGGACGGTTTGAAAAAATTTAATTTTTGATTTCTTTCATTTTTAAACATTTTTTTAGTTAATCAAAAAAACTCTTCGTGGTAAATTTTTAAATTTTTTTGATCAGCGGTTTAAAAGATATCGAATTTCGGTTTTTCGCTCATAAGTTCTTCAAAAATGGTCCAAATTCAAAATGTTTTTTTTTTTACATACTTTTTATAAAAAAAAATACAAAAAAATTATTTAAAGTGTTTTTATATGCGATTTTTGAGTTTGAAAATTTTAATCTTGTTTTTGAAACTGTGTATGTCTACTAGGGTGCTCCTTATTTTGATTATTTTCGAATATTTACGCGGACAGGGGCTCATATGGTTCTAAATAAATAAATAAAAAAAAAATATCCCTCAAGTCTCAAGTCTCCATCTCAATTTCAACCTAGTGCTACACAACGATTAAATCTAAATAACATGGGGTTTTTGGCATTGAACGATCAATTTTTTATTCCAGGCAAAGCAATGGTTCAAAAAATTTGAAATTTTATAGACTTTATTCTTATAATAGTGGCTATCCCTCAGAATTTTTACAGATTTTTAACTATTATAATTTTGGTGTCTATAACTTACTAATACTAAGATATAGCAGTATCTTATCTAGATGTAACACCAAAATTCTAATAGCTAAAAATTTGTAAAAATTCTGAAGGATAGCTACTATTAAAAGGATAAAGTCTACAAAGTTTCAATTTTTTGAACCATTACTTTGGCCGAAATAAAAAATTGATCCTTCAATGCCAAAAACCCTAAGTTATTTAGATGGGAAACTTAATCGCTGTGTAGCACTAGGTTAAAATTGAGATAGAGACTTGAAACTTGGGGGATATTTTTTTATTTATTTAGAACCATAGAGCCCTGTCCGTAAATATTCGAAAATATCCATAATAAGGAGCATCATACTCTTGATTTTTTTGATTTTTTAAATTAGTGATCAAAAAAATTTCAAAATTTACCAGAAAGAGTTTTTAGTTGGGTACTAAAAAATGTCAAAAAATGAAGGAAATCAAAAATTAAAATTTTTCAAACGGTCCGATTTGGCGTGGAATGCCCCAATTATATTTAAATAAATATAAATATTATTTAAAAAAAAAAAATGAAATTTAAACCTTTTGGGAGGAATTTTCTTTTTCTCAAAGAAATTTTAAGTGCACAGTTTGGGAACCTCTGATCGATCTATGGCATTATTGAGATTTTCATGTGTTGCTATCGGAAAAGGGCATACGTATACTATACAAACAAATGGGTGTTTCAAAGTAATAAATTTTGATTTGCCTATTATAATTATTTAAATTTATTACTAGATGGTCTCTACCTTGTGGTCAAAATCCACCATTTGAAAAATTTAATTGAAAATAAATAATACCTTCAAATAATTTTAGAAAAGGTGTCTATATTCGTGAAGTTATATCATTGATTAACTTTTTCTTAATATTTATTTTAGGTTTTACTACTTAAATAGTCACACCAAAACACCTTTACAATCTTTGGATTCTTTAGAGGCTCAACTGTTTATTTTGCCATTTATTTATTTCATTATTGGTTCTATACTTAGCTATTACTCGATATGTTAGGCAGACAAAGCCTACCGGGAGGGCCAGAATGTTAAAATCACTTAGAATTTTTTTGCAAGTTCGTGTTATATGTGTAAAATAGCATTTTCCAAACATGATTTTTCTGTATTTGAGTCTACCCGAATTCCGACAATTACTATAAATCAAGAATGGAAAGTCGTCCCTCACTTATATTTAATATTTAATAAAATTATTTATAATCATGTAGGGGATGGGGTTCGTTTTTGCATTTTTAGACACCTGGGGGCCTACTGATTATGTATACAAAATTTGGTTGAGTTTGGTACAAGAGCCTAGATTTTCATTTTTTGACCCCCCACCCGCAATTTGGGCTCTTAGTTTTTGCATTTTTAGACTTCTGGGGTCCAACTGATTATGTATACAAAATTTGGTTGAGTTTGGTACACGGGCCTAGATTTTCATTTTTGACCCTACACCCCCCCTCCCTCATTTTGGGAGGTTAGTTTTTGCATTTTTAGATTTCTGAGGTCCCACTGATTATGAATATAAAATTTGGTTGAGTTTGGTAAATGGTCAAGATTTTCATTTTTTGACCCTACACCGCCCTCTCCCCCATTTTGGGGAGTTAGTTTTTGCATTTTTACAAATCTGGGGGTCACTGATTATTTATTCAAAATTTGGTTGAGTTTGCACAAAGGCCTAGATTTTTAATTTTTAACCCTCCTCCACCCCCTTAATTATGGGTCGATATGCACCAAAATCTAATCAGCTCTTAATCTCAATGGACCAAAACTACGTGTGAAATTTGGTTTCGATATTCACACTAGTTTTTGAGCTAGTTCGTCCACAAAAATTTGGTAACGCACAGACTAACAGACATTTTGACAAAAAAATTATGTTCACTTATTAGAGCTTTTTTGTAGAGCGAAATGCCATGGTTTCGCTGAATTTTTTTCATCAAAATAGTTTCAGTCGTTTTTTAGATATTTCGAAAAAAAAGGAAAAAACACTTTTTCATGCACAATTACATACAATACTTGACCATACCCTGTATGGTAAAGTAAAATATTAGATTATAACTATAACTTAATTTTTTATAATAGTTTAAGACTCTACCTATACTTTGGTGAAGTCACACATTACCGTGCAAATTTTTTAAAATGTAAACATTTTCTTAGATCTTGACACTTTCTCTTGAATCATACTACTATTAGTTGATTAGATAAAGTTAAAAAAAATCTCGAAAAAAACTAAAAATTATCTATTTGAAACATGCAGGTTTCTTTTTTTGAAATAAAATATATCATTGACCGACGAATTTCCTTAGCTTATTTACTTTAAAAAATCACATAAATGCTATGTTTGGATGTATATCTTAATACAACGCATTGCCAAATCATAAAAGACTTATTATCAGCTGATTTGAATAAATCAAACTAACTTTTGTATTTAATTATTTTTTTACTTTTTATTTCAAACATTTACGGCTTTCATACTATTTATTTTTTAATTCTATTATTTTTCATTTGTATTTTAACTTTTTATTTCTACACTTCTTTTGACTCAACTGGAGCGAAAGTACCTCCGTAAAATTTTAGAGTTTTCATCTTCACAACTTCTGGTTAAAGAATGCAGAAAATGAGAAAAAAAAAATTATACTGTTTATGGTGATTTATCGAATGAACTGAAATTTAGCAAAACAAGTGTCTATATGCATATATTAATAAGCTTCATCTCTTATTATAAGTTCCAGTTTTTCAGCTGAAACCGTTTGCTAATGAAAATTGCCAAATTACACAAATTTGAGTAGAGAGTACCGATTCTTGAAAAAGTTTTCAGTTCTAATTATGTTATTTGGGACCGTCCATAAATTATGTCACACGAATTTCATGATTTTTAGACTCCCCTCCCTCTGGGTCATTTTCATTGTAGGTATTGTGACGTCACACTAACACTTTAATACCTTAGAATTAATTTTCAGATTGGAATAATAATAACCTGAATTCTAAAAGTATATGGAATTTGAATTTTTTTGAATTTTAATTTGACTTTTGCGAGAGCACAATATTTAAGATCCCCGGGCCCCCTGTCACAGTTCTGAGATGCCCCCTCTTCCCTTATTGTATGACGTAATTTATGAACGGCCCCTTTATATTAATTTAAAAACTTAAGTTAAACACGTAATTATATTAAATCAGGAAATACATATTTAATTCCCAACACTCATGATTCTTTATGAGACATATTTGGTCGAACTGAGGGAGGAAAAAGATAATATTTATTATTAAAGTCCATTGCATCCATATTATTTAATTAATTAAGTATGTTTGCAGGTATTTGGTCAGGAAAGTAGCAAATCAAAAAATTCTCATTGATTTACCCGACGTTTCGCCAATTTTATTTTGGCTTCATCAGGCACCTCAATGAATTATGATTAATTTTAAGATACGCCTGATGAAGACAAAATAAAATTGGGAAACGTCGCGTAAATCAATGACCATTTTTTGATTTAATACTTTCCTGTCCAAATACCTGCCAACATACTTGATTGATAATATTTATTTTCAAGACAATTTATATTGAAAAAATTTCAAAAATTATATTTATTTCCACTTTAAATTATTATTACAAAGGCGAAATTTTGCATAAACGTTTACTAATATAAAAGAATTGTAATTATTTCATATAAGAATATAATATTCAAAAAAAATATATATATATTCATAGAGTTGAGTTGATTCCAGTTATACTGTTTGCATCAAGCTGGAATTGATTGGTGAGGCCTAAATAGGGGATAGAATTGATTGCATAGATTACACACATTCATTGTCTATGTTACACGCAGCAAACCATTAGAGCAAAACAATTTTTCATTGAACTACTATACTTCCATTCTTAAGGAAAAAACTAAATTCAATTTTGACTAAATTGTTATTAAAAATTGAATCGTCTGTTAGTTCAGCTAGCATATTATATTTCAAAATATATAGATTGAAAATAAATTATTCAGATTCAAAATCCATCATAAAAAAAATAAATAAATTTGAAAATTCTTTTGAGTTGAACCACACATAGTGAAATCAAGATGGCTGAAATTTTCGAGTTTATCTGTTAAAGTCGATATGATCGACTTGATTCCAAATAACTCTAGCATCACTTGAAAACGACTTCAGAATTAGAAGCCAAAATGTTGTAAATCAAGGTCCCTCGGCCAAAATGAATTGGCACCTAAAAATTTGTATGCCACGATAAACAAATAAATATAATAATAATTAATAATAAATAAATAATATTATACGTTTTTTACTCAATACCTATTTTTATCTTAAAGTTCTCTATAAATATTATAAACACTTGATATATATAGGTAGGTATATATAGGTAGCTAATAAAGTAAACGTAATATCTACCAACAAATAGTCCTAATATACCTACTTTATTTTTCAAGTTAAATAAAGTTAAATATATTATTATATTATATAGATATAGACACACGGCAGTGTGTCAGCCAAGTTCGGAAAAACGGGCGACGCACCGGCCATGTGTACACAAACCATTTCGAGCTACGTTCGACCCCCCAAAACTCAAAAACTATTAGAACTAAACACTTGAAATTTTGCATGCCTAGTAAGGTCCACAAGGACATCTAGAATCCCAAATTTCATGAATAAATCTATTATAGTTCTTGAGTTATTAAGCTCTGAAAAGTGCCATTTTTAACACTGACTCACTGACATATCAAAAACCTCAAGTACTTCAGCAGATCCTAGAATGCTGAAATTTGGCATACTGGTAGAGTTTAGACTACAATTAAAGGAAAAAATCGAAAAAGTGAAACTTTCCCTTTTTCAGGACCTAAAATGAAGGGGTGAAATTTATTATAGGCTTAATTAACATATACTGAAAATCCAATAAAGCTAGAATGCTGAAATTTGGCATACTGGTAAAGCTTGACACATTAATAAAGGAGGAAATTGAAAAATCGAAACTTTCCCTTCTTCGGGGCCCGAAATGAAGGGGTGAAATTTATGAAAAACCGACCGGGTTTTTAACAAATATTTTATGGGAAATATTTAATAATTATTAATATAAATATAGAAATGTAAATTAAAGGATAAAACTTTTTAAAAATTAATGATATCTGACCAAAAACATAAATGTGAAAAAGGGGCCAAGTTCGGTACAAACGGCTTCGCCGACAAAACAGTAGAAGTTCCATAGCAGTTGCCTAAATCATAGCTATAGGAATGAACAACGTTCTTCAATTAATTTAAAAGAAAATTTGTTACGTTCTTTGATATTAAATTTATAGGTTGGCAAGTTTTAGATCCAACTAAATTTTTTCTAGTATAAAATAGAACAACTAGAAAAGCTAAATTTTTAGCTTGTATTAAATATCATCACGTTAAACGAAAATTATTGACTATTATAACTTGCAGAGTTATAAATTTAATATCAAAGAACGTAACAAATTTTCTTTTAAATCAATTGAAGAACGTTGTACATTCCTATAGCTATGATTTAAGAAGCTATGGAACTTGGTAGCCGTCTAGACTAGACCTTAACTCTTTTGTCGGATAAGACGTTTGTACCGAACTTGGCCCCTTTTTAACATTTATGTATTAGGTCAGATAAACAGTATTTAAGCCATAATGCATAATACCAAAAAAAACCTTTCAATTTAAAGAATTTTTTGAGGTTTATAAATTACCTAAGACAATAAAAATAAGATTTTTAGAAAAAAAATAAGTTACCTTTTGTTTTGTAGATTTTGAAAAGAATTAGACTGGTCCATTGTTCTGTTTCTGACCTGGCTCAAAAAAGACTAGAGAACCAAATTTACCTTTTTTCCTAACTAAATAAAAAAAATATTTATTTGCAAAGAAAACTAATTTCAAATTTAATTTAAGTAACATTACAATTAAATGAATAAAAAATTTTTCTATATCTAAATATAATTTTAAGTTACTTAATTTTCGTATTATTTTTCTCATAGTATTTTTTTTCAATATTAGAATAGAATATTAGAATATTAATAACAAAACAGCAGGTTAACTTCGTTACCACAAGGTCGTATAATAGATGAGAATAAAATTTATAGAAAATTCATTTCTTAGATTAAAAATGAATTTCTATAAGTGTTATTGATAAGATTAATTTTTTGGGTTATAAATAATAAATATTGTCGTTGATTGTTTCTAATTAATATAATTTTGGTATCCAAAAAAAATTGTTTTATTTAAATATTGACAAATTCCCGGTCTGGAGATGGCTACAACCAATAGCCGAAATGTTAGCGGGAGTTCATAAATAAAAAATAAAGAAATAAAGCTGCACGTCTCTTATTTTAACCCCTTCATAAATTAATACAACTACAGCTATAAAGAATTCCTAAAATAAATAAAATCTAAATTCATTAATATTAATTAAAGTAGGTATCTACATAAATTAAAAAGTGGATTTTTTGATTCATTTATTAGCCGATGAAAAAAATTTCTATTTATTTGAAAATACAGTGATTTTATTCACTGGTACCATAATTAAAATTGTTTTAAAATAAATAATAAAAACAAAATCTTTTTAAATTTATTTTTATTTAATTTTTTAGAGCAGGTATTGTGACGATGATGCCCAATATGACCAACCCCCCACTCCCCAATTTGTCTACCTGCTTTGTTTGAGAAGCATATATATATCATTAATGTTCATCTGGAGCTCCCAGTCAACAGTTAAAAAATAAATCCAGATTATTTATCCTTCTCAGAATAAGTGATTCAGTTTTTCTACAAGTATATTTCTCAATTCTTCTCAACATCTGCTGCTTCAATCCAAGTTAAGATTCAGAAATTTATTAACTTGTGTTTGTCTCTTTTATACATGAAAATGTCAATATTTTCAAAAATTTTGAAAATATTTCAAATAGGGAAAATTTCGTTATATTTATTGACTTAATGTATAAGGAAATAATGAATATAAAAATGTGAAATTTTCAGTTTGTTCCTAATAGTATCATCAGCTATATCTGTGAAAAATTGAAATCGATTCATCATAATTTAGTTAACTATAATTCAAACAAGACTCAATGTTGTCTAATTTCTAGGCGCGAAAATAAAGATTTCCCTGATATTCACTTCGATTCGAATACCCTAAAAATGTGTGACAGCCTATCCATGTTAGGCGTCTCAGTCACATCTGACCTGTCTTGGAATGAACACATCTCCTCTGTGGCGAAATCTGCAGCAAGGAAGATTGGCTTCTTATTCAGGTCCAAACGATTTTACAAAGCCCCACAACTTCTCACCATCTACAAGGCCCAAATCCGCCCCTGTCTCGAATACGGCTCACATCTGTGGAAAGGAGCCTCAAAATATTCTCTTGCTACCCTGGATGCAATTCAGAAACGAGCCATCAGGCTAATTAACGATTCTACCCTCACCGACTCCCTCGACTCGCTGGCTCATCGAAGAGATGTCTCTGCCCTTTCCCTTTTCTATAGATACTATCACGGCAGGTGCTCTGATGAGATAAGATCAATAATTCCCCCCAAAGCATGCTTTGCACGTAGCACGCGTTTTGCCGACTCCCAACACTCTTTCGCGGTCAAACTGGAAAAGTGCCGGACCACTTCATTCGCCAATACATATATCCCCATGACTTCAAGGAACTGGAACTCTCTCCCAGCCTCCATCTTTCCCAGCACCTATGATCTTCAAACCTTCAAAATAGGGGTGCATAGACACCTACGTCTACACCCTCTCACTTAATCAACTTTCCCTTCTCTTCGGTAATGCAAGGGTCTTTCGAGATCCATAGGAGCTGCATCTTTACTGGCGCACCCCTTCATGCATTCGATTGCATTAAAAAAAAAAAAAAAAATCAATTTTTACCAGAGTTTTAAAAAAAGTAACTGATTAAAAATAATTGTATGTTTTTCTTTTTAAAACTTTGGCGATTTTGAGGCACGTGTATTAATTAATATTAAGAGCTCAAATTTTAAAGGATTTTGGGGCACGTGTTAATTAAGAGCTCAAATTATACAGGATTTGGGGCCAAGTGTTAATATTAAAATTAACAGCTCAATTTTTACATGCTTTTGGGGAACGTGTTAATTAATTAGTTGAAATTAAGAGCTCAAATTTTACAGGATTTTTTTTTTGTATTTTTTTAAATTTTGTCATTATTTTTGGATTTTCTATTTTATTCTTATGGAAACTACAATTGTTTTTATTGTAGTTTACGAAACGTAAGGGGCAGTGGAAGTCGTAGTTGTCAGGCATCAGACCACCATTGGGCCAAGTGTTAATATTAAAATTAAGAGCTCAATTTTTACATGCTTTTGGGCCACGTGTTATTAATTACTTAAAATTAAGAGCTCAAATTTTACAGGTTTTTGGGGCACCTGTTAATTAAGAGCTCAAATTATACAGGATTTGGGGCCAAGTGTTAATATTAAAATTAAGAGCTCAATTTTTACATGCTTTTGGGCCACATGTTATTAATTACTTAAAATTAAGAGCTCAAATTTTACAGGTTTTTGGGGCACCTGTTAATTAAGAGCTCAAATTTTACAGGATTTGGGGCCAAGTGTTAATAATAAAATTAAGAGCTCAATTTTTACATGCTTTTGGGGTAAGTGTTAATTAATTATTTGAAATTAAGAGCTCACATTTTACAGGATTTGGGCCAAGTGTCAATATTAAAATTAAGAGCTCAAATTTTACATTCTTTTGGGGCACGTGTTAATTAATTAGTTAAAATTAAGAGCTCAAATTTTTCAGGAATTTTTTTATATATAGTATATTTGAAAAGTATCTAGGAGACGCGTAACAAAAAAATTCGAAAATCATTTAAATAAGGACCACGTGTGCATACTTTAGGAAATTTCAGCACTGTGACTTTGAATTTGAATTTTCTATCAATGTCTTCCCGTGTATGGATGGTTCTTACAATCATCAATTTGGTTGTTCTTGTTACTTCTAATACCTGTAAATTCATTTTTAGAAAATAAACTATTCAATATTATTTTTACATTATTAAAGTTGGTATCGGGAAATAAGGACTATATTTTTTATGCAAATAATTTATATTTTATTATTAGTTGAATAAAAGATTTCACTGTCGATGGTAACAGAATTGTTTTTATTT
This sequence comes from Forficula auricularia, assembly GCA_024734495.1. Lineage (NCBI taxonomy): Eukaryota > Metazoa > Arthropoda > Insecta > Dermaptera > Forficulidae > Forficula > Forficula auricularia. The sequence continues at coordinate 99,568 of JALMQS010000768.1, read as the reverse complement.
TAGGTTAAAAAAATAAAATGAGAGATGGAGTCTTCTGTTTTTAAATGAAATAATTTTTAATTATTTCTAGAGACTATAGTTTCGAAGGCATTGCCTTCATCATCAGTCTATCACAAATATTTCAGTATTTAGTTACATTCAAATTAAGATTTATTCATTGAAAATTTTGAAAAATATAATGTTTTTCAAAATTTTCAATGTATAAATTTTAATTTTAATGTAACTAAATACTGAAATATTTGTGATAGATTGATGATGAAGGCAATGCCTTCGAAACTATAGTCTCTAGAAATAATTGAAAATTATTTTATTTAAAAACAGAAGACTCGATCTCTCATTTTATTTTTTTTATATTTTATGCCAACGTTTCATCAACTTTGTTGACTTCTTCAGGGCTCAAATAGTTATCTTCCTTGCATATGTGTCATTGACATAAATCAGATTGAAATTTTTTTAAAACAAGATAACAATTTGAGCCCTATGAACAATTCTTGTATATTTAGTGAAACGCGTTTTAACTAGTAAGAAACCGTTTTTACTGCAACATATATATCAATATATCTATTAGGAAACACTGGTCTATATAAAAATGCTGAGAAAAAAACAATAAAACATAAGAAACTATCTAGAGTAGCCGCATTCCTTAGCTCACCCCTATGGTATGTGCTCTCTCGGATTATGTTTTGCCATTGATCGAATCTTACATTCCGGGTGGCCCTAGTATTATTAATTCGAATTATTTTTTTTTTGTCCCTGTGTCTTGATTCCGATATCCTTTCAAAAATATCTTTTTGATGATGATTTATTTTAATTTTCAGTCATTGTCATTAGAAAGGAATAAACAAACAAGTGTTTTTCAATTTCAATTTATTTTATGTAATCATTTTATTTATTTTAAAGCTCACTTATAGCTTATTACAATTAATTACATAAGAAAAAATTATTTATTGATTGTTTTACGATTAAAAAAATACAAATATATTTAAAAACAATAATATATATTTATTTTAAATCCAAACGTTTTGAGAGAATTTCTTCTTTATTTAATAGAATTTTTAATTTGAAAAAAAAGTTGATTTTTCTAAGACTTTTTAAAGTAGTGTAGCAACTTTTTTTTCTTTTTTTTTCAAATTAAAAATTCCATTGATAAAATGAGAAATTCCCCGAAACGTCTGGATTAAAAATAAACGTTTTGAAGATTATTTTTAAAAGATTTGTATTTTTTTAATAATTACATATATTTATATTAAGAATTTATGTAAAGTTAATTCAATCAAAAATGATTTATTGATTGTTTTACGATTAAAAATAAGTCAAATATATTTAAAAACAATCATATACGTTTATTTTAAATCCAAACGTTTCGGGAAAATTTCTCCCATTATCAATTGAATTTTTAATTTGAAAAAAGTAAAAAAGTTGATTTTTCTAAGATTTAAAGTAGTGTAGCAACTTATTTTTTTCTTTTTTTTTCAAATTAAAAATTCCATTGATAAAGGGAGAAATTCTCCCGAAACGTTTGGATTTAAAATAAACGTTTTGAAGATTGTTTTTTAAAAGATTTGTATTTTTTTATAATTACAAATTTATTATTATTACAAATTTATTATATTAAAATTAAGAATTTATGTAAAGTTAATTCAATCAAAAATTAAATTTTTCATAGATTATTATATTCAAGTTTATTTCTCTAGCATTATTATACAGGGTTATTCATCGGTCTGTCCTCTCTTTATAACTCTTTTATTTTAAGTCAGAGAGAAAAACTCTTCAAATATAATTTATATGATATATTATTGTCTATCTACCGACCATATGCATTTGTATACAGGGTGCTCCGTTTAAGCGCAACAATATGTAATTTTATAATTTCTTAATGGAACACCCAAAATATATTTATTTATTTTGATAGTAAATTAGATTCCCTTTAAAAAAGTATTAAGTAATAAGGGGTCTAAAATTATAAATTAAGAAGTTATTTACTTCTATTCGTTCCATAACTTACTTTATTAATAATAACATGATACAAAAATATCATGCAACGAATAAAGGTAAATAACTGCTTAATTTATAATTTTATCCCCTTATTATTTAATACTTTTTTAAAGGGAATCTAATTTACTATCAAAATAAATATATATATATATATATATATAGGGTATATTTTTGTTTCATTAAGAAATTTAAAGTTACATATTGTTGCGCTTAAACGGAGCACCCTGTATACAAATGCATATGGTACGTAGATAGACAATAATATATCATATAAATTATATTTGAAGAGTTTTTATCTCTGAATTAAAATAAAAGAGTTATAAGAGTTATAAATAGAGGACAAGATCTATGAATCACCCTGTATATACATTTATACATGTGTGTGAAATTTCAGTTTATTAGTTATTACAGCAATAATAATAAAAAAGCTATCTATAATAATTTTCGATCTTCTTGAATGGACGTTATGCGTTATTTCTCCTGAGCTAAAGAAATCGACAGTTTTTGATTAAAATAATTTAAGAAAAATGCTTTTAAAAATAAGAAAGAATTTAGATCCTGAAAAGGACAATTGTGGGTGTAAAACCACCGGTAAAACATGTTGATTAATTTTAGAAGAAATTAAAAAAGGCGTTAGTTGGTCGGCAAGATTGAATTTCCCTACCTTGGCCCATGATGACGACCCCAGTTCCGTTGCTTGAAGAGTCCTCGTGCCAAAGGGCGTAACAAAATTTAGTCGCTCCGGAACATTTCTCAGTTTGTTCGCCTGGTAATCCCTGAATAAAAAAATATATATTTAGAATTTGCATCTCATTGTTCATAGGATAATTTTTATTACATGGCAGAACGCGGTTTGGATTCATCACTTGAGAAGTGAACCCAAGTGCCAAAATTAATCAGGCTGGTCCATAATAACCTTCTGATTTAATTTTTATTTATTTATTTATTTATTTATTTTTTATTTATTATTTAGTTGGTTCATGTCCATTTTAATAATAAATCAAAGATTCACGGGTTTTTGGACAATTTTTTTTTATTAATGTTAAATATCAATTTTCGTACGACGTTTCATCCTTTTTCAGGACTTTTTCAATTACTCAATTACTCAATTACTTAAAACATTAATCGTTGATAAAATAATGAAATCATTGAGACAATAAATAGTGTATTCTATAATAAGTTAACAACCAATTTTCAAAAAACAATATTAAATGATAGAGAAAATTTATTTTGTCTAGTCGTGTTTATTCTATTATTTAAGATTGCTTTTTGAAAATTGGTTGTTAACTTATTATAGGATGAATATTATGAATACACTATTTATTGTCTCGATGGTTTCACTATTTATTCAACGATTAATGTTTTAAGTAATTGAGTACTTGAAAAAGTCCTGAAAGAGGATAAAACGTCGTACGAAAATTGATATTTAAAATATTAATAAAAAATTGTTCAAAAACCCGTGAATCTTTTATTTTTTATTTATTATTTTGTCCCAGTGAACTTAATTTTGAATGAAATTTGTCCCTAACAATCAAATATCCCACAGCACCCCGTAGCGTTTAAGTCTACAAAAAAGCCCTAATGAGTGATCGAAAAAATTATATTTTACGAGATATTAATTATTTTGTCAATGTCTGTCAGTACGTTACCAAATTTTGTGTACGCTTTAGCTCAAAAACTAGTGTGAATATCAAAACGAAATTTTACATGTAATTTTGGTGCATTGAGATCAAGAGCTGGTTAGATTTTGGTTGAAATCCAATCAAAAATTAAGGGAGGGGGGGGGTAAAAAATTAAAATTATAAGATTTTCAAACTAAAACCAAAACAAAAGAAAAATGAAATATACACTGCAGTGCAAAAAATAGAGCCACCAATAAAAACTTTATTAAATAGTAAATAATTTTTAATTTTTTTACAAGTTTCCATACATTATTGAAATTATTACTTTTGCCACTTGTCGTTGACTGAGTCCTTGATTAATTAGGCACATAATCTGAACTGGTTGAACTTTAGAACATAACATATTAAATTTAAAAGTGAATTTATTTTTATTTAGGAAACAAATCAAAGATTTTAGTAGAAATATTTTTACATTGCATATCAGAGGGTTTCGTCCCCTTGGGAATCGAACCCAAGCGCTAACTAAGCTTGCCGGGCTGTTAGCCAAACCCTTAAGACAAATCTCTCTCCGATAGTTAGCGCTTGGGTTCGATTCCCAAGGGGACGAAACCCTCTGATATGCAATGTAAAAATATTTCTACTAAAATCTTTGATTTGTTTCTAAATAAAAATAAATTCACTTTTCAATATTATATAATTGGGTTGATTTTTGAAAAATTCCATCTTTTTTCAAAAAAAGAAACTCAAAAAAGATGCTTAAATCTTTACATTAATATTAAATTTAGTTATTTATTTTATAAAATTCAAAAATAATCAACAATATTTATTGAATAATGTTAGTTTAAGAGTTAATAGAACAAATTATATCGTTATTTGTAAAAATTTTAAAGATAATTTGCTATTTAATAAAGTTTTATTGATGGCTCAATTTTTTTGCATTGTAGTATACTATAAAATGAACCTATAATAAAAAAAGAGTTATTTTTTTTTTGGGGGGGGGCTAGAATTAGGGGTTGGGGGAAGGGGTTTGAACAAAAAATAGAACTATCAATATAAGTCCTAGACCCCTTAATCAATTTGTACGAAATTTCGCAAATGCACGCTATACGACCCTTATGAAAATGACTCACTATGTGAAATTGATAGTGACAGAAAAAAAGGGGTTCAAAAATATTTTCCAACAAAAATCGAAGAAAGCTGATATTTTTAATAAAATAGTCTCATAATTAAAAGGAATTATTATTAATTGCTAATGGGCACAAAAATAAGAGGGGAGGGGGTTCTTCGTGAATACCTAATTATAAATTATTTTATTAAATAAGTTAGTAAGGCAAACCGAATTTGGGGATTCATCATTCGCAACACTAAATTCTTCACAAACACGACTAGTATCAAAACACTTGTACATAAGCTTGGTTAATCTGTATTGATGTATGCATCAACCATTTGGAGACCTAATTTGAAAATGAATATAGCAAGGCTTGAGAGAGTTCAGCATAAGGCGTTGAGACATCTTTCGTATCTATCTGGCAACCCTATGTCTAGATTCGACCACGATTATACAGCAATTAGTGAAACCTTTAGTCTACCAACAATTCTATCTTCCATGGTTGCTTCTGACAATGTATTAACTTACAAAATTATATCAAGCAGAATCCATTGTCCAGAACTAAAGTCTCTTTTTACTTTAAATAATCCCACATATGTACTTAGACACAACCAGCCTTTCTACCCTAAAGTACCAATCACGCGTCACGCTGAGAATAATCCAATTTATAGACTCTGTGTTTGCTATAACGCTCTTTCCTCAAGAATTAGTGTAATAGATTTGGCTTCTCATCCTAATAGAGTGACTAAAGAAATTAAAGAAAATACGCTATGTTATGATTAAGCTTTAAAGTTCAAAGTTCATTTGTTTGTTATTTACAGAATTTATCTTCACTTAACATATTACCTATTGTATCTCTCTGTCTTTCTACATTATGTATGTATAATATTATGTTTAAATGTAACCAATTTGTAAAGGCCTCTTGCCGTCGAAAAAAATAAAAAAAATAAAAAATAAAAAAAAAATAAATAAATAAAGGGAGGGGCCGGGCCAGGTGTAAGTGGTAAGTCATGTGGATGGCCACATCAGCTTATTTAAATTTTTAAAATAAAAAAAATAATTATATTAAATATAAAATTGTGAGATAATTAGTAAACGCTTGTCGACCGAGAGCAATAAATAAATGTTTGCCGATTTTTTCAGTGTTATGTTATAGTACTATTTTTTTAATGACTTCCTCATCACGCGCAAACTCGAATATTTATTTTGATGTCATAATTTTTCTTTCTTTTTTTCGTTTTGAATATAGCCAAGTGCAGTTCATAGAAATATAATATTATATTTTAGTTTTCGATTAGAACACTTATAGTAAAAATTTCCATAATATTCTTCTTATGTATTCTCAGAGCACTTAACATATTTATGTATATTCTCCAAATTAGACGTAATTTTAATTCTTAATACATAGACATTATATAATGCAATTATTCAATGAGTCATATTTTAATTAATATTTAGATAAAATTATAAGAGAAGCATATGGAATTTTTCTGATAGGCATTTTAAATAAGTAATAAAATTTATAAAGATTAATTTTAAAATTAATAATTGCAATTACCTGAATATCCCCGGCCTGATAGTCTTCTGAAGTAGGGTCTTCTTGTACGTTTTGCATTGAGATATGACCCACGCTCCGTGCCATATAGAGGCATTCGCGGGCCTCTTGGGATCCTTTAGACAAAGAAAATTAATTTAGCTAATATTTATTAGATATGTAGATGTTAAAGTTCATATTTATTGAAGGAAAAAGTGCTATCTAATAATTTTCTTTTTTTTAATATATAATTATATTTGTAATGAACAATTAGTAGATTTTGTCAATAAATTTATATCATAACAAAACATTAAAATATCATTTTTTATAATCAGGAACGAGGCTTTTGAATCACAGTAGGAAGATCGAGTCCTTATAGAATGATGGTTATTTTTCTTTTTCAATAAAAAATTTTCATCAGGGTTTATAATTTGATTTTATTTGAGATGTTTCGACATTAACTAAATGCCATCTTTCAGTCTATTAAAACATTTAACAATATATCACATTACATTTCACAATTAATATATCACAATTCACAAAGATATATTAAGAAAAGATAAAAAGATATATTGTTAAATGTTTTTATAGACTGAAGATGGCATTGAGTTAATGCCGAAACGTCTCAAATAAAATTAAATTATAAATTCTGATGAAAATTTTTTATTGAAAAAAAGAAAAAATAACCATCATTCTATAAGGACTCGATCTTCCTACTGTGATTCAAAAAGCCTCGTTCCTGATTATAAAAAATATTATAAGAATCAAATAATTACTATTCCTGAATATTAAAATATCAATAAAATCTTTCTAAAAAGATTGTGTCCTTTATATTTGAACAGGAGGGTCTGAAGCTAGAAAGCCCACAAATTAGTTTTCCGCATTAGAAATACACACATTTTGACACCAGAACGAACTTTCCACGACCTTTGTCTTTTAATATTGAGGTAATCAGAATCTAGAGAAAATGAGATTTTACTACAATCTAATAGCCCAGTAAATAGGGGGTTTCAGCTTACATTAATTGCGGGAAAATATTTTTTTTCTAGGATCGTTTGGTATGGTGTGGATATGGCAAATCTAAGTTTGCGACCTAGAAAGTGTGGGGGACAACTTTTGGTGGCCGAAAAACCTCGAAATTTTCGGACTGTTTCCAGTTTTTAGCAAATAACTCAAAAACAGTTAACATTTTGTAAATAACCGTTCTATAGTAAATTAAAAAGGACAAAATTTCGTGTCGATTAAACAAAAGAAATGCAAAATTTGTACAATGCTCGATTTTTAATGGGGATCCAATGAACAGCCGCCTGGATCACTTTTGAATAACTATCCCAAAACTCGCACTTTTTTCGATTTTTCCCTTATTTTGACATGAAGGAGCACGTTAGACCACCCTATATATTTTTAAACTAGATTAAATTTGCTACAATTGAAACAAAGTTTCATCTTAATTAGATAATAGTAATCCGTGCCGCAATGAGGTGTTATGATTTTTTGCAAAAAATTGCAGTTTTTCAAAACTTCTACCTCATTGCGGCACGGGTTACCATTATCCAATTAAGATGAAACTTTGTTTCAATTGTAGAAAATTTAATCTAGTTAAAAATGTATAGAGTGGTCTTTGTCAAAAACGTGCTCCTTCATGGTCAAAATGGGAAATAATCGAAAAAAGTGCGAGTTTTTGGGATAGTTATTCAAAAGTGGTCCGGGCGGCTGTTTTTTGGATCCCCATTAAAAATCGAGCTACTGGACCAATTTTGCATTTCTTTTTTTTAATCGACGTGAAATTTTGTCCTCTTTAATTTACTATAGAACGGTTATTTACAAAATGTGAACTGTTTTCGAATTTTTCAGACTCTTATACATTGCACTATACGGGATATCAGAAAGTTTACATACATATTTAATTATAATTAAGAAACTCTTCTTACCATTGTTATAAAAAAGTAAACCAACATTAAACAATAATACATTTTTTAAGAAAATTTTAATTCATAGTTACAACACAGTTTCTGAGATAATGAATAAATAATAAAAAATGTATAATGAAATATTTACACTAAAAACAAGCTGGCAACAACGCATTTATTTAACCTAAAAAGTGGGTTAACTTTAGTACTTTTTTGACGTTTTTTCGCTTCAGCCATTGTTGCAACAGCTTTCAATCGCTTATTAAGAGCTTTTTGTTTTATAAATCTCCCTTTATAATGTACTTTATCAAAAAATTTCTATGATAAAATATATACATGCTCGGACAGTGTTGCCAGATTTGTCAAACGAGCATGGGATTGGCTAGTAGTGGTACATAAACAGCAAAAATTTTGGGCTTATGAATCCTTTTTGTCTGTACTATATACTCTAGCATTAACTTTCTGCTAGTATTGTCGCGAAACAACTACCTTAATGCGTTTAAAAAATCTAAATTAAATGTAATGTATTAGCATACCATACTCTAGAACAGGGCTGTCCAACCCGCGGGCCACATGCTGCCCAGTACAGCAATGTATGCGGCCCGACATAAAATTATAAACTTTCTAAAACAATTGATATTTTAATGTACTCACTGGAAAACATTTCGGATACAATTTGACTTGATAATTTTTTTTCTAAAGTAAGAAGATATTAGAAAATCTCCCAAAAAGTTTTCGAAGAATAAAATATACTATATCAAAAATTAATCAGAATTTTTAGAAAATTTTTACTAGATATAAATTATTAGATAATTTATAGTTTTTATTATTATTAATTTATTATTTTATTTTACTTAGATATAAATATTTAATCTGCAAACTATCTGATTGGAATTGCAATCAGACATTGAACTGAAGGGAAAATTTAATGTCGCTCTATTAGAATTTTATAAAAATTATCTACTCAGAAAAAAAATATTCACAATATATAGATATTCATTTTTTGAAAAGATGAATTTACTATACGTGAAGCTATTTTCAAGAATAAAATTCACTAAAAGCAAAATCATAAGCTATAAAAATAATGAAGTACTTTTAGCGTGTAAAAATGTATGTATTTTATGGAAATTAAATCTATAGGCAGGATAATTTTTTTTCTCGAATTTTTCTAATAAATTTCTACTGATGTGCTAAAGAAGAATGTGTAGGTCAGGGATTAGCGACATTCTAATATATCTCATAGGTCCATCGGTCAAGACTCGATAATTAGTTGTTTTTTTTAATCACAACGCTTTGTAAAATATTTCCATATTTTATTTTAAATCCTTAATTATTTAATTTAAATCACAAATTCATCATTCACAAATCACATGATATTTTTTTAATTGATTTTCTATTTACAACAAATCTAGTCTATAGACTAAACGAAAAGAAAAACCTTTACAACCTCAAAATCCAATAAAATAAGCTATAAAAGATGAATTTTTTATTTAAATCATACATAATTAATTTGAACACAACAATAAATAATAAAATATAACTAAGACGTTTCGATCTGCTTATTCTGCCATTCTTGGCTATGTGGGTATCCAGCTATATATGGTATGCGAGTGTACAATACAATAAAAGAAAATTAAAAAAATATGCGTGAGCCTCATCCACATAAGCTCAGAAGGGAGAACTTTAGCCGTAAATGTTATTGAAATAATTTAATAGTTTTTAAGGAATTTGGTGTTGGTACTTGGTGAAACATTTTTTAAATTATTGGATTAAAAAATACTTGGAAAGTTTCACATTAAGATATAAAAAATAAATTCGTTTTATTTGTATATCTTAATGTGAAAACCTACCAAGTATTTTTTATCCAATAATTTGAAATAATTTAAATTTCCTAATTTTAATCAATTTTATTTGTCAGTAAATAGTAGTGGGTATTAAAAAATTATTTCCCTTTATTATAACATATAAGCTGAAGTGTTCTGATGTGGCCATCCACTTGACTTTACCATACAACCTGGCCTCTATTTACATTAATATTTAATAAAATTATTTATAATCATGTAGAGGAGGGGAGGTTAGTTTTTGCATTTTTAAACTCCTAGGAGCACACTGATTATGGATACAAAATTTGGTTGAGTTTGGTAAATGGCCAAGATTTTCATTTTTTGACCCCCCCCCCCCCCCATTTTGGGCGGTTAGATTTTGCATTTTTAGACTTCTGGGGGTCCACTGATTATGTATACAAAATTTGGTTGAGTTTGCTCAAACGACCTAGGTTTTTAATTTTTAACCCCCTTCACCCCCCTTAATTTTGGGTCGATATGCACCAAAATCTAATCAGCTCTTAATCTCAATGGACTAAAACTACGTGTGAAATTTGGTTTTGATATTCACACTAGTTTTTGAGCTAGCTCGTACACAAAAATTTGTAAACGCACAGACTAACTAACTAACAGACTAACAGAGATTTTGACAAAACAATTATTATCGCGAAAAATATAATTTTTTCGATGTTTACTTATTAGAGCTTTTTTCTAGAGCGAAATGCCATGGTTTCGCTCAATTTTTTTAATATAAATAGTTTAAGCCGTTTTTGAGATATTTTGAAAAAAGAAGGAAAAAAACACTTTTTTCATGCACGATTACAATACTTGGCCATACCCTGTATGGTAAAGTAAAAAAAAATATAAACAGATACGTCGCTAAAGAAGTTTCACTTCAAAAATTAAAAAATAACCAAATATTATTAACATAGATGAATGTTTCGGAACCTTATCTTTTAAATATAATTTTAATTACTTAATGTAATCAATTAAAACAATGTTCTTTATTAATGTAAAAAAACGATATAATAATTTCGTAAATTTGTCAACTAGCAGCAAAGCGCAGTTATTATTTAATTTTAGTTTTTAATCTTCTTCTTTGGTATCTTATGTTAAAATTCATTCATTTATGTATATTAGTTTAAGCGTTTTAAGCAGAAGAAGAAAGGCCTCTATTGTATATACAATATATCGCTTTAATAGGAAGAAAACTGCCTATTTATTGTACATTTCGAATATTTTACATGAGAGAAGTAAAACTATTTCTTTACGTCATGTCAAGACTGATTTATGCATATTTTTATGTTTTTTAAAACTAACCGGTATAATTGATATATAGTGTCATAGGCAATTTATCCAGTAAATAGAGGATCCAAAAAGCTTAGATTAATTGCGGGAAAATATTTTTTTTTTTTAGGATCTTTTGGAGAATTTAATATCTCCGGAACTATATTGTTCATAAATTTCGTTTTGCCATCAATCGATGCACAAGTATTTAAATAATAATCTGTCTAAATTTCAAAAAAAATCCAAAGAAAACCCATACGGTGAAACAACTACCTTAAAAAAAAAAAACTTAAAACTTGGGATTCCGATTTGATAGAATAACACAATAGCAAATGTAATTTGGATTCAATGTCATTTTAAAATTAAATTAAAAAATGAGCTAACAATTCAACAATTTCATTCTGACATGGGGCCAACGATGTGGGAACAAAGCGTCTCTGTTGCATAAACAATTTTTTTTATTTTTATTATTTTTTTTCAACTTGTTTTAAAGTGAAGGCAATGCAACCGGTCGTCTGTATATTCCTATCTTTCGGCCATCCACCCCCCTCCCGATCCTACCCTCGTCATCCAAAAAAAAAGAAAAAGTGCATCATGATGCATCGCAATTCGCTACACTCAAGTCAAGGTTAAACCGATGTATGGCTCGACGCCCAGGCTTGGCTTGAACCGATTCCGTAATTGCCCCCCTTGTCCCTCCCGAGTATTGCTAGGCATACTGTACAAGTAACGCCTTCAATTGGACGTGCATCCGATAATCATTAGCTTGCACAAGGAGAACCGCAACTTGATTTAGACATGATTAGATATTTTCTCAACCTTCATGAAAAATAGTGGTCTTACCTCAACTAATAAAGAATTTGTTGTTGTTAAAGAGAAGGGTGGTTAATGCATGTGTGTGTCTGTGTGTGTGTGAATTTACTCGATTCTCAAAGAAAATATTTTTTATAATGAGAAAATTAACCGATGTTGCCACGGCCATTTCAAGAAACGGATTCTAAAATACATTTTAAATAGTTTTCTAAATAAATATATTAGAAGCATTAAGGTAGTTCTTTCACAAATGCAAAAATTCAAGAAGTCTTCGAAACTTGGAATATAAGTCATTAAAAGCATAAGAAACACACTGTTAAAATTTGAAGACGATTTACCACACCAAACATGAAATAATTGTAATTAAAAAATGAAATTTTATGGTAGATAGGGAAAGGATGGGGAAATTATCATTATTTTATTTTTTTTAATTGAAGGACTTTCACCGAGGGGTGAACCACGACCTAATATGATGTACACTTGTTACTTCCACTTGTACTTCCAAATATTTCCAAGTAATTCCAAATATTTCCAAGTACTTTCAAAATACTTCCAAAGTGGTGTACACCTACTTCCAATCGCGGATCACCCCTCGACTTTCACCATTTTGATGAAAAACTAATATTTGTTAGAATAATATATTCGGAGTAACTTAAAAAAATATTGAAATTATTTTCCACGAAGTTTTGATAAAAAATAAAAAAAAACATATTTGGGCGATTATTTTTAGTTGAGGGTATAAAATATCAATGGCTTGGAAACGATCCATTCGTAAATAGAATATAGTAGCGTAAAAAGTATAGTCACGTTAAAAAACATAACCTAAAATTTTAACACCGTTCATATTTATAGAGTGGTTACAAGGCTAAAAATTGTTGTGTAGATTGTCGCGAAAGAACCTCCTTGTTTAAAAATTAAAATATAAAAGTTGGTTAATATTAAATTGAAAGTTTCTTTTTGCCGAGAGTAGCAGAATTTTTATAAATTGAAAGAGAAAATAAAAGAGTGTGCTTTTTCTGCTGGAATTATAAATCGTTATAAATCGTTAAAAATTTATAATTCCAGCAGAAGACACGCTCTTTTATTGTCCCCTTCAAGTTGGTTAATATCTTAAGTCACGGTGGTCCTGACTGATGAGGATTCTCATAGGTGTTAAATAAAACAAAAGCTTCTATTTCACCAATTTTTAATTCAAATGGTGGTTTAATTTAATCCAAATATTTCGGAAACTTTACAGATCCACTGAAGAAGGAACATTGTAAAGTTTTCAAAATATTTGGATTAATTTAAACCACCATTTGAACTAAAAATTGCTGAAAATGAAGCTTTTGTTTTTATTTAACACTTAAAATATTTCATTTCAAAAATTGTATAGTTTAAAAAGTAGTTATAGTCACATTAATTTACGAAACGAAAGACTGAAAATCACCAAAATATTTTTGTATTTTGTTATAATTTATTTATTTAGGGAGTCGTGGAGCATTCCATAAAATGACTTAGTATTTAATTTTGCCGGAGTCGGAGTCGGCCTACTAAAATAATCATTTAGAGTCTGGTGTTGTTGCGAGGTAAAACATATTTTATTAAAAGAAAAGTAAAAATATTTTTGGGAAAATTATTATTTACTGTGAGTTATTCACTAGGTCACTTGTTTCACATATTTTTACTTTTCTTTTATTAAAAAAATACTAAAATTATCAGGAGTCAAAATCGGAATCGTGTCTTTTTTTACCGACTCCGCAGCCCCTGTTTCAAACAGATAGTTTTTCTTTATTATCTATAAACTTTTCAGCACCCAAAGCGGTTGCTTTGTCCTAAAATCGGCACCTAATATAATTAATATAAGACTGGAGAAAAATTATTAAATCATAAGGATCATTTTTGATACATAGTTTATAGGTATGCATCATTGGCGGGCGGTGATTTTTCAACCAGAGGATGCTGTCTAAAAACGTACCACTCTTTTTTTTAATTTTATTTTATTCGTATTTTTTTTTTTTTTTGCAAATTTCATCGAATACGGCATTAAAGAATTTTTCGTTATTTTTCAAATTTAACATTAGTTTTTTATGACACGGTATGAAAATACTGTAAATGTTTTGAAACTTTAGGGATGCGCCGCATCCACAGCATCCATGGACCGCACGCCACTGCAGTATACATATAAAATATATTAGAAATTTTGACCGGACTTTTTGCCAAGATGTTATGTCTTTTCAAGTTCTTTTACTGTTACAATAATAAAGTTTCAAGCTACGATATGTCGAAAATTTGTAGCATATATGAAAAAATAAGTTTTGGATTTTTATTGAGCTATTATATGGTATATTTTTGATTTTCAAGACGAATATCTTTAAGATTTATAACCTTCGCCCCCCCCCCCCCCCGGGGGGGGCTAGGACCAGGTGGTACCGTGTCAGCCTGATGACCAAGTGGACCCGGGTTCGAATCCGACTCCTCGAGGCATCCGGCTAAAAATCTGACCTCGCGGTAGAGACACATTAAAAAAAAAATATATATATACTTTATAAGAATAGTCCAGATTAATTTGCAGCAACGCTGACCTAATGCTGCCGACAGGGGCGCTGATGCCGTCGGTATATTTGTGTTTTGAGTCGAGATAAGTCGAGGCAAATTTGAAATATAATTGTAATTTTAACTCGAATTTTGAAATGAAAGACTCCAATTGATTTTAAATTAAGAAACATTAAATATATTGATAATTATTCCCCCCCCCCCCTTCACCACTCAAAAATTAAATATTCAATTCGCTTTTCTTTGCGCACAGAAGAAGAAATTAATCACATCTTATTTGATTTATATTTTATATATTATTTGTTTATTTTTTAATAATTTGCCACTTTTTATAATTTTTTAAAAATCTAAATTTTGTTATTCTTATTTTTTGATTTTTACAAAATTGAACGACTTAAGACACGCATGCCCATATGAGTTTCTCATGGCAATACTGGATGGAGCAGCCTGTCATACAAACAACACCTGATCTCTTTTAAATATTTGGAGCCTTATATCGATTATCGATCCCAAATTTTAAAAAAAATGATATAATATAATTCTCCTCCTCACACGATTCCACTTATTTAAATAAATCTATTTCCACACAAAAAATATCACAATGCTGTAGATTATAGAGAAAAAATACTTCCAGATTCATATCTAGAGCCTCATTTCTGTGGCTGTGTCAGGACGAAAATGAGGCAAAACTTTTAAGAGACTATGTATTTTCGGGAGTTTACAGGTATACATTTGGAGTGTGGTTTTTTAAGAGGAATAAAATTTTTGGACCGAGACGCCGCCCGCCAGGGCACCATCCGAAGGCACGCACGAAAAGCTCGTATATAAATAGTATCGTAAATTGGCTTATGGCTAGAAAAACAAAAAAAAGATTTATAAAGATTTTGATATTGTTTAGGGAATATATAAATGAAAGAGTACATCTTTTGCTTGATGTAAATAATAAATTATATTCGTAAATAAAATATTTGTAAATATTTTATTAATATGATTAGCATCAAATTAATAAGATTTTTATATTCATATTTATGTATATATAATTATACAAGTATAAATGTATTTATTTACATCAGTATTTTTCATTATTATTTTTTTTTCCTCATATTGAATAATTAGAGTCTATTTTTAATTAAAGATTATAATATGAAATGGTAAAGTTTAATTTGTTTCCCCGTGAGTTCCAAAATCCAGTTTATTAAAAGCCCCTTCAAGTTAGGCATCAATCGATATCTCAATTATATACCTAGACTTATTTTTCCCTTTAGTTAGAGGACTATAGAGCGCACATGCATAAAATAAAAAAAGTTATGACTCATTTTCAAACTGACTCCCATAGGGTGTGGACATCGAAAATTAATCGATACTTCAATAAATTCAAAATATCGGATAGTATATTTTTTTGATTAAAAAAAAATGAAGGAAAGGTGAAAAGTTATTCAAGACTCGATTCTCTCTCCGCATATTTTGCTAATGGACATGGGAGAATTTTAATACATAGAGAGTTTGTTAGCTAGGCTTAGAGCTGTTTTACTAATCAATTTAAATTAATTAACTATTTAAGGTAGTTGTTTCCCCATATGGGTTTTCTTAGGATTTTTTTGAAATTTAGACAGATTATTAACTTCTGCATCGATTGGAGGCAAGCCGAAATTTATGAACAATATAGTTCCGGAGGTAATAAATTCCAAGGATAGAGTTTTTCAGATTCTTGTACATTGTACTATACGGGATATCGGAAAGTTTACATACATATTTAATTATAATTAAGAAACTCTTCTTACCATTGCTATAAAAAACTAAACCAACAATTTACAATAACTAATACATTTTTAAGAGAATTTTAATTCATAGTTACAACACAGTTTCTGAGATAATAATGAACAAATAATGAAAAATTTACACTAAAAACAAGCTGGCAACAACGCATGTATTTAACCTAAAAAGTGGGTTAGCTTTAGAACTTTTTTGACATTTTTTTCGCTTTAGCCATTGTCGCAACAGCTTTCAATCGATTATTAAGAACTTTTTGTTTGATAAATCTCCCTTTATAATGTACTTTATCTGACATTTCTATGATAAATATATACAAGCTCGGACAGTGTTGCCAGATTTGTCACACGAGCACGGGATTGGCTAGTAATGGTACATAAATAGCAAAAAGTTTTGGGCTTATGAATTATGAATCCTTATTGTCTGTTTTATATACTCTAGCATTAAGTTTTTGCTAGTATTGTCGCGAAACAACTACCTTAAAATTTATTTTTTTGATTTAATTAATAATTACGTCAAAATTTCAATCTCTTAATTTTAATATATAATAATATCTGAAAACTAATAGTGGATTTTAAAATAAATAATCTAATCAATTAAGTGGAATAAAAAAACACTTGTTAATTTGTTTTTGTTTTTAATCCTAAGAATGAAAAATAACTCAAAATAACAAGAAAATCATTCAAAAAAAGACATTTTCTGTATCTTATAACTAAAAGATATGAAGCTAGAGATCTAATCAGTTCTCCGCATAGGAAACACAAATATTTTGACTCCAGAACGAACTTTGGGCAACTTCTCTTTCTGGAGTTATCGTGGGTATCAGAATCCAGACATGCATACAGACAGACAGAAAAATGATTGGAAATTAATTTTCTCTAGTTTCAGACACTTTTTTATACAGAATAAACAAAAAAATATTTTCGAGGAAATTTACTAGTAGTGTGTAAGTAAAAAGTTTTAGCCAAAACGTGACGTGATGTCTGAGGTTTGCTTGGACATTACCTCTATTTGAAAATGTACAGCAAAAATTTTCAAATGAGCGAAAAACGGATTATTAATGGTCATTTTCACATTTTCCCAAACAAATCTTTAAATCCTTTTTTTATCATGATACCGATGCAAGAAAATGTTGCACCAAAAAGATGCAACCTCTCTAGTCCAGAATGGACTCCTGCATGGTGAAAAGAATGAGAATAAATTTGAGGGATAGGGTCGGAGTTGATAGAGATGTGGTTCTTGAAAGATTCAAGGTTATAAGTGGACAGAATGACGGACGCAGTAAGAGAGTTCTAGTCTCTAGAAGTCATAGGGACAAACGAATTTGCAAATGTGGTGATTCGGTTGGTATCTAATTTAATCGAGAATGGGTGTTGAATGTTTGAAAATCGTGTATTACGCTCAAATGAGGCTTCAGGAGGGTATTATTGATTTTATCTCTTAAGAAAAAACACTATGAAAGTATCTATAAAAAAGAGAAAGAAACCCTCGCTGTAGCCCTTGATATCTCCAAAGTTTTTGACCAGGTTTGGCACAAAAATCTTCTTGCCAAACTGACAGCCTTTGGATTCACACCAACACTTCGCAAATGGATAGAAAGCTTTCTGACAAACCGAAGTATAAAAGTTGTGGTGGATGGAATATCATCTGAATCGTTCTCCACAAACGCTGGTGTTCCCCAAGGCTCTGTAATCTCCTCCACACTCTTCCTAATTTATATAAACGACCTTATCGATCAAACTTCAAACCCCACTCATTGTTACGCCGACGATAGCGCTCTGCACGGCAAACCCTCACTCCCGAATAATCGAATCAATGTTGCCTCCTCAATCACTCTCGACCTAGACAAACTGAATAAATGGGGCTCTCAAAACTTAGTTAACTTTAATACAAACAAGACTCAATGTTGTCTAATTTCTATGCGCGAAAATTAAAATTTCCCTGATATTCACTTCGATTCGAATACCCTGAAAATGTGTGACAGCCTATCCATGTTGGGCGTCTCTGTCGCATCTGACCTGTCTTGGAATGAACACATCTCCTCTGTGGCGAAATCTGCAGCAAGGAAGATTGGCTACTTATTCAGGTCCAAGCGATTTTACAAGCCCCCACATCTTCTCACCATCTACAAGGCCCAAATCCGTCCCTGTCTCGAATACGGCTCTCATCTATGGAGAGGAGCCTCTAAATATTCTCTTGCTACCCTGGATGCAATTCAGAAACGAGCCGTCAGGCTAATTGACGATTCTACCCTCACCGACTCCCTCGACTCGCTAGCTCATCGAAGAAATGTCTCTGCCCTTTCCCTTTTCTATAGATACTATCACGGCAGGTGCTCTGATGAGATAAAATCAATAATTCCCCCCAAAGTATGCTTTGCACGTAGCACGCATTTTGCCGACTCCCAACACTCTTTCGCGGTGAAATTAGAAAAGTGCCGGACCACTTCATTCGCCAATACATATATCCCCATGACTTCAAGGAACTGGAACTCTCTCCCAGCCTCCATCTTTCCCAGCACCTATAATCTTCAAACCATCAAAACCGGAGTGCATAGACACCTACGTCTACAGCCTCTCACTTAATCAAATTTCCCTTCTCTTCGGTAATGCAAGGGTCTTTCGAGATCCATAGGGGCTGCATCTTTACTGGTGCATCCCTTCTTGCATTCGATTGCATTAAAAAAAAAAGGGCTAAGACGGATTTATATGAGATTCGAGAGCGCTAGTTAATGTGGGATCTATTATAGTAAATTTATAATTTTCTCATTAATATATTAAAGAATAATTAACACATTAATGAGAATTGTTTTGATCGCGCTTTTTAAACAAGATATATATCGCGACACTACTGCTGGTTGAAGCTATTGGAGTCTGCTGAGTCTTAAGTCTGGACCAAGAGAGAATGAAAAAAGATATGATCCATTTAGCTATAATCCAACGTCATTTTGCGTTTAGCCCGCATGACACTTGGATGGATCACCAAATGAATTTCAAATCTGAGATGTTATATATTCAATCTCCCATTAATTAATGGCAAGCACCTAACATACGTGCTAACAGATCGGGCGCTCTGGGCTGGGAGATTGAATATATAACATCTCAGAGGCCTTGTATCATTGATAAGGCCGATACGGCGGTAGCTACGCCCCTGATTAAACTATTAATTATTCAATTTAAATTTTTAAACACACACTATTCAAATTATACATACACTTATTACTTAAATAATCTCACATTCCCGAAACGCCTTCATTTATAGAAATTCAATAGCGGTGATACTATTTTAATAAAAAATATAATAGGAATTTGACTAATTTTGAAAACAAAAAGTATTAGTTAATTTTGATTTAAATAATGAACAATAATTGAATAATTACTAAATAGATTGTTTGCCTAAATTGATATTAAAAACCTAGTAATTATCCTATTTTAATATAAGTGGAAAATATTTTATTATTTTTTTAAGTTCGAAATACAAAATAAATATTTGTTTATTTTATAAAATCAAATTCGTAAATAAATAAAACATAAAAATATTATTGAATAGTTACGAAATATAAATTATTTTTATTAGTTTACAATAATTCTCTGAAAGTACTTAATATGAGAGGTTTCAACGCAACTAGATTAATTCATTAATATATCAAATTTCATTGATAGATAGATCGAAACGATTAGTTTTATAATTATATTTTTATTTTTATTGTTAATGTAAACAAACTCAATTTTTGGATGTGATAGATCGAAAGTCGATCAAGTAAGCTCATTTCAGTATCGAAATCTATGGAATGAAAGCTGAATAAGCAAATTTCGATACCAAAATAGCTAAATAACTGCTATATATCCAATTAATTTTCTATTTAAATGATCTAATCGGAAAAATATTTCCAAATCAACAATTTACAATCAAAGCTGTAAGATGAGATGTTATTGAAACAATCCGATTGGTAATTAAATATCAATTTATTTATTAAAATAAATATTTACCTATATTTTCATTTTTTTTTTTTATTATTATATAATTTATAAATGTGAAAATTAACTTTTTCCAAAGATATTTATAGTAAAGCTGACTCCTTCGAAAGGTATAGGGTCACCATTTTTAAAAAGGTCAGACTTGCATTATAATTTAAATTAAAAAAATGTTTCTGAAATACTTATATTTAGTTAATTTGCCATTTTAAAAATGGTAGCCCCAAAGCAAAGAATAACTCACATTTTTGTAAAATTTTCGAAGTATTTAAACATCTTCATCAAAACAAAAATATAATCAATTAATTAATATAAAACAAAACAGAATGGACATTTAATTTGTGAACGATTAAAACACAAATTATTTCACTGATTTAAACCCCTGACAAAAATGATAAAATCCATCGAAAGCTTGATAAAAAATTTAAAGTTTTTTTTTTCATATCCTTCATCTTTTATATTAAATTCTGATTGAATTCTCACGCATATTATTTTAGAAAATTGTATAGTTTCTCTGGTCTGTAATGAATTGGAAAGTTTTTTCTTGTTTAGTCTCGATCAGTGGTTCTTAAACTATGAACCTGAATTTTATTTTGTTTTTTTTGGCTTTTCGGCCTTTCTAGCCATAAGCCAATTTACGATACTATTTATTATATTTTTATAAATTTGTCTCTACCCTGAGGTCAGATTTTAGCCGGATGCCTCGAGTCGGATTCGAACCCGACCCGGCTCTTGGTTAGCAGGCTGACACGCTCCACCTAGCCTAACCCGACCCTTCAACCTAAATTTTGGGGTCGCTAAACTTAGGGCAACAATGACAATGAAACAATGAAAAAATTATAATGTACAACAGCCAAAAATTAATGTTTGATGAATTCGAGGTATATCTGAGCAAATCCAACATATTTTGCATTGTAAAGTCCACTAGGTTTTTTTTCCAATTTAAGATAAATTTTCCATTTTTAATAATATAATCTTTAACTATATACATTTATTGTTGCACTGATAAATTTTTTTAACGCCGATTTTACCCAATTTCATATTTTTTCAATTCAAATAATCTACAAAAAGTCAATTCCGTCCCCTGTCCAATTTGGCTGTTTAAATCTTCAAACCCGTGTATTTACTTGAAAAATGTTCAGATATGACTGAATAAAATATCACCTATATAAAAAAAAGATGAATGAAGACTATATAATTTAATAAAGTTTATTTAGTTATTAAAATTTTGTTAGAAAAAATTATTAAAATTGTCCAAAGACAGTGTGTCAATTCCGTCCCCAATATAGTTTTAGTATTTAACTTGACTCACAAATAAATTGGATTTACTCATCTGTCATTGAATTTCCAATAATTTTGAAATTGCCATTTTGTATTATTTATACATATATTTATGTGAAGCGACGTTCTCAGCATTGGGGATTATAAAATCTAAATACAGATAAAAATTTGACAAATGTTGAAGATGATAAACTCCTATTTGATTCTTTATTTATTAAGAAACAAGCAGATCCATTTCATTATTATTTAGATTTAATACAATTATATATATTATATATAATAGATATGTTTATAAAAATTTGCTTCACTATAAATTTATTTATAATTTGCTAGTAAAAATTATGGGTTATACTTATACCATATATTTATATAATTTGGGGTCGCAAAAAATTTCTCTGTCAAAATAGGGTCACAAATGAAAAAGGTTTAAGTACCGCTGGTCTAGATCAACCATGTAAATTGAAAATTAATTAGAATTATTTATTTACGCACCCCTGGGTCTAGCCAGAAAAAATCCATTGATATAAATATATCATAAAAACATGAACATGACAATTTTATAAGTTTTTAATAGAGAATATGTTGACTCTTACCTTGAGCATAATTGATTAAGATGAAAATTAATAAAAGGAAAGACGTGTCCATTCTAATATGAATCAGGCAGCCAATTCAGTCTTTTTGAAGGTTTAAAACATTTTTTTTAAATATATTTTTTTAAGATAAAAATGTTTTGTTATTTCTTTATATGAACCTATTTGCGTAGGTTCTATCAGGTCACTTGGTGAATTATAACAAATATTATCTTAGAATTTGTAGATGAAACATTATCACATCTAGTATTTCCTAAAACAGAAAAATGACATTAGGATTATAACAAGCAGCGTTTACTTAAAATTAATATTATAATATTTACTAAAGTTGTTATAAGGAAATAAGGACTATATCTTGTATACAAATAATTTATATTTTATTGCCAACGTTTCGTCAACTTTGTCTTCAGGGCTCAAATAGTTAACTTCCCTGTATGCAAATGACAAATAGTTAACTTCCCTGTATGCAAATGACAAATATGCAGGGAAGTTAACTATTTGAGCCCTGAAGAAGTCAACAAAGTTGACGAAACGTTGGCAATAAAGTATAAATTATCTGCATAAAAGATATAGTTCTTATTTCCCTATAATAACTTTAATAATTTAATCGATGGACATAAATAATCAAAATAATTATAATATTTATTAAAAATCACTCCTCTAGTTAATCCGGGAAATCTTTATTACATGTGAGAAGGGTTTCGCCTTGAAGACAGCCATATTTACCGGGTAAGCTTTTTGGCGCTTAGGTTCGGAAGGGGGTGAATAAAAACCTTCTAACATGTAGTAAAAGTTAATAATAACAACTATTATTAAATTGAAGACATAGATTTGATTTTTTTTACAATAAAAAAGGAACTATACTACTATTGGCAAGATTTTTTAAAATAAATTGAATGACCCGTAGATTTTAAGAAAGCAACACTTTATAATTAACACAACTAATTAACTAATTAAATAAAATAAATACAAAATTAAAAAATATAATTGAAAGTAATGGAAGGCAGCCCAGGGGTGGGGAGAGAAAAAATTAACACATATCCAAATAATTATTGGATTCCTTCCTCCTTTCTTTTCAAACCGACGTTTCGGAGGATTCTTCCTCCTTCTTCAGTAAATTACACCTTATTTGGATATGTGTTAATTTTTTCTTTCCTCACTACCCCTGAGCTGCCTTCCATTACTTTCAATTAAAAGTTCTCCCACTCTGTCTCTCTCCAGAGAAAATTTCGTGCAAATAAATTAAAAAATATATTTATTATATATATTTTTAATTATTCGGCATTTGAATTAGGTGTTTAAATATTTATAGTAATTTTCAAAAACTATTGATAAAAAAGATCACTCCCACATTAAACAAAATTTACATATAATAGAAAGGTTTTTATTTTGCCGAGAGTAGCAGAGTTGTTGATTCATAAAGAGAAACAGAGGTTGTCCTCTGCTTGATGCAAATATGTTTATTTGCATTAAGCATAGGACAACCTCTTTGTTTCTCTTTATGAAAAATTTACATATATAATAGAATATTCTGTTTGTGATAAATAGTGAATTTAAACAAAATAATAAGAGCTGTTTTTTTGAAAATCACAAATTTGAAACGACAAAAGAACCCGTTTATTTCAAGTATTTTTTTTTAAGTTTTTTGTGATTTTCTCAAAAACGACTAAATTATTTTTAATTTTTTTAATTCGGTATTTATCACAAATAGAATATTCTATAAGGAATAGTAATTTTATTCAAATCGTATGTGAGCTGAGATTTTTGAAGAATTTTTGAAAATTATAGGGGTCTAGATTTTGAATCTCAATTAATTCATTATATACATTTTAATATCTGAATTAAAGCGAAATTATGTAGGGCCTAGATTTGAAGGGAAACCTTACTAAGCACTATCTACCCTAACTTTTAAATATTATGTTCCTAGAATTTACTTTTTTTGATGCACGTTTCATGCTAATTTTCCCATTAAATTCAGACTTTCAGGACAAAATTTTTACTTTCTTTGGGTGTTTTCGGAAAAAATGAATTTTTGAAGAATATATTTATAGAATTTTTTTTAGTGTTTATCTAGATTATTTTTTAATTTAATGCCAATTTTGCTTTAAAATTATTATATTAATATTGATAACAGAACTTGATATGAAAAAAATTAAACATATGAGCTGTTTTTTTTTTTTTTTTTTTTTTTTTGAAGGGCAGTAGATAAATAAAAAAAATAACTAATACCCCCAAATATAAACCAAGAATATAAATCTTAAATATGGAATATAACTTAATACCCCTAAGTATAGACCAAGAGTATATATCTTAAACATGGAATATTACTTCATAGTCCTCCCCCCGCCCCTACTTTGTGTTAAATATTTAAAAATTGGCCAAAAACTCACATAATAAGTAAACTTTAAAAAATAGGCAATTGGTAATTGGGTTGAAAGGGCTAGAGAATTAATAAAAAGGACCTATAATAGAAACGGAACTTGATTTGAAAAAAATTAAACATATGAAGTGTTTTGTTTTGTTTTTGTTTTTTTGTTTTTTTGAAGGGCAGGAGATAAATAAAAAATATAAACAATACTCCCAAGTATAAACCAAGATTATAAATCTTAAATATGGAATATAACTTAATACCCCTAAGTATAGACCAAGAGTATATATCTTAAACATGGAATATTACTTCATAGTCCTCCCCCCGCCCCTACTTTGTGTTAAATATTTAAAAATTGGCCAAAAACTCACATAATAAGTAAACTTTAAAAAAATAGGCAATTGGTAATTGGGTTGAAAGGGCTAGAGAATTAATAAAAAGGACCTATAATAGAAACAGAACTTGATTTGAAAAAATTAAACATATGAAGTGTTTTGTTTTTGTTTTTTTGTTTTTTTGAAGGGCAGGAGATAAATAAAAAATATAAACAATACTCCCAAGTATAAACCAAGATTATAAATCTTAAACATGGAATATAACTTAATACCCCACAAGTATAGGCCAAGAGTATATATCTTAAACATGGAATATTACTTCATCCCCCCCCCTACTTTGGGTTAAATATTTAAAAATTGGCCAAAAACTCACATAAAAAGTAAACTTCAAAAAAATGGGCAATTGGTAATTGGGTTGAAAGGGCTAGAGAATAAATATTTAAAAAAAAGGAGTTATAATAGAACCAGAACTTGATTTGATAAAAAATAAACATGGAATATAACTTAATACCCCCAAGTATAGACCAAGAGTATAAATCTTAAACATGGAATATAACTTAAATCCCCCCCCCCTACTTTGTGTTGAATATTTAAAAATTGGCCGAAAACTCACATAAAAAGTAAAATTCAAAAAATGGGCAATTGGTAATTGGGTTGAGAAAGGGTTAGAAAATAAATAATTAGAGACCAGAAGCCAAGAGGGAGGATAAGTCATTTTGACAAGTGAGTGATTGACATTAGATCAAACTTAACTTACCATAAATTTTGATCTTGTGGTCCTTTAAGAATAAGAAATAAAAATTTCATGATGCACTTTCTCGAAATGGGATTGATTGGATTAATAATCACAAATTAAAGTGAATGTGAGCACAATTGGAGTCATAGCTGTTTGAAGTTTGTACTTGTCTGGGAATCCATTGGTGTGCATTCGTGTTGGTTTGCAGTTTGTCGAGGGTTAAATGGGCAGGATGGGGGCAAGTGGCAGCGACGGCAACTGAGTCAACATCAACATGTACTTGGACATGAAGGTGAACATTGAACGGGCTGGGTGTCGCAAACGAGCCAGGCGCAGTCTACGTTCCCCGTTTCCCCGTCTGTGAATGAACTGTCCGGACAGGCGACGTCACGTGACCCGTCTGTCTGAGCAGCGTCTGCGGCGCGGCACCAAATGGCGAGTCTGGCTGGCTGACTGGTCGTTGGCGACGACGCCTACAACCTTCATGAAAGAGCGGGTCATTCAGATAAATCTTTGCAACAAGTACATCAGGAAAGTAGCAGTCGGGGTTGATTCGGCCAAATGAGCTTAAAAAATCAATATTTTTTCATAATCTTTTGTGCAGTATCCAGTGGCGTACCTAGGGGGTGCGGTCCGCACCGGGCGGCACATAAATATTTTGGGGCGTCATTTTTTATTCTACTCTTATTAAACGAGCGAAAATTGTATATATATACAAAGAGAAACAAAGAGATTGTCCTCTGCTTGATGCAAATAAACATACACACATATATATCGAAATTATATATCTGTATATATATATATTATTTATTTGTTTGAGACTATAGTTTTAACTGGCTCCCAGCTAAGAATAGGTACATCAAAAATTTTCAATATCCATACGGTATTGACTCCATGAAAAACAATATTTATAATTAAAAAAGACTGATGATGAAGACCAAGTCTTAGAAACTATAGTCTCAAACAAATAAACAAAATATATATACAGATATATATGTGTGTATGTCTATTTGCATCAAGCAGAGGACAACCTCTTTGTTTCTCTTTGTGAATCAACAACTCTGCTGCTCTCGGCAAAACAAAAACTTTTCAATTGTATATATACAGGGTGATTCACGGTCGATGGCACGTTAGACGTTTATGGAAAACGGAAGGTAGGATTTTTCTGAAAATTTAGTACCTTACATTTTCTTACCTGTTCCATCGATCTAAAATATTTTCAGCATTGCGACGTTTCGGCTTCCATCGAAAAGTCGTAGCAACTTTATTTTTTTTAATGGAACACCCCGTATATTAACACGTTTTTAGAACCGCCCTTTTATTAAAATACTTTTTTGTTAATATTGTCCTATACCTATCTCTATCGGTTTTCGAGATAAAAAATAATTTGCTTTAAATATGGTCCAAAATAAGACCCTAATTAAACTCAATTCATGAAAAGTTGATATTTTGGAGGTAGTTTAGACACAGCCGAAGTATTTAATTTACGTCGAAAAATCGACTCCATATTATACAGGGCGTGCTAAAATTCCTATTATTTCCGTTATTCATAAAATGGGTCAAAAGTTCGTTTTTTTCAAATGAGACTCCCTGTATATTATTCAATAAATTAAAAGACGAAAAAAACTCTTTAAGACGATATATCATGTCCCTATACCTAAAACATCAGGTTTTCTTAATAAAGGCTCTTTTTCTTGAAAAATTACTTTTTAATGAATTTAATTTTAACTAACCATGGAAATATCAAGCTTATGAGTTTGTTGAATATTTATAAGAAACTTATAAAGAGTTTATTGACGGTGTTCGAAAAAATCTCCCAAAATGACTGCAAATATTTATATTTCAAACGAAGTTCTTATGAAATTATTTATTTTGTACTATAAGAACTTCGTTTGAATAATCAATAATTGCGATTATTTTGGGAGATTTTTTGAAATATATAAATAATACCAACACACTTAAGAGAATTAAAATATAATACAAAATTATAACAAATAAAATGATGTTTTCGGTTTAAATTAAATTTGTAACTAAGGAGTTAAGAGTTAGACCAAAAATCGTTCCCCGGTGTCCACCTGTCGATCATGATCGGTGGGTTTCAACACCACTTGTTTAAAGGATGTCCCAACGAATTATGCAACATATATGCGCGTGACAATTTTTTTTTTTAATTTACGTAAAGCCGATGATTATTACTAAAATTTGCGTTTTTATTATACGTGCTTAAGCTATATACAATGATGCAAACGAACATTCCATTAACAAATTTATTGCAATTTTTATAAAAATCAATAAACATGACCGTCATTTTTTGAACTGTATCCAATGACTAATGGAAAACATATCATATTTTTCTTAGATTAGACATTCGGGTCTCGATCTAGCTCTTCGGCCGCTCTGGGGGGGAAATGGATTTTGACTCCCTTTATATTAATGTTTATGCCTTTTCTGCTGTTATATCTCGGTCTAAAGAAATATTTTCTTTTGCCGAGGGTAGCAGAGTTGTTGATTCATGAAGAGAAATCACTGTTGTCTTCTGCTTGATGCAAATAAACATAGATATATATATAACAAATAATAATTTGTAATAAATTATATGTATACGTATATTTGTTATATATATCTATCTATCAAGGGGGGGGGGGCATTATTATGGACCTCAACTTGGCAACCCAATATGTTAGACAAAAATATAGGGGAAGGCAAAGCAGATGGAAATTTAAAACTAACCATAAAACAGAAATTAGGACGAGTAGAAAAAAATTCAATGTTATTTCCTGTGCTTTGCACTAATAATTTTTTCTTTTGATGATTACAGCACTTTACAATTCGAAAAAAAACTCAAAAATGGTAGTTCGCCATTGTACCACTTGTGCGATCTGTCGGGGAATTCCCTATTTATAAAACTATATTTTTATACTCTTTGAGATTTATTCTTGGACAAATTGTCTAGTCTTTTACGTGCAAATCCCTCTATAGACTGTATTCTTTACAAATAACATTCCCGTTCTCAGAAGTTTACTCATAAATTATTTTCGGTGAGTTATTTACATTTTATAAAGTGTTTATGATTTATATACCTAATATACAATATGAAAGATCATTTACCGTTCTGAAAATAATTAAAAACTATCTAGGATGGAGAATGTGTCAAAAACCACTAAATGGACAGAAACACTCAAGATAGCAGGTATTTTAGAATATTCTGAAAAAAAAAGCTAGTAAATTTGCGATTTTAAAGCGCGTTATGCTTCTGTAAAATAATTAAATGTAATAACCCAAAAAATATTAAATACCATTGATTTTATTTTAAATTTTGAAGGGCCTCTAAAATATTAGTTGCCCCGGCCCTAACATTTTCACTTAAGGTACTTAGTTGTTTCCTCATATGGGTTTTCTTAGGAATTTTTAGAAATTTAGACAGATTATTATTTAAATACTTCTGCATCGATTAGTGGAAAAACAAAATTTATGAACAATAGAGTTCTGGAGATATTTAATTCCAAAGATAGAGTTTTTCAGACTCATACATTGCACTATACAGGATATCGGAAAGTTAACATACATTTTTAATTATAATTAAGAAACTCTTAACATTGTTATAAAAAACTAAACCAACATTAAACAATAACTAAAACATTTTTAAGAAAATTTTAATTCATAGTTACAACACAGTTTCTGAGATAATGAATAAATAATTAAAAATGTATAATGAAAAATTTACACTAAAAACAAGCTGGCAACAACGCATGTATTTAACCTAAAAAGTGGGTTAACTTTAGTAATTTTTTGACGTTTTTTCGCTTCAGACATTGTCGCAATAGCTTTCAATCGCTTATTAAGAACTTTTTGTTTTATAAATCTCCCTTTATTATGTACTTTATCTGAAATTTCTATGATAAAATATATACAAGCTCGGATAGTGTTGCCAGATTTGTCAAACGCGCACGGGATGGCTAGACATACACACTACATAAACACCAAAAAGTTTTGGACTTATGAATTATGAATCCTTATTGTTTGTTCTATATACTCTAGCATTAACTTTTTGCTAGTATTGTCGCGAAACAACTACTTTAAGTTTTGGAAGAATCTTAGAAATTACAAATTAAATAATATTAAGACACTATGCTCTTAAAATAATTAAATTATGGATCATTTAACTATCTAGAAAAAAAATGAAAACAATAATCTGCAACTTGAAAATCTTATTCAAATGCTATACTCGATTTCGAGCATCGGCGATTACTATGGAAAGATCATCTCCCATTGTAATTTTCTTGGAAAATTATTCCCAGGGGTAGTTTCATATTACTGAGGCGTTTTGCATATTTGACAAAGATGAACATTTTTCTAAGGCGAGATTCGATCACGTATAAAAACTCGATTCGAAGTCAAGTTCCATAGTCACTGCTTGCTCTTCCAGAGCCTCTCTTAAATGTGATTTTCTTCGATGGCCAAAATATTTAGTATATTGATTCCGACAACCTCGAAGTATACATCTTACTTCAAGTTTTTCATATTTATATGTAAATAATTTATCAAGATGAAGGGGCAGACCCACCTCTAGAAGCATTTTATCATAATTTGTGATGGAGCAAAGGAAAAGGGCCCCCTTTTTTTAATGAAAATGATGAGAGAAGGAGTTACACCAAAAAGGTGCATCCCTTAAAGGCCTGGCTAGGCCCCTCGATCGTGAAAAGAAGAAGAGGGGATTTTATGGGCTGGGTAGGGGTCGAAGATATCTCTGGATACGGGTCTTAAACCGCTGAAGGTTATAAGTCGCGGGGAAGACGGTGGCTGGGAGCGAGTTCCAGTCTCTGGAGGTCATAGGGATAAAAGAGTTGGCGAAATCGCTTGTTCGATTTTTATCCAATTTGACAGCGAAGGGGCGCTGAGCGCTCGAAAACCGCGTGTTTCTCGCAAAGAGGGCTTTAGAGGGGATAATTGATTTCAGCTCGACTAAACAGACACCATGATAGTATCTGTAGTACAGGGAAAGGGCAGAAACGGTTTTTCGGTGAGCCATGAGTCGAGTGAGTTAGTTAGGGCCGGGTCTCCTATTAGTTTAATTGCTCGTTTCTGAATTGCATCCAGTGTGGCAAGAGAATGCTTGAATGGAGGCCCACTCCACAGATGAGAGCCATATTCGAGACAGGGTCGAATTTGAGCCTTAAGAAGTTGACTGGGAGTATAATAGCGTTTAGACCTAAATAGGTGACCAAGCTTGCGCGGTGCAGCTTTAGCAATGGTATATCTTATCTTCACCGGCCACTTTTTTCAGGAAGGACAAAAATGTGAAATATAATACGATATAAATAAACATATAATATATATAAATTATCAAAAATTCATAACTCATGTCAATTTTTAGAATTATTGGGCGAGACAAAGCGTTTTGTTCAGTTGATTCTCTAGAAACAAGAGATGCCATTAGCTCGATTTTGACCACAGTGAAGATAAGGGCGCTTTTCCTTGCACCATCACATTTATTCTTATATTGATAATAAATATAATCTTATATTGATAATAAATTATGATACATAATAATCTTCGAGTATACATCCTAAGGCTGGTTTGATATATCCACCTGCTTTCAATCAAATCAATCTCATACCAAGTCTCACTTCTCATAAGTCTTGCATATCATAGTTTTCGTTATCAAATATTTCATCTAGATCTTCCTCTTTTCTTCTCCATTTCGTTCTCTAAAATATCCCTTAGCAATCCTTCTTGACTTGATGTGTGCTCCATCATTTGACCTTTTTATGATTAATCTATAAAAAAATGATTTCAAATATTAGAACTTTTTTAAAAAATCGGTATTGAATAATGAATATTTGTGTTATACTAAAGATGAAATCTTGTTAGAGTTCGTGGCTGTGCTGAAACTGTATTATATGAAGCAGCAGGTATCAGCCAAAGTTGGATGCGCTGTATACAATAAAACACCCTGAATAAAACGTTTCGGCCTGAATTTATTCGGCCATTTTCAGTTTTGTGTATAACTTCCAATTAACTAAAGATGGCCAAATAAATTCAGGCCGAACACGTTTTATTCAGTGTGTTTTATTGAACCCAGCGCATCCAACTTTGGCTGATACCTCCTCCTTTATATAATAAAGATGAAATCTACCAAAGTATAGAGGCGTTTTTGGAACATATTTCAACTAAATGTATAAATTAAAAAGATTTAATATGAAAATTTAAGTGTCTTATCTCTTTGAAAAACTGGATGGAAAACTTCTGACATATAATATATAGGTAATAATCTACAAAGATCTTTGATAAAATTGTCCTTAAATAAATAAATTCTCATATAAATAAAAAGATTTAGTTTACCAAAAGTAGCTGATGATTGATAAGGAGAAAGCAGTGATCGTGTCCTATGCTTGATGCAAATAAACATTATATATTTTTCAAATTTTCTATGTATAAATCTTAATTTGTAACTAATTTGAAATATTTGTGATAGACTGATGATGAAGGCTATGCCTTCGAAACTATAGTCTCTAGAAATAATTAAAAATTATTTTATTTAAAAAACAGAAGACTCTCTCATTTTATTTTATTTTTAACCTAAAACATTATACATATCGGCTGAGATATGGAGTGAACCAAGTCCATTTTTAAAAAATTTTAACCCTTAAGGCCAGTTGTATGTCGGTTTGTAAAGTCTTTGTTAAGTTGACAAACGGTCAAACCTTAGTATTCACATTGTGCCCGGCCGGATGGCCAATCAGATTTGTCATTTGATTGGCCATACAGCCGGGTACAAGGTGAATACTAAGATTTGACCGTTTGTCAACTTAACAAAGACTTTACAAACCGACATACAACTGGCCCTTAATGTATAAAACTTTATTTTTTCAAAATGAAGTCCACTTGGTCTCATAGTATTTTTAGTTATCTATCTTCTAAAACTCGGTGTATTTATTACATATCGATTTAAAAACAATGGATCTGAAAAACTTTGAACTTCAATTTCCCAAAATAAGAATATGTGGACTTGGATCACTCCAATTCTCAGCCGACGATATGTATAAATATGTTAATTTGTATCAAGCAGAGAACCTCGTTGATTTCTCCTTATAAATTTATCAAGTATAAATTTAATTAAAACATTATCCTTTCTTTTATATAAATATGCAATGTGACATCTTCCCCCAATAAATAATTTCTGGAAGCTCGACTAGTTCGTGGCTTACAAATTTTTCGCAAGAAATTCACTATCGAATATTAGAGCGAAATATTTGTAATGGCTTTGAAGATGAAGAGTAAGATATTGAAACAATTATTTGGTGCCTTGTGCTTGTAGCAAATAGTCATCTCCTTATGGTGAGAGATCCTTAGGTCCCTCTTAGAAACTAGTCTCAAATTAATAAAAAATAGATGTGTGGCACTCGGGGACTGCCGCGGTAAAGCTATTGCATAGCATTTTTTATTAACTTATGCAATTATAATATTTATGCAATATTTTTTTTTCTTTGATATTAATTCAAGTTTTTTCTTTGATATTAATTCAAGTTACACTTCAATCACTTTCTTCATTAATAAATGCACATTGTTTATACATATTTAAAACACTTTATACACAAATTTTACGCGTACAGCTATTCACTGTTGTACATAGATGATAGATACCTATACACCTATATACTTTCTCACAAACAGCTGCTTACGTATTCGTCCGATTTCGGAACAGCTCGTCTCGATCCGTGCGAGATTCGTACAGTACACAAACACCGTGCCGAAGTCTGCCGAACTGAAACGACGTTAGACGATGCACGGCTTTCAACGCCGCACCGCTGTGCCGGTCGGAGTGGGGGGTGTTAGGTTTATTTTCGTTACGGAATTTCTTGATTCGGTCGCCGCGCTCAAAGCCCGCGATAAAAGCTATGCAATAACTTAATAATTATATAATCTTTCTTTCCTAATCAATTGTCTTAACTGATTATTTTTTAACCGGCAATAAAGAGTGCCTCTAGAGCAATGATTCTCAACCACTGTGCCGCGGCACTTTTGTGTGCCGCCAAATTTTAGAAATGCAATCATTAAAAATTATTTTGTATGTACTTTTATCTAATGAGTTATGATTTTTTTCAGTTCAGCAATTCAGATCACATAATTTAATATAAAACTAAATAAATAAGCTTTAAAAATATATACATTTATATACTACTTCAAAAATTTGATTGGGTTCGTAATCCGTAAAAATTTGATTGGGTTCGTAATCCATTTGTGATAACGGATACGTCTGTATATGAATTGACTTTGAATGAAGAGGAAAACTAATTTCGCTTTTTAATAATCGAGATTTAATTTCATAACATTCGGAAGAGTCATTTTGAATTAACATTAGATGCAATTCCCATAAGGGCCAAAAAGTTTTAAAAATATTATTACAATTATTTTCTACATCTTATTTGTGGGAATTCGAATTTTCACCATTAACCAATATAAAAGATGACGAAATGAGAGTGGCATTATCATTTTTACAACCAAACATAAACCAAATTATCAAAAATCATCAAGTTCAAATTTCGCATTATATGTATTCTTATAATTAATTTGTAATTAATAACACAATAAACATTATGTTGTCTTTGTAGTACATATTATTTTATTTTACATATAAAATTATTATCATAAACTATTTAACACAGTAACACAGCGTATTATTGGTAAGTAAAATTCTTTTAAACTTATCTTATTATTAGTGTGCCGCAAAATTTTGAAATTGTTAAAGTGAGCCGCAACAAAAAAAGATTGAAAATCACTGCTCTAGAGGTTGCCAATGTTAGGATGTGAATTAACTTAGAATTAATTCTAAAACTCCCACCTATCTCTTTAGGCCTTCCTAAGCTTTAATAAGTGAATAATAATCCCCGCCAAATAACATAAGTGATTCTTTGAAAACTGGAGCTTTGAATATCCCAAGGCTGATGCGTATTTAAAACATGTCTTAAATAACACTACGTCTCCTTAGGGTGTAAACCTGCTAACTCACAAGGAAATTTTACAGGGCAGAGAAAAAGCAAACAAAATTTAATATTGTTGTTATGGAAACAAACAATTTTTCATATTTTTTTTCTACAACTTACGATCGTAATTTTAATAGGAGTTTTACTTAGACGATGCTGCATCTCTTTTTCTTTCGAACGGTATTAATTAATGTCATACATGATAAAAAATGGATTTAGCAGGTTTATACTCTAAGGCGACGACTAATAATAATTCACATAATAAATGAACCCGTCATTTCGAAAAGGGCACAAGTTCATAAATGAAAACTTTTCAGGATCAACAAAAATTGTTTTTATAAAAAAAGTCTAGGGTGCTAAAAAAATTGAACATAGAAGTTATATATATATATATATATTTGTGAGGTTTATTTATTTATAAAAAAGTATTTATCATACAGATATATATGAAATGGCGCCTTAAAGCTATTTTGAAAAAAGTGTGACTCATGTCCTTTTTCCGGGTTCAATTATAATAATTCATAAATTAAAAAAGAGAGGAATTCAGCCAGTAAAGGAAGCCTCTGTCGAATAAAAAACTCCCAATTATAGAAAACAGTTTCGGCTTTAATTAGATAATGCTTTCTTCACTTCTAATGAGCTGTTAATGTTGTTAAGGGAGAATCTTTATTTCTCGACCTGCTTAGAGGCACAAGTCCTCGGTGGCTAGGTTTATTTACTTGAAATTTATAAGTTTAAGGTAGTTGTTTCGCGATAATACTAGCAAAAAGTTAATGCTAAAGTATAAAGAACAGACAATAAGGATTAATAATTCATAAGCCCAATACTTTTTGCTGTTTATGTACTTTGTTATGTGCTCGTTTGACAAATCTGGCAACATTGTCCGAGCTTGTATATATTTTATCATAGAAATGTCAGTTAAAGTACATTATAAAGGGAGATTTATCAAACAAAAAGTTCTTATTAAGAGATTGAAACCTGTTGCGACAATGGCTGAAGCGAAAAACGTCAAAAAAGTACTAAAGTTAACCCACTTTTTAGATTAAATAAATGCTTTGTTGCCAGCTTGTTTTTAGTGTAATTTTTTCATTATCCCCCCCCCCAATCGATGATGAAGTATTTAATAATAATCTTTCTAAATTTCAAAAAAATCCTAAGAAAACCCATATGGTGAAACAACTACCTTAATCAAATAATATTTATTTAAATATTGTCTTATATAAAGTGATTTTACAGAATGGTGTAGGTTCTTGGTGAAACATATTAAATAAAGTAAAGAAAATTTTTTTTCAAAAAATTTTTGGAAATTTTTTTAAATATAAAATCCTATGGAGGTTTCACATAAATAAAAGATCAGATGCTTGTTTAGCACGACTCAATATATATTTCGGGGTGTAACCTCATCTTCAGGAGTTCACAAAGGACACTGTTAAGGTAGTTGTTTCGCGGCAATACTAGCAAAAAGTTAATGCTAGAGTATTTAGAACAGACAATAAGGATTCATAGTTCATAAGCCCAAAACTTTTTGCTGTTTATGTACCAATTCTAGCCAATCCCGTGCTCGTTTGACAAATTTGGCACGATTGGAAGAGATTGAATATTTTTATATTAAAATAACAGATTAAATACATTTTAAATTTCTATAAAAATCGTTTTATTTTTTAACAAATGTAATCAACGCCTACGTTACAACTTATTAAAATTATAATTTTGAAAAATCTAGCGCATGCATCTTTTGCTGATTAAATAAATGCGCTGTTGCCAAAATGTTTTTAGTGATAATTTTTTTATACATTTTTCATTATTTATTCTTTTTATCTCAGAAACTGTGTTGTAAATGTGAATCAAAATTGTCTTAAAATATGTATTGATTATTGTTTAATGTTGGTTTAGTTTTTTATAAAAATGTTAAGAACGGTTTCTTAATTATAATTAAATATGTATGTAAATTTTCCGATATCCCGTATAGTGCAATGTATAAGAGTCTGAAAAACTCGATTTTTGAAATTAAATATCTCCGGAACTGAATTGTTCATAAATTTCGTTTTGCCACCAATCGATGCAGAAGTATTTAAATAATAATATATCTAAATTTCAGAAAAATCCTAAGAAAACGCATTTGGCCAAACAACTACCTTAATGAGCATAAAATGTATGAATATAAATACAAAAAAACCTAATAAATTATATATAATGCGCTAATGGCCCTGGCAGTCGATGCGCCCTTAAAATAAAATTATATATAAAAAAAAATAGTTCTTGTCATATTTGCAAACTCATTACATTGAGTGCAGACAAGAGTTGGTGTGTATTATCAAACACAAAATGATATATAACATATATAATGTGTACATCGGTCTTAGTATGCACACTATTTAATAAATGCTGAAGTCTCAAAAGCGAATAAAAATTTTCAACAAAAATAATGGCAGAAACTGTTTTATATAATTGGGAGTTTTTTTATTCGAGGGAGGCTTCCTTTATTTGCTGAATTCCTCTTTTTTTTAATTTATAAATTTTTGGACAGCCATCTCTCCTTCATCAATTATAATAATTCATTTATATTTAAAAAGAACCGTGTTTGGTGGCCCTATTTTATTTTAATGAATTGGCTAAGGGGCCAGTTATGGGAAAAAGTTGAAATAAAATCACTTTTATTTAATACTTTATTTTGGGCAGACGTAATCGATATTTTACAACGTTTCGAGCGCTACACCGCTGCTCTTCATCAGTGCACGTCAACTGGAAAAAATCATTGTGTGTTAAAAATTTATTATATAAAGTTAAAACAAAAATTTAAAAGATGCAATGATCTTTTCCAGTTGACGTGCACTGATGAAGAGCAGCGGTGTAGCGCTCGAAACGTTGTAAAACATCGATTACGTCTGCCCAAAATAAAGTATTAATAATTAATAGAGATTTGGTGCAAGGTGAAACATCTTTAATAAAGATAAAAGTAAATTAATATTATATGAAATATTCATTTACTATGAGTTTAAGATTTCTAGGTCACTTGTTTCACATTAAAATTAAAAAAATAAAAGAGGTAAATTTTTTCAATATATATATTTCGGGCTGTAAGCCCATCTTCAGGAAAGTACAGAATTTTAACTAGAAATCTTAACTCTTAGTAAATGAATATTTCATACAATATTCATTCACTTTTATCTTTATAAAGTATTAAATAAAATTGAAGGAGGCAATAAAAGAGTATGTCTTCTGTTGGAATTATAAATTTTATTTATTTATAACGAGACTATAGTTTCGAGGGCTTTGACCTCTTCATCAGTCTATTACAATTAAATTAATTCCTTTGAATCAATTGTAATAGACTGATGAAGAGGACAAAGTCCTCGAAACTATAGTCTCGTAATAAATAAAATGTATAATTCCAGCAGAAGACACACTCTTTTATTGTCTCCTTCAATATATAAAAATTCTGCTACCCTCGGCACAAAAAACTTTCAATTTAATATTAAATAAAAATTTGATTTTATTTAAACTCCCTCCCATAACTGGCCCCTTAGCCAATTCATTAAAATAATTCATTTATCTTATTACACATTTAGATAAATAAATTTTTTGGAATAAAAAGGTAGAAAAAACAAAATATTTTAGTGATTAAATAAAATTTTTAATTATATTTTAATATAAATATATTAATATCTTGATGATAAAAAAATTCATTGAATTCAGTATCAACTAACATCGTCTTCATAAAGTACATTTGCTAACGGAATGTTTAATAATTGATCTTCTTTGCTATCTGGACTTGATTTGGAATCTACAAGAACTTCTGAAAATAGAATGGATTTTAATTGTTCTTTGGAATCTAATTTCGAATTCAAAAGTTCTGAAATATTCTCCTCAAAAAGAGGATTCAAATTTTTTTCAATCATTTCTTTTTCGCTTATTTCATCCGAAGGTTCGTCTTTTAATTCGACTTTGATGTCCATCTCGTCATTTAATTCTGCTTCCAATTCCATTGAAACACCCAATGCAAGATCTTTCATTACATCATCTGTATGATCTTCCAGGAAATTGCTTTGTGTATTTAGTTGAATGTCTGAATCAACAGAAGAATCATCTGTATTGGTTAAATTTGCAGTTGCTTGCAATAAATGTGAATAAGAAGTACAAGGATCATTTTCTGAGGTTTCTATTTGGCTCACACTTTTTGAGCAAGATGGTTTATTTAGATCATCTTCCGAGATTTCCATTTGGCTCGAACTTTTTGAGCAAGATGGTCTATTTAGATAATCTTCTGAGATTTCCATTTGGCTCGAAGTTTTTGAACAAGATGGTTTATTTAGATCATTTTCCGAGATTTCCATTTGGTCTGAACTATTTGAACAAGATGGTTGATTTGGATCAAAAGAGTCCTTTTTCTTTTTTTTCCCTTGTTTTTTTGATTGTTTTGATGGTGACTCCTAAAAAAAAAATAAAAAAATATTAGTAATAGGCTATGAGTTTTCTAGATATGAGTATACAAGTAGTAAAAATATTTGGCTGTCTCAGGACAGCCGATAGAAGTGAATACTAAAATGCGCTTGTGGTGCCGCCATGCGGGGACGCGGTGAGGGGAGAGAGCTGTAACTGTCAATTGCGCGTGCGTGGCGAGGAGACCGCAGTGGAGGGGAGAGAGAGAGAGATCTGCCTCGATTTCGTAGGATATAGGAAAGTTCTACTGGTGCCATCCAATCAGAAGAAGTGAATTATTTATGGGTTTGGCATAGGGGAGGTGGACTTACTGAAATATAAATACAGGGTGTTGCAGGAGGAATAGTAAATATTTTTATAGACGAATTGCAATAAAAAATCCCATATAACATGTGTCCAATTTTTATTGAGTACAGCTGTTAGTATGTAACCCAATATCCGCATACTCAGCATGTACGGTACACGCTACAGACTTGGCCAACAAATCACAATGGAAACCGCATGGAAACTAAAGCCCGGTTCACACCAGGCGTTTTTCGCTGATGGTAGCCTTGATGGCTTTCCTTGAGTGCTTGGCTGCCGCTAGATGTTGTGATGGATTTTTAGTTGTTGGTTTCACACTCTGCTATTTGCAGTAAGGCTGGATTTATTCTAAAAGCAGGATCAGATGCGTGCGCAATCAATCGCTCAGCAGTTGTCAAAAAAAAATGGCTGGCAATAATATAATTGGAGAGGTTATAAATCGTAGACGAACTGCAATTATTGCTTTTTTATTAATTTGTGAAAAACGGCGAAAACTAAAACGTTTGAACAATCCGCCCAGACTGTGGTGTCGTCCATGGTTATTGCGGCTTCCCGATTGGTTTACCATGCTCATGTCACTCACGTGATAAAATACTGCTTTCCAATTGGTTCTCTCCCTAATTTTCCAAGCAATCTATCAGGAGAAAATAGAACATGTTCTAATCACAAAATCCAACAAGCTAGCCAGCTTCCCAGCCCTCAGTGACGTCATTTTAAGCCTCTGGATCCAGCCTAGCCAGCCATCTAGATTTCTATCAACAAAAAACGGTGATAACATGTGAAACGGGCTTAAAGCACAACTTCACAACTTGAAAATCAACATTCTACTGCTGACATTAAATAAATACGCCCATAGCAACCTGTGTAACAAGACACGAAACGAAAATGCATTAAACTCAGCTGTATCTCTGTACTCAATAAAAATTGGACACATGTTATATGGCATTTTTTAT
This sequence comes from Forficula auricularia, assembly GCA_024734495.1. NCBI lineage: Eukaryota > Metazoa > Arthropoda > Insecta > Dermaptera > Forficulidae > Forficula > Forficula auricularia. The sequence goes on along the minus strand of JALMQS010000768.1, from coordinate 59,207 downwards.
TTCGTCTATACTACCACCTCCTAAAATATTTACTATTCCTCCTGAAACACCCTGTATTTATATTAAGGTTAAGATGACATACAGGTAACCCTCGTATAACATGGTTTCGATATAAAACGATTTACAAATTGGGTGGGCAGTTTCTCTATAACGCTGGGAAATTTTTATGAAACAAAACCTCCACGAGTTGCCTGAAAAAATTTTTCATAATCATGAATTGAAAATTTTAATAAAACGATGATACATAACCTATTTTCACTTATTCTCACAAATGTGTTAATAAAAATTTCAATCAAATTACAGACAAACCAGCTTATAAACTTTTACTATTATAGATACACAAAACGTCATTTGTTCAATAAAATAGCTTAAATTATTATTATAATTATTGTTATTATCATTTCTGTCCATAATTTGTATAAATTTGAAAGTTTATATTAGGAAAATAAGGTCAAGTTTTTTTATGTGTGACTTTTTTATTTATCCACCAACGTTTCGTCGACTTTGCCGACTTCTTCAGGGCTTCAAATAGTCATGTCACACATTCGTCTAAATTTTCTTATTACCTTCGTTACCAGTGAAGGCCATAAGTATGTAATTTTCAAAAAATATTTGGCACATTCACAAAAAACACAATTTTTCTATCTTTTCTTTTTATAATTAACAATTTCATTAATATAAAACAGAAATCACATATATATAGAATAAGGCAACCCTGTTTTTTTAAACTAGAATAGAATATTTTTTTCTCCGTTTTATCCTTACATACAGAAATCTCAACTTCGAAGATAATTTTGACAAAACAGTTATTATTATCTCGAAAAATATAATTTTTTCAATGTTCATTTATTGCTGGGCTTTTTTGTAGACCTAAATGCCATGGTTTCGCGCTCAATTTTTTCAAGGAGGTTCTTTCGCTATAATCCACGCCAAAAGCCTCTTAACCACTCTATAAATATGAAAGGAAAATTTTAGGGTATTTTTTCTTTACCTGACTGTCCACTCACACTACGAAATCTCTATATAGATACACACATACTTGCCGGTCGTTTCCAAGCCATTGTGGTTATATTCCCTCCACTAAAAATAGTCGCCCAAATATGTTTGTTTTTTGTTTTTTTATCAAAACTACGTGGTAAGTAACGTATTTTTCGCCGTATAAGACGCACCGGCATATAAGACGCACCCAATTTTAAAGGAGGCAAATCTAGAAAATGGTGGGCTTTTGTATTTGCCGTATAAGACGCAGGCACTCCCCCCCCCCCCCGATTTTGGGGAGAAAAAGTGCGTCTTATACGGCGAAAAATATGGTAATTTCGATTTTTTTTAAGTTACTCCGAATATATTATTCTAACAAATATTAGTTTTTCATCAAGATGGTGGAAGTCCTTCAATGAAAAAAAAATTAAATAATTATCATATCCCCACCCTTTCCCTATCTACCCTATAATTAGTAGAGATTGTGGTGTTGGTGCAAGGTGAAACATCTTTAATAAAGATAAGAGTAAATAAATATTATATTTAACATTGATTTACTATGAGTTAAGGATACTAGGTCACTTATTTCACATTAAAATTAAAAAATTAAAAGATATAAAAAACATTTTCTTTTTCAATATATATATTTCGGGCTATCAACCCATCTTCAGGAAATACAGAAAGTAACTGAGACTCTACCCTATGTTAAAAATGTCATTTTTAATTGCAATTATTTCATGTTTGGTGTGGTAAATCGTCTTCAAATTTTAACAGTATGTGTATTATGCTTTTAATGACTTATATTCCAAGTTTCAAAGACTTCTTGAATTTTTGCATTTGTGAAAGAACTACCTTAATCGAAATAGTTTTAGCCATTTTTTAGATATTTCGAAAAAAAGAAGGAAAAAAAACATTACAATTACAATACTTGACCATACCATGTATGGTAAAGTAATAAGATTAAACGAATTCCTGAATATTTTTCTAAAAGTGCATTTTTTATAAGATAAAATAGTATTCAACTTACATTTTCATTTTTAGGTAATATTTCTTCCGGGATATACTTTAGATTTGCAATATCATGTAGAGGACAAGTACCATCTTCAGCTATAGAAAATATAGGCTCCTTGCATTTTATATTTGCTTTGACACTGCCGCAAGCACGAAATAACACTTGAGAATTATCTTGTAAAATATGTTTATAACAATATTTTGCAACTGGTAAAGATCTATCACCACATTTTATTCCATCTTCAGTAAAAATACATTTTGAAATTGGACCAGGACGAAATGTTACACCATCAGTGGCCTAAAATAAAAGAATAGATATAAGAGACAGTGGCGTAGCCAGAATAAAAAAGGGGGAGGGGGTCAATCCACTAAACAAAATATTTAATGTGAATTTTTTTTTATTAAAACAAATAGCCATTTGTCTTTTTACCCGGAAAGTTTTGGGCTAGTTATAATTTCTTCGACCCTTTGTTTTTGGGAGTGCTGAATCCAAATCTGAGGTTTACTAACAAAATTTCCTGACAGAACATTGTCAAAAAGGTAAAAAATTATAACTCGAAAACTTATACTTTTCGTAAATAATCTTCCTTTTCAAAATGAAAGTTCATAAAATTTCCTACAAATTTAATTATTGAGGTTTTTTTCTCCGGCCAACCGTTCGGGCTCAAGCCCTAGTTGAAAATTGGCGTAATTTTTCTGTTTCGCAAAACCCAAAAACGCGCACTTTTTTCGATTTTTTCCCATTTTGACCATGTAAGAGCACATTTTCGACAAAGACCACCATCTATACATTTTTAAACTAGATTAAATTTGATACAATTCAAACACAGTTTAATCTTAATTGGATAATGGTAACCCCTGCCGCAATGAGGTTGAAGTTTTGAAAAACTACAATTTTTTGCAAAAAATCGCAGACTTTCCCCCTTCATAAAATGAAAACCACTTATCCTAGAAACTTGATTTCTGTCTCAATTTCTAGGAAATTTTATTGACTTTAACGTTTATTTGGGCCACTTTTTTGTTAAAATTCTTAGATTTATAGATATACAGCATTTTCAATGACACTTTTGAGGATTCGGATAATATCCGGAGAAAAAAACCTAAATAATAATAAATAATGAAATTTGTAGTAAATTTTATGAGCTTTCATTTTGAAAAGGAATGTTACGAACAGTTGATAGTTTTCGAATTATAAGAAAAAAAGAACCAAAAAAATGAATTTTTTACCTTTTTCTGCATTTTTGACAAATTTTGTCTCAAAATTTTGTTGGCAAACCTCAGATTCGGAATAAGCAGACCCAAAAACATATAGGCCAAAGAAATTACAAATACCCCAAAACTTTCCCGCGAGGGGCTCTTTAGAGGAACAATTTAAACTGGACTAAAAAGGTACTTGAAGAAATTAAAAAAGAATATAATTCTTGATTAAACATATGAAATATATTTAATTACGGTTAGTTTGCCATAAGAAACGATTTGTCGTTGCCGTTACTCACACCATGAGCCCTGCCCTGGGGGGGGGGTTCTGACACCCAAAACGAGGTGAAAAACATTTAATATCTTTACCTGTGCTCTTCTTTCAAGAGCCTTTTTATGTAATATTGCTTCAACCCCACTACGTTTATGATATCGATTTAATGCTTTCAATTTATTATAAAGTTTGCGATCTTCTGTAGTTTCTCTAGGCTGATTATAAACACTACCTATAAAATAAAAAAAATGATTAAGTTAAAGGTACAGAAAACTACATGTATATTATTTAAATAAGATTGGAGTAATTTTTTGGAGACGGACTGATAAGTGAATTAAGTGGATATCGATGAAGCAGTCCAAAAAAAGAAGTAGATAATTTACACTATCTTTTTATTCATAAAACAGACGTTTCGGAGGCTATTCCCTCCTTCTTCAGGATTTTGAAAAAGTCAGCGATTGGATTTCCTTCACTGACTTTTCAAAACCCTGAAGAAGGAGGAATAGCCTCGAAACGTCGGTTTTATGAATAAAAAGATAGTGTAAATTATCTACTTCTTTTGGATTGCCTCATCGATATCCAGTTAATTTAAATTTAAAATTTCCATCAATATTAATAGATAGTTTAATTAAAAATATGGAATATGTCCGGTCCAGTCCTAGCGCTCACCGCTAGATGGCACTGCGACCTCATACATAGTAGTTTGTTCAAATAAACAATACTTTAATATTAGTAATAATACTTTAAGTAAACAACAGTTAAATTGTCAAACACACTGTACACTACATAAATCAATCTGTTTATAATGAAATAATAAATCAATGAATTATTGAGAGACGAGTTGGCGCGTGTAATCCCGTGAGCGACAATATTCGTTGAATGTTATATATGCGCCAGCCCGGATCGAAATAATTTAGCTACCACCGAATAATGGTTTGCTCACATACTTTTTGTCACACACACTTCCAATACCTACTTTCCCTCGTGGTTGGACCAACAGTTGGGGTTAAGGGGCATTCCCCTTACCTCCCAACAACCAACCCCTATCATCCCACTATAGCACGCACACCCCCCACCACTAACAGAATATTAATACTGGACAAAATTAGCGGAACGTAAACCTAAACAAGAAAATTTTATTTAATTTAAATAAAATGTGAAATTTAAGGAAAAAAATAAATATTTAAGTGAGTTATTAAGATAGTTGTTTCACCATATATGTATATATATATATTTTAGGATTTTTTTAAAATTTAGAAAGATTATTATTTAAATAATTCTGCATAGATTGGTGGCAAAACAAAATTTATGAACAATATAGTTCCCTAGATATTAAATTAGTTTTTTAGACTCTTATACATTACACTATACGGAATATCGGAAAGTTTACATATTTAATTATAATTAAGAAACTCTTCTTACCATTTATAAAAAACTAAACCAACATTAAACAATAACTAATATATATTTTTTAAGAAAATTTTAATTCATAGTTACAACACAGTTTCTGAGATAATAATGAATAAATAATGAAAAATGTATAATAAAAATTTACACTCAAAACAATTTGGCAACAGCGCATTTATTTAACCAGCGAAAGATGTATAAAGCGCGCATGCGCTAGATTTTTTCAAAATTATAATTTTCATAAGGTGCATGCGCGGATCCAGAGGGGGGGGGGGCGATGGGGGCGACCCCCTCCCCCTAAAGCATTGGAGATCAACATTTTTTATATGTTTATTTAATTTTTTTTTTTTTTTCATAACATTAAATTTTAAAATTGAAGAAAATAAAGTTCTATGTGGGGGGCTTGGACAATTCGATCGCGACACACTTCCGAGATCAAAAGTAGATCTTATATACCGGCGACCCCCCCCCCCAAATCAGAGGTCTGGATCCGCGCCTGATAAGGTGTAATGTAGGCGTTGATTACATTTGTTAAAAAATAACAAAACGATTTTTATAGAAATAAATCGACCTTTAAAATGTATTTTATCTGTCATTTTAATATAAAAATTCTCTTGCAATTCTCTTACAATGGTGCCAGATTTGTGAAACGAGCACGGGATTGGCTAGAATCGGTACATAAACAGCAAAAAGTTTTGGGCTTATGAATTATGAATACTTATTGTCTGTTCTATATACTCTAGCATTAACTTTTTGCTAGTATTGTCGCGAAACAACTACCTTAATATGTTTCACCAAGAACATACACCATTCTCCCTTAATAAAATTAAATTTTTATGCATACATGCAGTTGTTATTCATTAATTAAATCAAAATATGATTAATTACATAATGTTTCTTTTTCTTTCTTCAAAGCATGTATATATTTTCTTCTACGTTCTCTTAAACGATGTTGTAATCTTCGGAATTGGTCAATATATAAGGCTTGAAGTCGAATCAATTTGTCTTTAGTCAAAAGAGTAACTTCTTCAGCAGTATAAACTCCACAATACCTATAATAAATCAAAATTGCAACAAAATATAATTTGAAAGTATACCGGGTGAGTTTTTTTATCTTGAGACAGTATTATAATTTAAAAACAGTGCACTATATGGAAAAAAGTTTCAAATAAAAGTTTGTTTATATCGAGGGGGAAACCAAACTACGCTATTGTTTGTTGACCTAGAACAAGCATTCAAGGGTATTTCGAGGTCAAGTTCTGTTTTTTAAATGGAAACCTATATGTTTCTGTACATATTCTTAATCTAGAAAAAAAAACTGAACAACTTTCATTGAAGTTATTTTTTATACGATATCAAATAAACAAAATACATGAATCAATTAGATCTCAAAAAAATCTTAATAATTATTTTTAACAATTATTTAACTTAATTATCAAATAATAATGATAAAATATTTAATTATTAAATAAATAATTTAATAATTTTGCGACACTGTTCTGAGACATTCCAGAGTGTATGGCAAGTCTTCTGGATGAATTCCAGTTCCAATTTCTTTTGTTTTTTAACAAATTTACAATACGATAAAATGAAGCTTTCGAGGGTGTATTCCTATCAGGAAAATGCTCGGCATCCATTTCAATGGCAGCTCCTAACACTTTTTCCCCATTCACCGCATAAATTAAGACTATTTCAATTTTTTCTTCAACAAAAAAATGCTCAATTTTTATTATGATAATACAATATAACCATCTACTGGATTGACACGAGAAATAAACTTTTTACTTTTTAAATTTTAAATAGTTCTATTAAGTATAAAATAATCTCTTAAATTTGTGTATAATAAAGTTTTAAGATCATTATAAACACTTATTTTCATTGTCGTGACTTTTCTATTTAATAATTATTTGATCATTATTAATTGATAATTAAGTTGATAATTGTTAAAAATTAATTATTAGGATTTTTTTGAGATCTAATTATTTTAATATTTTTTTTATTTGATGTCATATAAAAAAATAGTTCTAATCAGTTTCTTTAGTAGATTCAGAATTTATACAGAAACATATAGGTTTCCATTTAAAAAACAGAACTTGATCCCTAAATACCCTTGAAAGCTTGTTCTAGATCAGAGTTCGGAGAACTTTTTTGGCCATTAGCCCAAAATATTTTTGCTTAGGTCGTTGTTACCCCTACATTTTGAAATGCAAATAAAAGCAAAGTAAATGTATACTATTTATTATTTATTGAATTAATTGGAATTTTCATGAAAACTATCTGTAAGTAAATAAAAATTATAAACATTAACATAATTCAAACGTTTTTCGTTTTAGAAAAATGATGTTGTTTCATTTTCGCTAAAGTGACTTCAAAATTAGAACTTTTTGACGTGAGAGTAATTTGAATACAGTCCTCGGCATTCAGCTGATTTTTGTTCTTCGTTTTTACGTTTAACAAAGTAGAAAATCCTTGTTCCCAAAGGTATATCGTTGCAAATGGCAGCAACTTTTTTATGGCCTCCTCATGTGGAATTTTAAAATCCTTTGCAGCTTCTGACATCCAATAGGACGACTTTGTTAAAATAAAAAAATATACCAACACTCATCATCATGATAAAAAGGGCATAACTTTTATCGAGGGGTGAACCGCGACCTAATATACTGTACACCTACTTCCACTTGTACTTCCAAATATTTCCAAGTACTTCCAAAATACTTCCAAAGTGTACACCTACTTCCAATCGCGGATCACCCCTCGACTTTTATTAATGTTTTTTTGAATTTTTATTAATTTTAAAATTTTGAATTCCTGGAAATCTATCAAAGTAAAAATACTATAATAGTTTATAAAATAGAAAATTTTAAAAATGTCCTTATTACCCCTGATAGTTTCATTGTTACCCCATTTGGGGTAATTTATCCCGGTTCCCCGACCTCTGTTCTAGATCGACAAACAATATCGTAGTTTAGTTTCCCCCTCGATATAAATAAACTTTTATTTGAAACTTTTTTTCATATAATGTAATTTATTGTTTTTGAGTTATAAGACTGTCTCAAGATAAAAAAACGCCCGGTATAAATCTATATATATATAAAATTAAATTGTTTACTTGCTTTAAAGGATCTTCCATAGGAGTATCTATAGATTCAGGATCGGAATCTGCCTCATCCAAGCCTTTCCACATTTCATTAAGCACTGTCGATTCTTGATCACTGTCGGATTCGCTTGCATATTCTAAGATTCGACAAGCTTGTGAGTTTATTCTGATTGCGTCAATATCCTCTGAAAATATTAGGAATAATTTAAATTAAAGTTTTCTAGTTTCTATCATTTTTACAAATACGAGAATTTTTCTTTTGGTAGGATATAAGGATAAAAAAGATTTTGAATACTTATAAATTATTGTTTACATTAATGCTAATATCAAGACTGTCATAGATCATTTAATAATCTTTGAGTTGTTTTTGGACAGATTAAAATGGGATTAAAATTATATTTTAAAAAAACTAGAAAAGTAGAAAATAATGTAATAATTAATCAAAAAGTGTGGGGCGCAGAAAATTTTAATTAATTTCTGACCCACGCTTTTTGATTAAGTGCATATTACATTATTTTCTACTTTTTAGAAGTATGTTTTTTTAGTTTTTTGAGGCTGGGGTCCGAACGGTTGGCCGGAGAAAAATCCTGAATGATGAAATTTGTACGAAATTTTATGAACTTTCATTTTAAAAAGGAAAGTTATTTACGAAAAGTTGATAGTTTTCGAGTTATAAGCAAAAAAAAGATTTTTCAACTATTTTTGCATTTTTGACAATGTTCCGTCACGAAATTTTGTTAGCAAACCTCAGATTCGGATTCAGAACAACAAAAAACATATAGGATCAAGAAATCAAAACTACACCAAAAATTCCCGTGAGGGGTCCTTTAGAGAACAATTTAACTCTATTTTTAAGTACCTTTTTAGTACTTCAAGAAATTAATAAAATATTTTTAAAAAAAACTAAAAAACATGCTTCTAAAAAGTAGAAAATAATGTAATACTTAATCAAAAAGCTTGGGACACAGAAGCAGGTATTTTTAATTAATTTCGACAAAGTGCCCCACTCTTTTTGATTTAGTATTACATTATTTTCTACTTTTTAGAAGCATGTTTTTTTTAACATAATTTTTTTTTTTACTTTTTAGTCTTAATTATTTTTATAAAGAAAATTTTGCAGAATTTAACAGAATGATATGTTATTATTTTTATAAGATTGGAGTAATTTTTGGAGACGGACGGATAAGTGAAATTGAGTGGATATTGATGAGACAGTCCAAAAAAAGAGAAGATAATTTATACTATTTTTTTATGAATAAAAAGAAACTAGTATCAAAGTTGTGATGGATGGAATATCATCTGAATCGTTCACCACTAACGCTGGTGTTCCCCAAGGCTCTGTAATCTCCCCCACACTCTTCCTAATTTATATAAACGACATTATCGATCAAACGTCAAACCCCACTCATTGTTACGCCGACGATAGCACTCTGCACGGCAAACCCACACTTCCCAATAATCGAATCAATGTTGCCTCCTCAATCACTCTCGACCTAGACAAACTGAATAAATGGGGCTCTCAAAATTTAGTTAACTTTAATGCAAACAAGACTCAATTTCTAGGCGGGAAAATAAAAATTTCCCTGATATTCACTTCGATTCGAATACCCTGAAAATGTGTGACAGCCTATCCATGCTGGGCGTCTCTGTCGCATCTGACCTGTCTTGGAATGAACACATCTCCTCTGTGCCGAAATTCGCAGCATGGAAGATTGACTACTTATTCAGGTCCAAGCGATTTCTCAAGCCCCCACATCTTCTCACCATCTACAAGGCCCAAATCCGCCCCTGTCTCGAATACGGCTCTCATCTATGGAGAGGAGCCTCTAAATATTCTCTTGCTACCCTGGATGCAATTCAGAAACGAGAAGTCAGGCTAATTGACGATTCTACCCTCACCGACTCCCTCGACTCGCTAGCTCATCGAAGAAATGTCTCTGCCCTTTCCCTTTTCTATAGATACTATCACGGCAGGTGCTCTGATGAGATAAAATCAATAATTCCCCCCAAAGCATGCTTTGCACGTAGCACGCGTTTTGCCGACTCCCAACACTCTTTCGCGGTCAAATTAGAAAAGTGCCGGACCACTTCATTCGCCAATACGTATATCCCCATGACTTCAAGGAACTGGAACTCTCTTCCAGCCTCCATCTTTCCCAGCACTTATAATCTTCAAACCTTCAAAACCCGAGTGCATAAACACCTACCTCTACACCCTCTCACTTAATCAACTTTCCCTTCTTTTCGGTAATGCAAGGGTCTTTTTCGAGATCCATAGGGGCTGCATCTTTACTGGTGCACCCCTTCTTGCATTCGATTGCATTAAAAAAAAAAAGTATAAATTATCTTCTCTTTTTTTGGACTGCCTCATCAATATCCACTCAATTTATATTTATTATTTTTATATAATTTCGTTTAAATTGAATAGGTAAACAATTATTTTTATAGAGAAATGTTTGCGGAATTTAACAGAACAGGTGGAGCTAATATAAAAACGTTACAAATTAAGCAATTTATCTATTTTTTTATATTTATAAAGAAGAGTGATATAATTGAAAAGTTTTTGTTTTGCCGAGAGTAGCAAAGTTGTTGATTCACAAAGAGAAACAAAGAGGTTGTCCTCTGCTTGATTCAAATAAACATACACACATATATATCGAAATTATATCTGTATATATATTATTTATTTGTTTGAGACTATAGTTTCGAAGACTTGGTCTTCATCATCAATCTTTTTTAATTATAAATATTATTTTTCATGGAGTCAATACCGTATGGATATTGACTCCATGAAAAATAATATTTATAATTAAAAAAGATTAATGATGAAGACCAAGTCTTCGAAACTATAGTCTTAAACAAATAAATAATATATATATAGATATATAATTTCGATATATATGTGTGTATGTTTATTTGAATCAAGCAGAAGAGTGATATGTATGCGTTTTTGTTCCTTTGAATTTATATAAATCTAGTTTTATTCCGATCGTGACGAAATTTTACAAGAGTTCGAAACAATTTTGAAAAAACTCCTTTTTGAGATTTCGTATTTTTAAAAAATTTTGAATTTTCCGCCCTTTGAAAAAAAAAAAAAAAGTTTTATTCTAAATTACTTACATAAAATTATTGTTTTTAAAAACTAAAAAAATTATGTTAATAAATAATAGTAAATATTAATAGATTAAATAAAATTTCGACAGATATTAGTTTCTTATTTCTGAGGCGGGACAATAAAAATGAGCTAGGGCCCCTGTCTTTTTGAGCCATTTTAACTAAGTGTCGAATTGGCAACCCTGGCGGAACAACTTTGTAACACATGATTATTATATATATTATATAATTATATATTGATACATTTTTATTGTATTTATTTGAATTTTTATTTAAATCACACATGATTAGGTAATTATAATTATATATTGAAACATTTATATATTTGTTTCAATAAATAATTATAATTAATCACACCAAGTTGTAACACTATTTAGTTTGTTTTTTCGAGAGAGAACATTATTTGAAAATCTTCTCTGATATTCCATAAGTTCATTTATTTTATGTCATTGTGTCTAAAAATATCAAGACAAGTTCCAAATTACTGTTTGTTGAGTTTATCATTTATTCTTCGTCACAAGGTAAGCGTTATATATATATATATATATTTGTATTAAATACCTTGCTTTATAAGGTTTTTTTATATAAAACAATTTATCTATTCTGTATGTCAAATTTTTAATATATTCCCATGTGTCTGTTATTGTTAGGTTTGTTCTTAGCCTTTATTTATTTATTATTCACTAATAAATACTTTTATTCTCACCTTGCACCAATACCACTATCTCTATTAATTATTAATAATTACTTCTTTTGAAAAACAATCTCATAACCTTAGTAATGAAGCTGTTGAAGCTTTTATTTTTGTGATTAATTTGATTAGAATTTTTATTTAAATCACACATGAATTATTATTATTATATATTGAAATATTTATTTAGATTTTTATTTAAATCACACGTGATTAATTATAATTATTTATTGAAACAAATACAATATAAATGTTTCAATATATAATTATAATTAATCAAGTGTGATTTAAATAAAAATTCAAATTTTAAATCTCAAAACCTCTGTTGGTAATCGAAACGTTTCCAGGGAATAGTGAAGTTAATTTTCTCATTAATATATCAAAGAATAATTAACACATTAACGTGAATTGTTTTGATCGCGCTTTTTAAAAACAATTCCCGTTAATGTGTTTTGGATATATTAATGAGAAAATTAACTTCATTCATTATATGATTCAACACGAATCGAATGCATTTTTTGTCAAATATTAAGTGAAAAAATATCCGAATTTATATATTTCTAACTTGAAATAGTTTTTTTTTTTTTTTTTTTTTTTTTTTTTTTCTTGGCTTTTCGGCCATGGTAGCTATAAGCCATTTACGATACTATTTATTTTTATTTTCAAATTTGTCTCTACCTCGGGGGTCAGATTTTAGCCGGATTCGAACTCGGGTCCTCTTGGATAGCTGGATGACATGCTACCGCCTAGCCTACCCGACCTCCCTGAAATAGTGAAGTTAATTTTCTCATTAATATATCAAAGAATAATTAACACATTAACCTGAATTGTTTTGATCGCGATTTTTAAAAACAATTCTCGTTAATGTGTTAATTATTCTTTGATATATTAATGAGAAAATTAACTTCACTATTTCAAGTTAGAAATATTTCAATTCGGATATTATTTTCACTTAATATTTGACAAAAATCACCTGCATTCGATTCGCGATTGAATCAAACACAGGAAACTTATGATTAGTTTCCAGGAAAATTCTTCCTTTATCAATGAGGATTTAGAAAAGTAGTTTAAAAAAAATATAAATATTTATGGGAAATAATTTTTTTTTAATTCATTCTTGATATATAAGAAAAAATAATTTTCGTAAATATTTATATTTTTTATTGAGGGTTAATTTCAGCTCTAATCCCATATCATTCTCTTTATTTCAAAATATTTGGTTGGTTTTGAAGGAGGTCCTTTCGTCGCCAATGTTAAATAAAAAATATTAGATTATAACTATAACTTAATTTTTTATAATAGTTAAAAATAATAAATAAAAATCTATGAATTGAAAGTTTTTGTGCAGAGGGTAGCAGAATTTTTATTTATTGAAAGAGACAATAAAAGAGTGTGTCTTCTGCTAGAATTATAAATTTTATTTATAACGAGACTATAGTTTCATCCATTGTAATAGACTGATGAAGAGGGCAAAGCGCTCGAAACTATTGTCACGTTATAAATAAAATTTATAATTCCAGCAGAAGACACACTCTTTTATTGTTAAAAAATTTAGGGAACGCGGTGTTGGTTTATAGTGAAACATTGTTAAAATTAAATTAGGTTGGAGTTGGTGGTGTTTCACAAGGAGAAAAATTAAAATACAAAAGATTTTTTGAGTTTACCTATATATTTCGAGCTCTTAACTCATCGTCAGAGAACATTGACTGTCAATGTTCTCCTGACGATGAGTTAAGAGCTCGAAATATATAGAGTAAACTAAAAAATCTTTGTATTTTAATTTTTCTCCTTGTGAAACTACCACCAACTCCAACCTAATTTAATTTTAACTCTTTTATTGTCTCTTTCAATATCTATCTATGCTTTGGTGAAGTTTCAATCACACATTACAGAAAAAAAATTTTAAAATGTAAATATTTTCTTAAAGTCTTATCGAAAATCTGACACTTTCTCTTGAATTATTATATATTACTATTAGTTGAATAGATAAAGTTAAAAAAATTAGCTTTTTGAAACATGCGGGTTTCTTTTTTTGCAATAAAATATCATTGACCGTCGAATTTACTTAGATATTTACTTTAAAAAATCACATATATGCTATGTTTGGATGTCAACATAAACAGTATTAATACTACGCATTGCCCAATCATATAAGACTTATTTGAATAAATCAAACTAACTTTTGTATTTAATTATTTTTTTTATTTATTTAGACTATTAATGTTTTAAATTAGAAATTTGGTGTTTGATGAGGCTCTTGAAAACCTTGCAAACAGATAGAATGTCTTCGTTAGGAAAAAGAAATACAAGATTTCCCAACCATTTATTTTCCAGAAAAACGTTTGAGACGTTAAAGCGGATATTCTCACGCCATCCTCAGTCCTGGCTTTTCACAACATAGTACATTTTTTCTATGCAGAAATTCATTCCTTTTTCACAGTTAAGGTAGTTGTTCCGCCAAATGTGTTTTCTTAGGATTTTTTTGAAATTTAGACAAAACAATTTGGCAACAGCGCATTTATTTAACCAGCGAAGGCGTATAAAGCGCGCATGCGATAGATTTTTTCAAAATTATAACTTTCATAACAAAACGATTTTTATAGAAATAAATCGACTTTTATAATGTATTTTATCTGTCTTTTTAATATAAAAATATTCAATCTCTTACAATGGTGCCAAATTTGTCAAACGAGCACGGGATTGGCTAGAATTGGTACATAAACATTGGGCTTATGGACCATGAATCCTTATTGTCTGTTCTATATACTCTAGCATTAACTTTTTTCTAGTATTGTCGCGAAACAACTACCTTAACACATTATAATATGTATATTTTAACCAAAGCTGGTGAGTTTTTTAAGTTAAAATTATTATCAATATGAGGTATGTCCATACAATTGAACATACCATATACTCTCGGGAGCAGCTAAATCGACTCAACCTCTAAGCGCGCATACAAAGTCGTTTTTCTTTTAAATGGCCAAGCCGATATTTATAAATAAATTTATCTTTAAAGCTTATTTATTTAGCTTTACATTGATATCAATTTCAAGCAAATCGGCTCATTACTTTTTAAATTATGTGATCCGAATGACAATGAAAGGAAAAAAGAGTGTAAAGGAAAGGAAAAGTAGGGATGTTCAAAATTAAAATAAAATTGACATTTTAAACATAACAAAGAAAATTTATTTTCTTAATAATTTGTGTTGCCCCCCCTAGCTTTTATAACAACAGATCCTGCATCGACCTGATGAGTTTTTTTATAAAATCTTGAGGGATGCCTTCCCATTCATCTAACAAAGCTGTCTTAAGCTCATCAATGGTCGAAGGTACCGAATTTCTGGCTCGAACCCTTTGTTTGAGGTGGTCCCACATATGTTCGATGGGATTCATGTCTGGGCTGAGCGCTGGCCACTCTATGGTGTGGATAGCGACTTCGGTCATGTATTGCCGAGTGACCATCGCAGTGTGGCACCGGGCATTATCATGCATCAGTAAATCCCCCAATAAATCCTTTATATGGAACAACATGATGCAGGAGAATGTCAGCAATGTAACGGTCAGCTGTTAGACCCCCTCCCCGGCCTCCACCAAGCACAAAAACAATATCTGTTTTTCCCTCCAGAGAAATGCCACCCCAAATCATGCATGAACCACCACCATATGACTGTTTGAAAGAAACAGCATTGAGAAAATCGCTCTCCCTGACAACTGTAGACCCGACTTCTCCTGTCGCTGCCATGAATGCACACTCTACACTCATCTGTGAATAGGACAGCCCGCCATTGGTCGATGCTCCAATTGAGATGCTCTCGAGCAAATTGATGTCGAGCTTGACGGTGACGTGAGGTTAATTTTGGTCCAGAGGCAGGTCTTCTGCAAGTGAGGTTGGCTTCCTTCAAGCGTCTTCTGACTGTCCACCAACTGACAGCCAGACCTCGAACTTCTCTCAGCTGCTGCTGGACATCGACACCAGTGAGGTGGGGGTTTCGGAGAGACGTCGTGACGATAAAACGGTCATCCCTCTCAGACGTGCACCGGCGGCGGCTGCTATTCGGTCTCCGAGTGAAGGCACCAGTCTCCTGAAACCTTCTGTAGACCCTTGAGACAGTAGACTGACTTAAGTTCAATTGACAAGCGACTTCTCTTTGGCTAAGGTTCTGTTCCAAAAACTTGAGCTTATTATCCATGATTTTCTGAAAACAATTGTGTCAATTTGCGTAGATGTGTTCAGGTCAATTGCTGAAAATCGATTAATAAGAATAATTGGTTACATTGGTTTTTATAAGGAAATTGTAACTAACAAGTAGCGGCAGCTAGGAACAGCAATTTTTCCAGTTCAGCCATTCGGATCACATAATTTAAAAAGTAAGTGCTTGAAATTGATATCAATGTAAAGCTAAATAAATAAGCTTTAAAGATATATTTATTTTATAAATATCGGCTTGGCCATTTAAAAGAAAAACGACCTTGTATGCGCGCTTAGAGGTTGAGTCGATTTAGCTGCTCCCGAGTGTATTATATATAATGAAATGTTTTTAAAATCTTTTCCCTTAAAACGCTTTTTATAATTATTATATCTTAAAATACTTAACAAATTTTCTAAAGTTAATATATTTCTTCCTATAATATGTATTTTAACTTAAGAAAACTCAACAGCTTTGGTTAAAATACATATATTAATGTGTTAACTGTGGAAAAGAAATGAATTTCTGCATAGAAAAATGTACTATGTTGTGAAAATCCAGGACTGAGGATGGCGTGAAACGTCTCAAAAGTTTTTCTAGAAAATAAATGGTTAGACTATCTTGTATTTCTTTTTCCTAACGAAGACATTCCACCTGTTTTCAAGAGCCTCATCAAACACATAATTGTTTTTATTTCAAACATTTACGGCTTTCATACTATTTATTTTTTAATTCTATTATTTTTCAATTGTATTTTAACTTATTTTATTAAATATTAGATACTACACTTCTTTTGACTAAACTGGATCGAAAGGACCTCCTTATAACAGTTTCAAAATTAGCTTGATCATTACCTCCTTCTCTTTTTGATAATGAAATGGTCTTTCAAAATTTAACTTCATCTGCATTAAAAAAAATCTCACTAGAATAGAACTGCAATCCCCTATCCAAGAGATATGTTGTTTAACTTACCAAATGGATCAGCAGCTAGATAAATTTCTTCTTCAGGATTAATAGATGGTAGAAGTGGGTCTTTAAACTTATTCTTTGGTTTAACATAATGTGTAAGACTGCCCAAAATGGTGTCAACACTCTGTGGAGGTGGAGCTTTTCTTGTTGTTCTGTGCCTTAATAGCTGAGCCATATGTGTATGTTCTGAACAAAGTCTAGAAAAAAATAAAACTATTATTAGCATTATTTCGATATTAAAGTTCTTTTAGTTAGATCCTATATAGTAGGAGTGCCTATCCTGTACCTCGTGAGCCACACGTGGCCGGCAACTTTTGATGTGGCTCATTTTATCAACTAAGGCATTGAATTGTCTAAAAATTATTTGCTCTTTAAAATACAATACAGCGGTTGCAGACATTACGTTAATTTTAATGTATAGAAAGAAAAAAATTAATTATAGGTGAATTTTTAATAAATTAGGCATTTTCTTTAAAATATTGCAATTGAATCGGTCATTTCAAAAAACCACATAAGTCCAGATTTTCCCACACATTCTTTTTTTGTCGTGAACACTTTCTTAAAGATAAATTCATAATCTGAGTAAAAACCATTCACGTGAGTATATTCCTTTCTCGTCTAAGAGCACCCCGAAGTCGTCGTTCATTGCTTAAACGACACAAGTCAGTGATTTTCTATATTTTGATTGACTTCTACTTCTTATTGTTAGGCTAACAGCCTGTTTATTCCAGAGCGTCTTTCCATTATTTTCATGTACTGTCCCGGTAGGGTTGTTGTCATGTACCTTCCTCACCAGCCGGTCTTCGTTCATTCGCAATACCATTCTGTTCTTCTCCTTTGGACCCATACGCTGACTTTTTGTATATTGCATTTTTCCCTAATATTAGGTTGATGAATAATTATGGAACGTTTGTATTGGCGCGTTTTTCTTTAGCCAAAAATGGCGTTTTGTTTATTTTTTTTATAAAAACAATCATCTCTATTTATAGTTAATAAAAGTGCGTGTCGAAAACAATATTCATATTCGTCATATTATGCTCTACCACTACGAGAAAGGATGGAAGGCAGCACAGTCATTTCGCGATCTCAACGAACTTTTTGCCGAAGGAACTATTACTGATAGTGCAGTACGGAAGTTTGCCCGTTTCAAATCAGGTGACACTAGTTTGGAGGATAAAGAAGGAAGAGGTTGGCCATCGGATTTTGATGATCAGGCACTTCTGACAGCCGTTGAAGAGGAAGAAAGCCTTATAACACGAATGCTGGCTGCAGACTTCAATGTCGACCAATCAACCAACGATCGTTCGACGCCTCAAAAAGCTTGGCAAGGTATGGAAATTGGCTGGATGGGTCCCCCACGAACTCTCCGACAACAACAAGGCTGATCGCGTTCGAATTTTTACCGATTTGCTGCAAAAAGAACCACATCGTGTTCCATCACGATAAGGCACGTCCACATGTTGAGCGCCGGGTCGTCGAATTCATGCCAATAAGGGCTGGGATCTACTCCCACATCCGCCGTACTCACCGACCGAAGCACCGACGGACTATCACATTAACCGCTCTTTGAAAAACTGGCAAAAGACTAAGATCTACGACGATTTGGATGACTTGGTGGCCGATGTCAAAGCGTGGATTGCCTCCAAGAATCGTGACTTCTTCGCCCGTGGAATCGACCGACTGCCAAGCAAATGGGAAGCAGTTATTGAAGTAGATGGTGAATACGTTCCCGAATAATCATTTAAACATGTTTTTGTTAAATTTTATTAGTGTTTTTGCTGAATAAAAATATTTTTAAAAACCGTTCCATAATTATGCATCAACCCAATACTTCATTTTTTTACCCTGTCCATCCTTGTTTTACCCGCAATTCTGGGTAGCGATTTTATCTCACAAACTTCCAATATCGCTTGTTTTTGCGGTGTCTGTTCTTGTTTCGGCCGCATATGTCAAAATTGGTCGCACAACGGTCTTATAGATGCGTATTTTTGCTTCCGTTCCCAGAAACTTGTTTGACCAAACCGTTTCATTCAGGCATCCTGATATTTTGGACGCCTTAATAGATTGGAGTCTGTCTGACTTCCTTGCTTTGGAGCTGGTTATCTGAACGCCGAGATAGTTGAAGGATGGCACTTGTTCCACTATGGTGTTATACAGCTGTAGCTTACAGCGTACTGGTTCTCTAGCTATTATGAGAGTTTGATAACTTGAGTTGTAATTTTTCGCAGGAAAGTGCAAATTTATGTAAGGGTCGTTTTCGCTTTCTGCAACAAAAGCCGCGTCGTCTGCGTAGCACACAATATTTACATTCTTATCTCCCATTGAGTAGCCTTGGACATTTTAATTGTTTTGTTCAAATTTAATAACATCTAACCCTGTTTCTTGCTAAAACGTCAAGAATAGTTTTTCTGTTTAAATTTATTATTTATTTATAAAGATTATTCGATATTCACAACACTAAATTCAGTCCAAAAAATTTGTTTATTTGTGAATCACATTGATTCCTGAAAAATTCTGATTGTGTGACTTGGTGGTTTTTGATGATTCAATTTTTTGTGCATTACGTTTTAATTATTATTATCATTTCCATGAATAATTTGTATTCATTTGAAAGTTTATAATAGGAAAATAAGGGCAAGTTTTTATGTGTGACTTTTTTATTTATCAGCCAACGTTTAGTCGACTTTGCTAACTTCTTCAGGACTTCAAATAGTCATGCCACACATTCATCCATATTTTCTTGTTATCTTCATTACCATTGAAGAAACAGAAACAAATTTCAAAAAATATTTTGCCAATTCACATAAACAATTTTTCTTTATTAACAATTACATTAGATATAAAACATAAATAGAACGAGGCAACACTGTTTTTAAAACCAGAATAGAATATTATTTCTTTTCATCCTTAAATTTGAGATTTCTTTATGTAAGGATCAATTTTTTCTTTTGATCCTTAAATTTGAGATTTCTTTATTTAAGAATCAAAAGAAAAAATATTCTATTCTGGTTTTAAAAACAGGGTTGCCTCATTCTATACATGTTATTTCTGTTTTATATCTAATGTAATTATTAATATAAAAAGTAAAGAAAGAAAAATTGTTTATGTGAATGTGCCAAATATTTTTTGAAATTTGTGTTTCTAATGGTCTTCAATGGTAACGAAAACAACAAGAAAATTTAGATGAATGTGTGGCATGACTATTTGAAGCCCTGACGAAGTCGGCAAAATCGACAAAACGTTGGCTGATAAATAAAAAAGTCACACATAAAAACTTGTCCTTATTTTCCTATTATAAATTTTCAAATTAATTAAGTTTGAAATTAAGAAGCAAAATATATGTGACTCGCCAAAAAATTCTTATTGGCTCAAGCCAAGTTAAATTTTGGCCATCACTGCTATATAGTAAAGTACTTTTTATATTAAAGCAATTTGAACCGAGAAAGTTAAATAATATAATCAATAATTTCTTATGTTAATTCTACATTTAAAAAATTTATTTTTTGATATTTTTTTGAAAAGGAAACTTTTTATATATTGGAGTTAGTGTAGGGGCCAAATGTCAAATCTTAGTGAGCAAGTCTTGTCAAACAGCTAACAAATAATATCGATTAATAACATTTAGAGAAAGCGGTGTTGGTTTATAGTGAAACATATTAAACACAGATTAAACACAGGAGTTTTTAAAGGGTTATAGTGGTGTTTCACAAGTAAAATTAAAAAAGAAAATTATATTATATAACGGTAAATCACTCGTATCCATAATAAGCATTAATTAACAGGAATAGCAGGGAATTGGACAAAAATAAAAAACAGAGTTTTTATTGAATGGGCCAGACGTTTCGTCGATTAATTTCGACCTCCTCAGTGGCTCATTCTATCACTCTTCTTCAAAAGACAATTCCACTACGCGACGAAACATCCTTTAATCTTTTTTATTTAAACTATAATACATTGTTGGCTTATGCCTCAATTGCTCAAGAATCTTGAACTTTTTCACACTTGAACAATCAAAAAATTAAAAACCTTTAATTTTTTGATTGTTCAAGTGTGAAAAAGTTCAAGATTCTTGAGCAATTGAGGCATAAGCCAACAATGTATTATAGTTTAAATAAAAAAGATTAAAGGATGTTTCTAGGCGGTAGCATGACAGCGAGCTAACCAGGGGACCCGGGTTCGAATCCGACTCGAGGCATCCAGCTAAAATCTGACCCCGGGGGTAGAGACAAATTTAAAAAAAATATAACTAGTATCGTAATTAGGCTTATGGCTAGAAAGGCCGAAAAGCCAAAAAAAAAAAAAAAGGATGTTTCGTCGCGTAGTGGAATTGTCTTTTGACAAAGAGTGATAGAATGAGCCACTGAGGAAGTCGAAATTAATCGACGAAACGTCTGGCCCATTCAATAAAAACTCTGTTTTTAATTTTTGTCCAATTCCCTGCTATTCCTGTTAATTAATTATATTATATTTTTGTAGTTTTATTTAATAGTCTATATTATATATTTCGAGTTTTTAGCCCAACATCTAGAGTTTGTGTTTACTGTTTTTTGTAAACACAAACTCCTGATGTTGGGCTAAAAACCCGAAATATATATAGTATTAAGTAAAAATATAATTAAAATTGATGAAGCTCTATAATACTCTGAGGTATATGAGTCATTGACTAGGATGTAGTTGTCGGTTGCGAATGTATTTCGGCTCTGTTATTTGATTTGATTTATGATTTATGTATTTTGTTGTTTAACACTACTATAAATTAATATTTGCTTTGTGTTTATCGAGATTCAACCGAATTCTCGGTTTTTTTCTTCTTTTTTTGACTCAGTTGTCAAAAAAAGAGAGAAATATATATAAGAGTTGAACAATCTAGATGATTATACTTTGTGTGTGTTTATTTTCCGTAGTACATCGTTTCTTTGGTTGGGCCGTTGCATCTTAAAGTCCATTGTACTCTATAATTGTCAATAGTTTATTTTGGCATTCATTTAATATATTTGACATCTGTGCCTCGAGTTTTTTTATAACACGCACACACTCAAGTCTGACACTTGAAACTCTTCGCAACATGCCATTCGAACACATTACCACCTTGTAATTCTGGAAATGCCCAGCTTGATTTAAACAGTAAAAATTGTATACTGATGAAAAAAAGGAAATAGACTGATGATGACAAGGCATACTTGTCGAAACGTCTACTCCTGGAAAAATATATAAGAACCAAAAACAGAAAAATTTCTTTCATTTCTTATGGGAGAAGTACCCTGTGCCAACCGACAACAATCAATCAATCAATGGTTTGACTCATATACCTCAGAGTATTATAGAGCTTCATCAATATTTAATAACGAGTCCTTATCAGTTTACTACAATTTTGTTAAACTGTAATAATAAAATAAAAATAATTAAAAAAAAATTTTAATTTTTATTTTACTTGTGAAACACCACTATAACCCTTTAAAAACTGTGAATATCGATTAATGTGTTTTAGAATAAAAGTATCTTACATAGGTTCCTTTTTGTCAGTGATTGGTGTAGAATTAGGACATCGTTTGCCATTTGTGGAATAAACGTAGGTGCATTGTCTAAAGGGAGCAGTTTTATCTTCAAGAATATGTTTCATACAATAGTCAAATCCAGAAAGACGTTGTTCAAGACACTTGTAAACTTGATAATTACAAGGTCTTTGAAGAGCTTCAATTATTTCGGCTGTGAGCCTTCCCGAAGGTCCAGGCCTGACAGGCAAATACATCTGAAACAAATCGAATTATTTCGTTTTAAAAATATAAATAGAAGATGTGTAGCTATTTAGATTATTTAAATTTTGTTTAAATAACACATAATTGTAACTATTTGGTGAATACAAGCAATAAATAATATTTTACGACGGTTCGATCGGCTTATTCTGCCATTGTTCTAAAGTGACACTTGAGAACGAGCTGTAGTTATCTTAATTCTTGTATACATATATCCTTTATTCCAATCGGATTAAAATTTATACACGACTAATAACTCATGAGACTTGATAAATTCACCAATTTTTAGCGAAATTGTTAGAGCCGTTTTCGGAATCGCTCGAAAACGGCTCTAACAATTTCGCTAAAAATTGGTGAATTTATCAAGTCTCATGAGTTATTAGTCGTGTATAAATTTTAATCCGATTGGAATAAAGGAAGAGGGTGTAAATTAGTCATGTAGCAAAATAAATATTTTAATTGTTCATATCTCGTCTTCGGTAATTGAAAGAGCCTTGAAATTTGAAACTTTAGCTATTTAAGAGGCAATAAGTTACCGAGCATCGCTCGGTGCTCCAGACACTGTTATTTATTACCGAGGGGTGAACCGCGACCTAAAATCGTGTACACCTACTTCCACTTTCATTTCCAAGTAGAAGACAATAGATTATCTAATGAATTTCAAAGACGGTGTACACCTAATTCCAATCGCGGTTCACCCCTCGTTTAATGCTTATGTTCACTAAATAGTTACAATTAATTATATGTGATTTGAACCAAATTTCAACTTTTAATTTAAATAGAAAATAAGACAAAAAAATATTTTTAGAAATTATTATTTAAATGAATATAAAAAAAACGGCTAAGAGCGAACCTGGCTCGGGTCCGTAGAGGGTGGGTTCTGTGAAAAAACCCGCAACTGGAACGGCAAAATAAAAATTATAAGATAATAATTTTGTTAGCTTTTTAAAAGAACCAATCAACGGTGTGGCATTTGATAAATGTAAGAAAATATTTTCTTTCAATCAGCTTTCGACCTTTACCGATTGGACTATTTGTGAATCATTAAACTACAGGGTAAATCCCAAGTTTAGTCTAATAGTTTAAAAACTACAGGCAGACTTAAAGAAACACTAAAATATAATTAAATGCAAATTAAAATCAAACAAAAATTACTAATATTTTTTTTACAAGTTAATATATTGAAATATATTTTTTAAATTGAAAAAAATAAATAAACATAACAACAATTGTTACTTAGAAGTTGGTAATGACTAATTGATGGAAAAACCCGGAATATGTAGACATTATTAACCCCCCTTAAGCCATATGTGTTGTTAAAAATACTTAATAATAATAATAAGCCTTTTTTGAAGATTGAATTTTGAAAATTATTACATTCTAAACTAATTATAAATTATTTATTAGAAAAAACTTACTTTAATATTTCTTAAATAGGTTTCACATAAATGCTTGTTTGGCGTCAACTTTCCTAGTCATGCAAATGGCGTTCTTTAATGTTTCTTGCTTGAAGCTAATGTTGGTTTGTTCAAATTTGACAACCCTATAAAAATAAATGACCTAAATAAGTTCAAAAATTTTCGAGCTCGCAATATAAACATAAACAATCTATAGGAACGTTTCTCAAATTTGGACTTGTAGTGTCATAAAAGGGGATCGCGAAAAAAAAATATAGAAAGGATTTTCTAGAAAAAACGAACAAATCAAAATCAATTATTAGGCATAATTGTTAAAAACTCTCTTAAACACACCTATTTTAAAACTACAATTTCAAAATCTCTTTCGCTAGTAAATTAAAATTATTAATAAATATCTTCTTATATTAAATCAACGATTTTTGTATATATATATTTCCTTAGTTTCTCAAAAATGGCTATCGATTTCAATGAAAATCACCGATTAGGATTTTTTTTAAGTAGACAAATCGATCAGTGAGGGACTCATCTTCATATAAGCTTAAATGTTTTTTCTTAATTAAAGTAATTAGTGTTTGGAGCATCGAGCGATGCTCGGTAACTTTTTGCCTCTAAATAGCTTAAGTTTTAAATTTCAAGGCTCTGCGACTTACCAAAGACGAGATATGAACGATTAAAATATTTATTTTGCGACATGACTAATTTACACCCCCTTCCTTTATTTCAATCGGATTAAAATTTATACACGACTAATAACTCATAAGACTTGATAAGTTTTGCCACTGTGACCTTGTGCGGAGCGAACAGAAAAACCCAGTCTTTGCCCTACAGGTAGATGAAATGAATTGTAGTCTGAAAGGAGAGAAGCAGTCTGCTTATATTGTTCGGCCCGACTCATGTGTGGCCAAGTCGAGGGGTGAACCGCGACCTAAAATCGTGTACACCTACTTCCACTTCCATTTCCAAGTAAAAGACAATAGATGACAATATATACTCTAATGAATTCCAAAGTAATTCCAAAGACGGTGTACACCTAATTCCAATCGCGGTTCACCCCTCGGGCCAAATCGACCGTACCCACAGACCACGTGCTCACTTTGAAGTGCCGACAACCCTCGGCTCAGGCTAATCCATTTTCGGGTCCATTCGTCTCGGCCCATACTCATATGAGCAAAACAGGATAAAAGCATGCTTATTCGGCTCAAATGCTCATATGACCTTTAGAATAATTATATATGGGCGCACCGACCTCGGGGCCTCCAAGAACGAAGAACTTATAAATCCGAGGCTTGTGGGGCCTTCGGCCATCCTGCCAGGGCCGCGCCAAGCTATTCGTATGCAAAGTCTTTTCAAGTGTCTGTCTAGCTGTTTTGCCGTCCTTTGGTTTGGCCGCCTGTGTCTTTTGCACAAATTCGCCTTATAGTCGGCGCGACCCTGCATCCTGCCTCAAAGTTTTATTTAGGCCACTGCCTCCGTGTATATTAATAATTATTTTTAATTGCACTTTAGTTCAAAACGTTGGAAAAAAAAATTAAATTCATTTAATTCGGGCTGCAAAATCTTTTTACCTGAATTTAAAATTAAAAAATAATATTAATATATCGCTTTTAACTAAAGCAAAAAATTATCATGTAACGCTTGGTTTGCCAAGTAATTTGTCTTTAAATATTTAAAATAATAATAATTTAATTTATAAAATTGTTTTTTTTTTTGTATTTATCTAATTTAAAATTGTGCGGTATTTTTTTTCTAGATTGGCAGCCTGCGATTAGTCATCGAGTGAGGTCGAACATCCGTCGTGTTCTGGCGAGTCTTCTTCGTGCCAGATAAATGGCGGGTGAAGAAAAATGGTATTTTTCAAAAGATTATTTGGCCGCCACCCCGACCAGAAGATGCGGCATCGATGTAGATAAAGAATTATCATATCGGCAACAAGCAGCCAATTTTATTCAAGACATGGGACAGCGGCTTAAAGTGTATGCATTTTGGAAAAGTAGATTTGAGTTTGGTGCGAGTGCAATGTTTTTAAATGTTCAGGAGCAATTCACAAGTGAACTTTTTCAAATAAATCCTTAATCCCTGTGCTTACCTAACATCCAAGAGAAGTATATTTTTCTATTTAAAATAAGCTTCCATTCCATTGCACGCTCGATTCAAAAAAGAAACCAACCAAATAACCATCAAAATATTCCAAGCATTTATTGCCACGCCATATTGATCATGTGATAATATTCATTTTCTAATAATATTTATTTAGATTGGTTTAAATAATCCAGATCAATCACATTTATAATGATCGTTATAATTTAAAATATTCAAAATCTATAAGTTATACTCCTATTCATAATATTAGAATTCAGGGTCATGGACCCCAAACATGCCATATTAAGAATTTAAGCTTTTTAAATAGGTAGAAAAAATTAGTTAAAATTTATTATTTCAAAGAATTATTCTTATATATAGCTTATTTATTCATATTATCACTTTTTTAAAATTCATTTCGCGTTTTCATATGTTTACATAACTTGAGAAATTTCATCAAGTATTTCACAAATTGCATTAGATAAAATGAATATTAGATTAAAACTAAAAGGAATCAATCAATGAGTGCAAAGAATACAAATCTTTTATAGAAAACAATCTTAAAATGTTTATTTTTAATCCAAACGTTTCGGGAGAATTTTTCCCATTATCAATGGAATTTTAGAAATTTGAAAAAATAATTGATTTAAAAAATGAAAAAAAAGGACCTATAAATATATAAATATTTTGAAAATAGACTATGATACAGATTGTCATGGTGAGCAAATCACCTTGAACATATCTCCTAAAAATTTTGATTAATATTAGAAAAACTATTATTAAAGTTGTAATCGGGAAATAAGGACTATATTTTTTTTTTATGCAGATTATTTATATTTTATTGCCAACGTTTGTTTCATCAACTTTGTTGACTTCTTCAGGGCTCAAATAGTTATATTCCCTGCATATTTGTC
Organism: Forficula auricularia; assembly: GCA_024734495.1. NCBI lineage: Eukaryota > Metazoa > Arthropoda > Insecta > Dermaptera > Forficulidae > Forficula > Forficula auricularia. The sequence goes on along the minus strand of JALMQS010000768.1, from coordinate 32,118 downwards.
ATTTTGTAATAATTCTTAGTAAATATAACAAGGAAAGTCATCAATCAGATTGATGTTAATGACTTGCCTTGTTATGTTTGCTAAGAATAATTATAAAAATGACAAATATGCAGGGAATATAACTATTTGAGCCTGAAGAAGTCACCAAAGTTGACGAAACGTTGGCAATAAAATATAAATTATGTTCATAAAGGATATAATCCTTATTTCCCTATAACAACTTTAATAATTTAATCGATGGACATAAATAATCAAAATAATTAAAAAACTGACATTTTGTTAATTTTTTAATCATTTCTAAATTCCACTTTTTAACTAAAATGCTAGAATTAGAAGAGTCAAAATTTCACTGATAAACGGAGAAATTTTCTCTATAAAGGTTTGTATTTAAAATAAACGTTTTAAGATTGTTTTAAATAAATATTTATTCCTCGACCTACTTAGGAGTACAAGAAAAGTACTCGGTGGCTAGATCCTCCAAACATCAATATAATTTAACTAAAACAAATTAATAAACATCATTAAAAGATTATATTTATAAAACGATCAATATTTTTTTTTCAATAAACCAATTAGTATCATTGATCCTTGATAATAGGAAACTTTTTTGAATTAAAAGAATTCAATATCTAGTTATTCTAATCAGAGAGGACTTATATGAAAAAAAAAAGAAAAAAAAGAAAAAAATCCATCTAAAGAAAAAGAATGCGATTTATAGGGGTTAGAATTACTTACTAATAATTTGTCCTTAAGAAATGTTCCAAAATACATGTTTATATCACAAAATTTTAAAATTATGAACATCGAAGCAAAATCATAGTAAATAACAGTAATTTTTAAGGCTATGTTAAATTGAAATTCAATTTATATAAGTGAAATAATCATACTATTCGCACTGGAAAACTTAAAATTATCTAATTTTATTTATTTTCTTAGAAAGGCGGACTGGTAAACGAAATAAGTAGGTTATAATGAAAGGCAGTCTATAAATTATTTAATTTTATTCAATTTCCGACGTTTCGGAGACTTTTCTCTATCCTTCAGGGTATTGAATAGTTATTGATGGGTGAGTATAACTCGGTTCCCATTTATCTCTCCTTTCAATAACTATTCAATATCCTGAAGAAGGAGAGAAAAAAGTCTCCGAAACGTCGGAAATTGAATAAAATTAAATAATTTATGGACTGCCTTTCATTATAACCTACTTACTTAAAATTATCTTATATTTTTAAGAGGAAATCAATGAGAGTGTCCTTTGCTTGATGTAGATAAACATAGATCTCTTTCATGAATGTATATATGAAGGGCTTATTTTAATAACATGACAAGGCACCTGATCTTTAATAATACATATTTTTTGTAAAAATATACTTGATTCTTTGTCATTTATCCAACCATAGCTGCAAAAAAATATAGCTACTACAAAAAATCTGTAATGTTTAATTTTATATATATTTTAAAAACTTAAATGCCTCTTATCTTAGGTTTTTAATTTTGTTCTTTATCATGCTATTGCAATAAGCCCTTGATATATAATTTTATTTGATAAATACGAAAGGTTTATAAGGCTTGACCTTCAACTTCAGCCTTATAAATGTTTTTGTATTCATTAGTAGCTTCGAATAAAGTCCTTCATTCTCTTTTCAACAAATACTAGAATAGATAGGAATAGGTGTATGTTTATTTGGATCAACCAGAGGACACACAGTGATTTACTTTTAAAAATCAACAAATCGCGACAAGAAAATAATTTCTAAGGGTTCATAGAAAGGCTATTGGATTTAAAAACCTTTAAATGTGTATATAAATAATGTATTTTATTTTTTAAAGGAGGATGAATGAAATTTTCTGCAATTGCTTCTTTCCATCTCCTAAAGCCGTAGTGCTCTCGAAATATTTGAATTAACCACTTGAATTAATAAAAAATTACTGGAAAGAAGCAATTGAATTTCATTCATCTTCCTTTAATAAAATAATAAAGTATACACCAAGACTTTTAAATTCTTATTATATCTTAGGCTAAATTTTAAATCCTTTCTCTTTATCTCAGTCTTCTACAAATATTTTACCCGAATATTCATAATTTTCATTTCATTGAAAGACTTTTTCATTGTTCTTTGAAGCCAATTCCATTGCTAACTCAAAAACTTCTAGGGATAATATTCATCTGATATATTTCTAGTCTAGTTCTACTTAAAAAGTCTTCAAAACTAATCGCAAATTAATAAAAATATGATTATATAAACATAAATAATAAAATAAGTAGGTTATAATGAAAGGCAGTCCATAAATTATTTATATTTTATTCAATTTCCGACGTTTCGGAGACTTTTTTCTCTCCTTCTTCACCCATCAATAACTATTCAATACTCTGAAGGAGAGAAAAAAGTCTCCGAAACGTCGGAAATTGAATAAAATGTAAATAATTTATGAACTGCCTTTCATTATAACCTACTTATTTCGCTTACCAGTCCGTCTTTCTGAGAAAATAAATAAAATTAAATAAATAATAAATCTTTTATTTAAAACCCGAACGTTTCGGAAGAATTTCGCCACTTTAATATTGGAATTTTAGAAATTTGGAAAAATTATTGTTTTAAAAAATGAATATATAAAACTTTTTATTCATTTTTCAAAGCAATTATTTTTTCAAATTTCTAAAATTCCATTGATAAAGAGAGAAATTCTCCCGAAACATGTGGATTAAAAAAAATCGTTCTAAAATTGTTCTTTAAAAGCTTTGGAATTTATTTAAATTTATAAAACAATCAATTAAATTTTAAATTAATAAAAATATGATTATATAAACATAAATAAATCTTTTATAGAAAACAATTTCAAAACTTTTATTTAAAACTTAAACGTTTCGGAAAAATTTCGCCCTTTAATATTGGAATTTTAGAAATTTGGAAAAATAATTCCTTTAAAAAATGAATATATATAAAACTTTTTATTCATTTTTCAAAGCAATTATTTTTTCAAATTTCTAAAATTCCATTGATAAAGAGAGAAATTCTCCCGAAACATTTGGATTAAAAGAAAAAAACGTTCTAAGATTGTTCTATAAAAGCTTTGGTATTTATTTAAATTTATAAAACAATCAATTAAATTTTAAATTAATAAAAATATGATTATATAAACATAAATAATAAATCTTTTATTGAAAATTTTAAAACTTATTTAAAACTCAAACGTTTCGGAGGAATTTCGCCCCTTTAAAATTGGAATTTTAAAAATTTGGAAAAATAATTGCTTTAAAAAATGAATATATAATACTTTTTATTCATTTTTCAAAGCAATTATTTTTTCAAATTTCTAAAAAAAACGAATATATAAAGCTTTTTATTCATTTTTCAAAACAATCATTTTTTCAAATTTCTAAAATTCCATTGATAAAGAGAGAAATTTTCCCAAAACATTTGGATTAAAAAAAAAAACGTTCTAAAATTGTTCTATAAAAGCTTTGGTATTTATTTAAATTTATAAAACAATCAATTAAATTTTTTCAATATATAATATATTAAATACGGTTGTTGGGGCACTGCAAAAGCTGCTTTTTGAATTTTTCATGATTTTGATGAATTTAAATAATTTGAATCTGTGGGGGGTCAGATAGGCTAGGCGGTAGCGTGACAGCGAGCTAACCAGGGGACCCGGGTTCGAATCCGACTCGAGGCATCCAGCTAAAATCTGACCCCCGGGGTAGAGTCAAATTTTAAAAAATATATAACTAGTATCGTAATTAGGCTTATGGCTAGAAGGACAAAAAGCCAAAAAAAAAAAAAATTTGAATCTGTGTTAGGTTCTTTACACGGTAAAATAAACAATACATTTGCATATTTTATAATAGACAAGGACGTGCCCATAATGGGCAGGGGGGCAACTGCCCCCCCCCCCCTAGAAAAAATAATAAAGTATTGTGTTGTCAACTAAAAAATAGAAATAAAAGAATATATACATATATATAGATGTGGGGTTTCACAGGAATATATATACATTTTATATATATTCTTTTATTTACTATGTTTCACTTACAACCAACACCGCTTTCCTTAGAAGTAATAAAAAATAGAACATATAAAAATATTTCCCCTAATTCATAGCTGCGTCTTTTTAAAATAATTTGTAATATTAAGCTTATAACTTTCTGAGATTTGGCTCGTGATCCCGGCTTCTTTCCTTCTACTCTGTTCTTTTCACGATGGAGGGGCCATTCCATACAGGCCTTTAGGGGATGCACCTTCTGGTGTATCTCCTTCTCACATCAATAACGTTGAAAAAATTAATCAAATCTACCCTTCTCGACAAAAATCTTAATTTTGAATAACACATGGATTAATATGGTTATACTTTTTTTGGCGTTTTTTGTACTTCTCTATATTTAAAAACTAAAGCACCAAGCACTCGTTTCAATCAATATAACTGTGATTGTGTATCAACCATGAGCTCTTATCAGGAGTTCAATTTAAATTATATTATTTTACTAACATGAACATTATTTTACAGGACATTATTATGCATAAACACAGCAATTGTCTACATGCATCGATTCTATGTTTTTCATTCATTCTCACAATTTCCTTGGCACTCGATATCCTCGGCGGCTTTATTTCTAGCAGCGAAAGTTGAAGAACAACCACGAAAATTAGAACATGTTATCAAAGTAGCACATGTCTGTCTTCACCGTGAAACCAGTCAACTCGATACCAAATCAGAAGTAAGTTAAATATTATTTAATAGAAAAAATTTTGTTTTACTAAAATTAACAGAATTGTTGATTCATAAAGAGATATCAATGTGGTGGTCCTCTGTTTAGTACAATATCTTCTTAATATATATAAGGTAAAAGCTCCAGAAGTGGGCCAGATGCAAGAAAAGTGCAAAAATTAATTTTTGCACTTTTCTTGCATCTGGCACTACTACAGGACAGGCCCACTACTGGTGCTTTTACCTTAAAAAGAGAAGGTGATGTTTCATCTATCAACGCACAGCCTAAACCGCTTGACCTAGAAAGTTGAAATTTGGGGAGTATATTATTTCAACGATTTATGGGTGTGCTAAGAAGGGATTTTTTTTGAAATTCGAACCCTAAAGTAGGGAAAGGGCCCCAAAATGTGTTTCAGAGTTTTTCAAGATCTCTTAAACCAGAAAATATGGGTTTAGTTTAGAAAGTTAGAGCATTGAAATACAAAAAAACATTTTTGAATATTTTGCTCTATTTGTCTCCAAAAGGGAGATATAGTCATTTTGGGGCAAATTTTTAAAGTGCTCTATTTCCTCGAGTTTTTAAGTTTTAGCATTCAAATTTGGTACATAGGTTTATTAATGCCAAATCTCTGGAAGAATTTTTTATTTTTTTGAAATTTGACACCTGAACTGAAAAATGGGGGATTTTTGATTTTGTGATCTAAAAGACAAAGGCATCTTTCTTGCCCTTGGACCAAACTCAACCAAATTTGGTATACATAGCCACTAGAAGGCTAGAAATAGAAATGTAAAAACTAACCACCCAAAATGGGAGGGGAGGGGTCAAAAAATGAAAATTCTTCTCCTTGGACCAAACTCAACAAATTTTATATACATAATCTGTAGGCCACTAAAAGGCTAGAAATGTAAAAACTGGGTCTCGGGGTGGGGGTAGAATGATAGGAAGGGTGTGGGGGTCCAGGGGGCTAAGCCCCCTGGCTAGCAGAGAGGGGCGCCGAAGGCTGGCGTTGCAGCTAGCACATATATATAACGAATATAAATTTAAATATATATACTAGTATATGCGTTCTTACTAAAAAGGGGTCTTTACTTCAACATATATATGTTTATATGCATCAAGCAGAGGACAATCTCAATGAATTCTCTTCATGAAATGATTTATTTGGCTGAAATTAATACTCTTGTAGATTTTTATTATTACCATATTTATACATTATTAATTTTCTTTTTTAATTTGTAGCAATACCTGGAATTAACCCAAGATTTAGTATTCAATGAAAATGTTTTGTTACAAACATTGGGGTTTGATGTCGCTATTGATCATCCCCATACCCATGTTGTGCGTTGCTGTCATTTGATCCGAGGTATGAAATTGTGAAATACTTTTTTTTGGTTCGTTTTTTCCGAGGGGTGAACCGCGACCTATTATCGTGTACCCCTACTTTCACTTTAATTTCCAACTAGAAGACAATAGATGAATGGGCATTGTCTAATGAATTCCAAAATAATTCCATATAATTCCAATCGCGATTAACCCCTCGGTTTTTTCGAAATATCTGAAACTATTTTGATTAAAAAAATTGTGCGAACCCATGGCATTTCGGTCTACAAAATAAGTGAATATCGAAAAAATTATATTTTTCGAGATAATAACTGTTTTGTCAAAATGTCTGTTAGTACGTTACCAAATTTTTTTGGACGCACTAGCTCAAAAACTGTGAATATCAAAACGAAATTTGACATGTAGTTTTGGTGCCTTGAGATTAAGAGCTGATTAAATCTTGGTTGAAATCGAACCCAAAATTAGGGGGGGGGGGGGGTTAAAATGTAAAATTATAATATTTTCAAACTAAAAAAAAAAAAACAAGAAAAATGAAATATACCATAATATGAACCTATTTAATAGTATATTATTTCAGGATTCCTGCTAGATTGCTTATGAGTTTTTTTGCAGAACAATCAGCACTTTTTGAAGGCTCATTACAGTTACATGCAACGACTTGTACAGTCATTCACCGTTTCATGCGAATTATTCCTTACATACGAATTCGAATACAGCATTTTTTGAAGGCTCATTACAGTTACATGCAACGACTTACATGCATCGTTTGATGCGAATTATTCTCATATACGAATTCGAACATTCGTAACATCCCTACTATATAATAAAAAAGAGTTATTTTTTTTTTTCGGGGGCCAAAATTATAGGGATGGGAGGGTGTTCAAAAAATTAGAACTATATCAATATAAGTTTTAGAGCCTTTAATGGAAGACGAAATTTTGCATATGAACCATATACGACCCTTATGAAAATGACTCACTATGTAATATTGAGGGTGGGAGGGGAGGTTAAAAGTATTTTCAAACAAAAATCGAAGAAAGGTGCTATTTCTAATAAAATTGTCTTAATTAAAAGGAGATATTATTAATTACTAATGGGCCCAAAACTAACAGGGGGGGGGGGTTATTTTGTAATAATTATAAATTATTTTAATTCAATATCTGAATTTTTATTATGTTATTAATCGATAACATATACGTATAAAATAATTTTTTGAAAAAGATCCGGCCAAGGGTTTTCGTGTAATTAATTATTAAAAATCGGACTTTGAACACGTAGTAAATAGGAAATGTTGGCTGAAAGCATATATTTCGATTAATCTAGCCAAATCGTATGATGAGCAAAAAAACAAGAAAACTTTTATTTATATAGATAACGTTAAAAAAAACTGTGTTCCAGGGTTTTGTAAATATTCAAATCTAAATGACCAAAAATATCAGTCCGCTTCACTTAAAAATAAATAAATCACGTGACTCGTCAAAATGTGGCAACGTCGCATAAGAAAAACGCTTTTGTACCAAACTCATCCAAATTTTGTATACCTAATCAGTAGGCCCCCAGAAGTCTAAAAATGCAAAAACTATATTAACTTTCCAAAATAGGGGGGGGGGTTCTTTTCTGTATATTTAAAACTTTATAGCTATACTCCCATCAAAACATCAGCAACTGTCAGCTAGTAGATGTGCAGTTACCAGTTACTTTAGGCGAAAAAAACTCGAGTCAAAAGACATTTATTTATTATATTTATTAATTAAATTATTTCATATATTCAATTAAAAATGAAGTTAGCTAAAATCTAAATTAAAATAATTAATTTATGTGTTAGAATTTTTAATTTTAAGGTCTCTACCCACTACAACGTATAATACTATGACCGTACTAGGAACGTGTCGGGTTAAAAAATATTCTTTGTATTGAAAAGTATGAGGCTATGCCCACTAGACCGTTCCGTCACCGACCAGCACCGTCGCGTGCCATGCACGGAGCGTTAATAAATTGTCGGTGAGAATATTTTGCCGGTGCCGATACGCTCCGCGCATGGCACGCGACGGTGCTGGTCGGTGACGGAACGGTCTAGTGGGTATAGTCTCATACTTTTCAATACAAAGAATATTTTTTTACCCGACACGTTCCTAATACTAATTACGGAATTACAGCAGCTCGCACCACCTAGCTTTATAACAACTACACCTCAATATGCATACACTCCATCTCCAGCATCGACTTCTTCATGCGTTCCACAAAGTGATACACCCATGCCGTTTTTAGTAGGCATACCTATTTTATTATTTAAAAACTTGATAGCGCTCCCAAGACGTCCACACAACATCGATACGCATGCGAGAATGAAACGGTTTCCTATCGATTTTGGTGGATTTAGATCTGTATGATGATACAGATTACATACGGGATGTATACGGGCACAGAACGCCGTCGATCCGTTTCAGTGGGCATAGCAGGACGTCTCGTGTTGCTTTTCATGTCTGATACGTTCCTAGTACGGTCATAGTATGGTACGTTGTAGTGGGTAGAGACCTTTAGTCGAAATTTTTTTTAGATTTTATTGTGACTTGCAGGGGGGGGGGGGGTACTGTCCGAACAACCTTAAGAAAACCTAGGAATCTATAAAAATCTAAATCTAAGATTTACATGGAGCTTCAACGAAAGAAATATCGAAAATACTGGCCTAGAGTAGTAGAGTTATATATTTTGAAAATATGTAACTACAATTTTGAAAAAACTGTGTTGATGCCAGTTTTAGTTCTTTCATATTTATAATATCCCCGTAATGGGGTACAATATCTATTTTTTTCTCTTTTTTTATTTAAGGACGAGGCGACTACAAAGGTCATTAGCGTAATATCTATTTGTTAAAAGAAATGTGTATTTGTATAAATAAATATAAATACAAATATCTCCAAAAAACAAAAAAATAGACTTGCACCACTTGAAAAATAAACGGCTTATATCGAGTGGTGAACCGCGACCTAAAATCGTGTACACTTCTACTTTCATTTCCAAGTAGATGACAATAGATTATCTAATGAATTCCAAATTAATTCCAAAGATGGTGTACACCTAATTCCAATCGCGGTTCCTCCCCACGCTTATATTATATATTCGTGTATATATTTGTGACCATGTTCATTTGCATATAGCAGAGAACACTGTTTGGGCCCAGACTCAGTAGAACGCCCAGCGTCCACTGAGGACACTTTAATTCAGTGGTTCCCAACCTTTTGTGGCCCATCTCCCCTTTCTGGAGGTTGACCAACACCTATCGCCCCGTTTTCATGTATGCCTAATTTTAATTTGAAGTAAACTGTAAATAATAAAGCAGTTTTATTATTTTAAACAATTTTATTACCGTATATAAAAACAATCAAAGCAGTTTTATTCGGTCACTCTTAAATAAATTAGAAAAAAAATTAAAATTAAAATTTTTTACAGATTTTTTTTAAGGTAGTTCCGCCAAATGCGTTTTCTTAAGATTTTTTTGAAATTTAGACAGATTATTATTTAAATACTTCCGCATCGATTTGTGGCAAAACAATATTTATGAACAATACAGTTCAAAAATCGAGTTTTTCAGGCTCTTTAACATTGCACTATACGGGATATCGGAAAATTTACATACATATTTAATTATAATTAAGAAACCCTTCTTACCATTTTAATTAAAAACTAAACCAACATTAAACAATAACCAATACAAATGTTAAGAGAATTTTGATTCATAGTTACAACACAGTTTCTAATAATAAGGAATAAATAATGAAAAATGTATAAAAAAATTTACACTAAAAACAATTTGGCAACAGCGCATTTATTTAACCAGCGAAAGTGTATAAAGCGCGCATGCGCTAGATTTTTTCAAAATTATAACTTTCATAAGGGGTAACGTAGACGTTGATTACATTTGTTAACAAATAACAAAACGATTTTTATAGAAATAAATCGACCTTTAAAATGTATTTTATCTGTCATTTTAATATAAAAATATTCAATCTCTTGGCAAATTTGTCAAATGAGCACGGGATTGGCTAGAATTGGTACATAAACAGCAACAAGTTTTGGGCTTATGAATTATGAATCCTTATTGTCTGTTCTATATACTCTAGCATTAACTTTTTGCTAGTATTGTCTTGAAACAACTACCTTAAGAACAAAGAAGTGAAATAATTATTTTAATTTTTCCCTCTTTGAATACTCATCGTCGCCCCCCACTTATTTATTGCCCCCCCCCCCCTGATAACCCAAATCGCCCACTTGGGGGCGATCCCCCTCAGGGTGGGAACCACTGCTTTAATACAAGCTCGTGTGTTTGTAATGCATGAGCGGCCACTGAGGCTACAGCCTTTGATTTACCCTAAAAAATTAGGAAGGCCTTATAATCAGTGTTATAATCAGTGGTGTCATCTCAAATTTACCACTGAAATTCCTCCCCCGGAAAATTTTTGAAATATTTCTTTCCAACGGCGTTTCCGCACCATGACACCACTGCTTATAATGCTTTGCTATGTTTAGATTAGAATAAATCTCTAAATAGAATTGTTCTAATTTGATGATTTCCCTTTCTTTGGGAACATCGCACCATGCAGCCAGCAAGGATCTCGCACAAACATCTTATTTTATGGCGTCTAACAGGTGTGTATTCACTTTAAATTTTACTTTTAAATAAACTAATGAATAGCTCTATTATTATTAATTATGTCATTTTCTTTCTTAAAATGTTTACATTTTTATTAGGTTGTTTCAAAAGTTTTGTCCGTTTTTATGAGTACTTTAAACTGTAATATCTCAGTGAATACTTATTCAATTTAAATTTATAATTTTTCTCATTAATATATCAAAGAATAATTGATATATTAACGAGAAGTGTTTTGACCGCGCTTATTTGAAAAAGAAAAATATCGCGAGACTACTGCGGATGTTGCTATTGGAGTCTGCGGAGTCTTAAGTCTGGACCAAGAGAGAAAAAGATGTGATCCATTTAGCTACAATCCAACGTCATTTTCCGTATAACCCTCATGACATTCGGATGGATCACCAAATGAATTTGAAATCTAAGATTTATATATTCAAACTCCCAGACTTAAGACTCCGGTCTGCGATCCAATAGCACCATCCACAGTAGTCTCGCGATATATATCTTTTTCAAATAAGCGCGGCCAAAACAATTCTCGTTAAAATATATCAATTATTCTTTGATATATTAATGAGAAAAATTATAAATTTATTTAACATTTATTTCAAGTTAGAAATATATAAGTTCAGATATTATTTTCACTCAATATTTGACAAAAATCATCTACATTTGATTCGAGATTGAATCAAATGTAGGAAACATTCGATTATTCAATTTAATCAGTGCACTTTTGCCAACGTAACAGAAGTCTATTAATTCCGTCGGTATAAAAATGGGGTGCTCGGGATTCGATGAACCGTTTGTGATGGGTCCTCAAATCCTCGTCCTGGATTACTCTAGGTTGACCACTTCGGGACTCATAATTGAGGCTAAAATCTCCGGAACGAAATTTCCCAAACCATCGTCGAACAGTGCGTTCATTAACACTATCATTGCCAAATGTCTGGTTAATTTTTCGGGCTTTTTCGGCAGCGCTTTGGTTCAATTTGAATTCCTAGAGAAAAATTGGCCGAAAATCGCTTAACGACATCATCTAGTAATAACCTGAAAAGAGGCAAAAAAATTAAAATTTGGAAAAAAATGAACAGCATCAATGCAAAAACACATGACATTAAAACGGACAAAACTTTTGAAACAAACTAATATTATCAACTCAAGTAATTTAATATCCAAGACAGTGGTGGATCATATGATAAGCGGAATGAGCGGCTGCGGGGGCCCCATGCTTCTAAGGAGCCCCAAAAAAGACCGATTGTGTTAAACTGTTTTCTTAAACATTGTTTTATAACACTTGTATTCAATTTTAGAAACGTAACAGCACCTCTATTTTTTAAATTCACTTCTAAATAAGGATTGTTTTGTTTCAACAATTCCAACTGAACTAATTTATAATATATTTTATGAAAAATTATTTGAGAAAAAAATAAATGTTTTGTTAATAAGTACCAAAATTTGTATATAATCGTTCATTGTTAAGAATTTTTTCTATTTTTTGTTTAATTGATTTTGAGGGCCCCGTTATTTTACCGCTTAAGACCCCCACTTGACTTGATCAGCCACTGCTCCAATATTATTTGTAGGATTGTCAAACTTTCAAATATTTACTATATATTTAGTTGCTTTATTATTCTGTATTTTAAAAAAATTTCATTGAAAAATAGTGAATTTTTTCCAACATTTATTATCTTTTAATAAACGTTTTAGTTTTTTATAAAAAAGTATAGATGTGTATATATCGATGGCCTAGAATCAGAGGAACGTAATTCCATATTGGCTACTTTTCAGAAGAGCAGAAACAACTTTTTTTGTATCAAAAATATAACTTTTTGTGAAACTTTCAAAAACTTTCTTATTGTAAAGAATGGAGTTACGTCGTTCTGTCATTAAAGAGAGCATAACTGTGGAAAACCAAAAATATCACTTTTGGAGATAAGTTCCTCTGGCTCTGAGCCATCGATATATAAATAAATACAAATCTTTTAAAAATCAATCTTCTACGTTTATTAAAATCTAAACATTTCGGGAGAACTTTTCCCTTTAAGAATGGAATTTTAATTTATGAATTGTAAAAAAGTAGCTTTATTTAATGAATGTAAACCAACACCTATTATACAGGGTGGGGCAAAAGTAATCACCCTATTGGAAAAAGCTATAAGAAAAGTAATCACCTGATGTTCTTTTGCTGTATTTTTTTTTTTAATGAAAAACTTTGGTTCTGCTTGTGAAATTTGTTTATTTAATCCATTAGAATTTATTCCATCAAGTCGAGAAAATGATATCGGACAAGTGGCCGCCGCCAGAGTTGATGACCATACGGGCCCGTTTTATGGCATTTTCCATCTGCCAGAACTTCGGGCGACAGGTTCTCGCATTCCTGGCGAATATTCTCCTTCAAGGGCTTCAAGAGTCTGAGGCTTGTTGACGCGACCCGCGACTTCAAAAAACCCCATAAAAAGAAGTCTGGAACGGTTAAATCGGGTGATCTGGCCGGCCAGTGCAAATCACCAAAACGAGAGATTAAGCGACCCGGAAATCAACTCATCAACTCTGGCGGCGGCCACTTGGCCGATATCATTTTCTCGACTTGATGGAATAAATTCTAATGGATTAAATAAACAAATTTCACAAGCAGAACCAAAGTTTTTTATTAATAAAAAAATACAGCAAAAGAACATCGGGTGATTATTTTTCTTATAGCGTTTTCCAATCGGGTGATTACTTTTGCCCCACCCTGTACCATAATATACATATATACTATGATATTTAGGGAAAGTGGTGTTGGTTTATAGCGAAGGGTGAACCGTGACCTAAAATCGTGTTTACCTACTTCCACTTCCAAGTAGATGACAATAGATTATCTAATGAATTCCAAAGTAATTCTAAATAATTCCAAAGTCGGTGTACAGCTAATTTCAATCGCGGTTCACTCCTCGGTTTATAGTGAAACCTGTTAAAAACTCCTGTGATATATATACTATGTTTGCATCAAGCAGAGGACACTCTTTTGTTTGTTGTAATTAAATTTGTATTCGTCACTGAGGACTTTTGCTCTAAGCAGGTCGAGAAATAAAAATTTATTTATATGATTTGCTCTTAAAAATAAAGATAATTCATTATAATTAATTGCATTATTCAGATAAGGGAGGGGCCAGATTTTTGGAATTTTGGAAGAAACTTTTATTTTATTTCTTTTTTTTATTGCAGATTTTTTTCCAAGTTATTTTATTTTAGATTATTTAGAATTATATATTTATTTTATTTTTATACCTTAAGGTAGTTGTTCCGCCAAATGCGTTTTCTTAGGATTTTTTTGAAATTTAGACAGATTATTCTTTAAATACTTCTGCATCGATTGTTGGCAAAACGAAATTTATGAACAATATAGTTCCAGAGATATTAAATTTCAAAAATAGACTTTTCCATGCTCTTTAACATTGCACTATACGGGATATCGGAAAATTTACATACATATTTAATTATAATTAAGAAACCCTTCTTAATATTTTTATAAAAAACTAAACCAACATTAAACAATAACCAATAGAAATTTTAAGACAATTTTGATTCATAGTTACAACACAATAAATAAGGAATAAATAATGAAAAATGTATAAAAAAAAATTTACACTCTAAACAATTTGGCAACAGCGCATTTATTTAACCAGCGTAAGATGTATAAAGCGTGCATGCGCTAGATTTTTCAAAATTATAATTTTCATAAGGTGTAACGTAGGTGTTGATTACATTTGTTAAAAATTAACAAAACGATTTTTATAGAAATTTAAAATATATTTTATCTGTCATTTTAATGTAAAAATATTCAATCTCTTACAATGGTGCCAAATTTGTCAAACGAGCACGGGATTGGCTAGAATTGATACATAAACAGCAAAAAGTTTTGGGCTGATATGAATCCTTATTGTCTCTTCTATATACTCTAGCATTAACTTTTTGCTAGTATTGTCGCGAAACAACTACCTTAATAAAGACTTAACTATCTAATTCGTACACATGAACAATTTTTAAACAAAATTAATATTTAAAAAAAATGAAAAATCGTAATTTCTTATTGGTCATTATTTTTACATTTTAATGACGTATATCAAGCATGGCATTATTAGAATAGATTATTACCTTTATTTCATCAAATATATAAAAGTTAATTCAATTAAAAATATTTTTTAGTCTCCATCTGACAACCATGTGTGTACAGTACAAGCCTACAGTGGTCGCTTGCTTCTGCATTCATCTTGCTTGCAAATGGTCAAACTGGGAGGTAAATATATATTTTCTTTTCTTCCTCAATATTTTCCTTAATAAAATTTTTTTAATATTTCTTTTTATTAATGTATATTATTATAGATTCCTCTATCCAGTGAAGGCAAAGAGTGGTTTTGGTATGTTGATAAAACTGTAACCATGGAACAACTGGAACGTCTCACTGCTGAATTTCTCGTTATCTATGACAAGTGCCCGTCCAAACTTAGACGCAAAATTCGTAGTGCTTCAACTCATAATCCTAACGATTCACAAACTTCAATTCCCGATAATAATGGTGAAATACCATTCAAATTTTCGGCAAGTTTTTTACAATTATTTAATCATCTACACATTTTCTAAAAACCAATAATTACATCATTAATTTATATCCATACTTTTATATTTAAGGATTCGGACCCGAAGTTCTCTGCACCGATTCAACACGGACCAACTTTTGAACTTATTCAAAAACAAGGTAATTTTCATTAAAATAGAAAATACAATTATGTGCAAACAAGGATTATATTTTCTATTTGATTTTTATTTTTACTTAGGTGGAAGCTCTGATAAATCGCAGCCATCAACATCACAAGTTGCACGATCACATGGCGAACCATCTACTTCCCGTGGAGATAATAAAGAGAAAATCAGACATGAAAAACCGCAATTATCCAATAAAAGTCTTCCGCCAAATAGTAAACACGCTACCAACATGAGGCATCCATCACATCAATATCATCCACAAAAACCTTCGCAAGTTGGTCATGGACCTAGTCAAATGAATCCAACTAGAAGAGATGCAAATTTTCCTAGAGACCCTAGCAAACCTCGAGAACCACAATCAAATTCAATGTTTCCTCCCATCATTCGACATGATCCTAATGGGTCTAATTCGAACCCAACGACGGCGATCGTTACACCCCCTCCTTCCTCTATTTCATCAAAACCAGTTGTTGAAATGGGAGATGATAAAACAAGACCTAAACCTCAATCAGTACAAAGGCCCCCTGAACATTTTAATCATAAATATCCGAATCCAGATCATCGACATCGTCGAGACCCTTATCAACCAGATGGTGGTCATCATCCTTATAAAAATCCTGGAGACCCGTCCAAATATCATACAAAACCTAGACCACAAATTCCTGGATTAGAAGCTAAAAAAGAGGATGAACAAAATAAACGACTTTCTATTCACCCATCAAATAATTCTAAGCCACCTCCTTCACGAACACCTGTTGCTCCTCCTCCATCTAAGCAATCAAAAACAAGACTATCAAAGAATGGAACCTCAGAATCAGTACCTATTCTACCTACTACTCATAATTATGGTAGCTCAAATTTAGTTCCATTAAATCCATCATCTTCAAATTCATCTTATACTACTACAATAACCACTACCACCACCACAACGACAACAACACTATCGTCATCCACTATCCTACCATCTACAGCATCCCATTCACTCTCACCTCCTGACCTAACTAATCCCACAGCAGTGTCAAATCTTCTTCACGCAACTCCCCCTCAACAAGTTAGACAACCTAGAGAATCCCCATACCCTTCAAGAAAACCATCAACAATGCCTCATCCATTAGTTCCTAATCGCCAACGAACAAACCCTCTTTCTCCACTCAATTCTCCAGCTGGAAAACCCAGCAGATCATCCAACAGAAATCGAACAAATAGTTCTTCGAGTGAAGAACTTGTCCCTGTGGTTAAAAAAATAGACCAAATTCCCGGATATGAAAGTGTCTCTATATCTGGTGGTATTAAATTACCAGGACAAGTTCCAGAAATGATTCAACCTATTCGTGATAGACGTAAAGATGAATCTTCATCATTAAATCAATTACCTCCTCCACTTCCAACCAATTCACAACCTCAAATCTCTAATCGAACTAAAGATGATATTCCCACAAAAGAATTAAATAAAATTAAAGAAGATGTTCGAGTGAAAGAAGATAAACAAACAACTCAAGTATCTTTAAAAGAAAAAGAACCTATTCAACCAGTTATTAGTGAAAATAGCCGTATATCTAGTTCATCCATAGACCAAAGCATAATTGATGTTGTTTCTATTCCTGAACCACCTAGTGAAAAAGTTCGATTAGATACTGTAGTTACTCAAGATGATGCTTCTAAAAGTAAAAAAGCAACTAAACACCACAAAAGTGATAAGAAAAAGAGGAAAGAAAAGAGTAAAGACAAGGAAAAGGACAAGGATCGTGATAAGGAAAAGAAGAAAAAGAAGCATAAAGAAAAGGATAAAGAGCGTGAAAAGTTGAAAGAAACGCAATCATCACAGCCAATAAAAATAAAGATACCTAAAGATAAATTGAATTTAAAACCAACACCAGAACCGAGTACAGAGTCCAATTCTTCCGGCTTAAAGATCAAAATCCCTAAAGATAGACTTGTTCAATCAGAGACTCCTACTACCTCTGCACCATCTTCTACTACAGGATCATCCACAACCCATTCTCAAGGAGGTTTAAAAATCAAGATAAGTAAAGATGTGTATGAAAACTTCAATAAGGAACCTCGAAAACGACCTGCCCCTGATACCCATCCCCAAGCGCCTCCTGCAAAAGCTCCTCGAGTTAGTGAATCAAGACATCGTAATCCCACAACGATGCCTTACGGGAAACAGAATGGTCAGCCTACAGGAGTTGGCGGCTACAATAAGGTACGTTCGCGCGCCCCGGTGCACAACAACCAATTCACTAAAAGACCCCCTCCCATAAATTATCCACCTTCACAACTACCAATGGCGCCGATGCGGATGCATCCGTTAACATCGCAGCCCCCACCGCCTCTACCGCCGCAGCATCCAATGCCGCAGACATCTCAGCCGCCTCCCGGATATCCTACACAACATAATCCTTTATATCCTCCCTATGGATATCCTCCAATGTATGAATACATGTATTCCAATCAGCAGCCGCCGCCACACTTATATAGATATTATCCTCCTCAAGGCCAACATATTCATATGCCGGTCTACCACCAATTCCTTCAGGCTGGGGCTGGACAAGAATATCAAAGCATGCAACCACCTCTTCCAGAAGGCCCACCCCCCGAAACTCCCCCTCCTCCGCCGCCACCCCCAGAATAAATCTAAATTTTCAAAATATACTCAAACTTGCTTTAAAAATACGTATAATATAAATATATTTTTTCCTAACTCTATGGGAAACCACAATTATTAAAATCACCAAATTTGTTTGGTTAGTTCTTTATTATGTTTTTAGAAGCATGTTTTTTTTCTCCTACTCATTTTTAAGGTTTCCTGTATGAGGCCTTCTCTGAACTTTAATCGCGCTAGTTTTCGACCTTTTCCAACATCATTTAACTAATTTGAATTGAGAAACAAAATTTTTAATGTATCATTATCAATATTCTCCAAATGGAATTTTGTTTTCATTTCCTATTAAATATAAGCTTGCAAAGCTTATAATAAAGAAACAATTCCATATTTTTTAAGTGATTAATATTTATACTTCTATTAATTCATAAAAATATGTTTTTATATAACAAGCAATTAATCATAACCCCAACTAATAACTAATATTGAAAGAAAGAACAAGTGTGATTAATATTAATTAACACTTGATTTTTGTTTGTAACAAAAATTTAAGGCTATAAAAATTACTCATAAAAGCCAAAATAATGTTTTATTCAAGAGATCATATTCTTATTTTTTTGAGAAAGGGAGTAATTTTGTATTTTTTTATTTATTTTAAACTCTTACTTTTTTTTTGTATTTTGCGAATTTCCAATATTATTTTATATTTTATATCTGTATAGGTTAAATGTTATTAAGATTTTTTATTTATTTTTATTTGCATATTGTATATTTCTGTATAAAATAGTGATAAGGAAGTGATTAGAGTTTTTAAATTAGATTTCTACGAATGCTGCCATATTTTGCTTAGCATTCAATTTGTATATTCAACTTAATTATTGTTTTTGTATATGAGCATGATCATATCAAGTTTGGAAACTGTCCCTAATACGGTCGAACGAGCGCAAAACACTATTTTTCTTTACGTCTAGAAGTAGAATTTACATCATCTTGCATTGTGCTGCCTGTATTTTTTTTTCTTTTTTCTCTTTTTTATTTTTTATTTTTATCCTTGTTATTCTAATAAAAAGCATCTTATGAAATTTGAATGAACATATAGGGTATAATTTTTAATTTTTTATTTTAATTTTTTTCGCTAGTATATTGAATTTTAATAGAAACTAAAACATCTAACTATTGACTTTGATTTTTTGGAAATGATCCTTATTTTAAAAATTATTTAATCGCAATATGAATAATTTATTAAGTATCTATCTTTTGTCGATGATAAAATATACCTATTTAGTTTATATTTATGTCTCATGGCGCAGCAGGCTCGGGTTTAAACTCCTCGCAAAAATTTTATTGACTTTTATCTCTATCCCATAGAGTAATATAGAGTGGAAGGCTACCGTATATCGAAAAAGCGCTCTCTAGCGACTGCAGGGCGAAAACTTAGTAAGAGCTATCCAAAGATCATAGAACATTCAAAGCCTTTGTCATAGATAAAAGATACATACCCTTTATGTTATATATATATAAGCGCATTTTTTTACACTTGATAATCCCGAATAGAGCGGTTTCCGCCATTTTATTGCCCAATGGTTTCGCCCTCGTCTCGGCAGAGAGCTCTGTAACTCGTATACGCTAAAATACATTGGCTCCTTATGGAGCCTTCCACTCTATATTACTATATGCTTTATCCCTAACTAAAACGACCACCAGCAGGGTGATAGGTGTATGATCAAATCGGTCAAATCCTCAGCTAAGGAAAGCCCATGTTCAGCGCTGAACCCAGATGTATGGAGAATGATAATGATAAATTATATTTTTTATTTTACTTATGTTGACCATTCTTTAGTTAGCATTTGGCTAGCTGTTTTGCATTTTCATATATCACGTATAAAACTTGAAATTAAACATTTTCAATAGTATTTAAAAGATCTTATATAAAATTTTTTCATTGAGATTAATATGGCTTTCATATTTCATATTTCTTTTCTAAGGACCAGCTGTATGTCGGCTGGTAAAGTCTTTGTAAGGGTTGACAAAGAGTAAAACCTTAGAATTGTGCCCGGCGGGATGGCCAATCAGATGAAAGCACTCGTCATTCTAAGGTTTTATCCTTTGTCAACTTTTACAAGGACTTTACCAACCAACATAAAACTGGCCCTAAACATGTTAGATTTCATGACGTAGTAAAAAACATTTCTTTTAGTTAAAACATTTATAATTTATTTTAAATTTTAATTATTATATTTTATATATAGGTATATCTTTATATTGCTTAATATTTTGCTCATTGTGTTTAATAATCTCTGAAATGTGAAGAAAAATAATTTTCAACCATTATTTTTTTTCCTGTCCGTTTGTCTAGTATAAAGTATAACTTCGTTCTTATGCCAAAATGTTTGTATTTTCTATGCTGAGAACTGATTTTGGGCTCTCTAATTTTAGAGCTTCTTGTTCAAAAATACATAAAACATAATTTTTTCATTGATTTCATTGAAATTTTAACGCCTTGTCATACTATAGAGTACCGAGTTTTCACTTTTTCCTCTATATTTTTAATACAAATAATATCAATATACCACATTTTCAGAGATATTCAGCCAGGGCTAACTTATTATCAGCAAAAAAGATTTTCTATCTTGTTAAGTTCCTAAAAAAATTCAATTTATTTAGATTAGTCATTGAGAGGGATTTTGTTCGCCGGCCTGTCTATTTGGTGCTTTTAAGAATTTAGGAACACCAAAAATAGTACCAATTTAAAATCATTTAGCCTACATTTCGATAGCCTTAGCTTTAGTTCAAGAAGGACTCACTAAAATTCGGTCTTTTCGAAATGAAATTCTCTTCCCAAATATAAAACCCATGTTTTAATCACTAACTGTCATGTTTAATTTAATTTTATGTTTCATCGAAATTTTTATTTACCTTTTTTGGCCTCTCCCTCGATTTGATAAAGAATCAACTTGAAATTAAATAAATATTTGAATTAGAAATGTGATATTTAATCAATTCATATTTGTTTTCTAAGTTGAAAATTTACTGCATTTGATCTTTTTTTTTTTTTAAATAATCACTATAAAGTCTAAAACGAATCTCATTCATGTCTTCCAGATTCACCTGAATATTTGGATTCGAAATCCTTTAACCAAATGTCCAGCAAAATTCATTTTCATCCTAGAATTAGCGTAATTTTTAACCGACTTCAAAAAAGTAGAAGGTTCTCAATTCGACTGATTTTTTTTTTTCGTGTCTATGTTACCTGATATCTTCGCCAATTGTGAACCGATTTTGATGATTTTTTTGCATTGTGTTCAGTATAGTTTCCGATTGGTCCCGTTTTTTTTCATCGGTATTGGACCTTTTTTTATCATTGCCCGTTTCACTGTATATATTAGGCGATATCATGATAATAACTGTGAGCAGTACTTGAATGTACTTTCATATCTGGGTTGATCCAAAAAAGAATCATATTCAACGCATTTCGGTTTTTAATTATTTTTCTATCCTATCGATACTTTTTAAAATAAACTGAAACGTCTTGAATATTAAATGGTAAAAAGCTAATTCGGGGAAACCCAGCCTGAGGATCGTCATCATTAACCCCAGCTGACTTAGGGTGGATAACGCAATAATTTTTTTCAAATCCATTTCAAAATTTGCCCCTAATCCAGCCATAAACATGGCCAAACAATTTAAAAATCTCTTACTTCTTAACTGTACGATAACCCAGAGCAAATTATCCGAAAATATGCATTTAAAAGACAGATTTTTCATTTTTTAACTTAGTTGGTTAGGTTGATTAACTAGAAATTTCGTTTGGGTTCTTAAACTTTTTTAATTGGCGACCCCATTTTGACCTATGTTTCGCTACACCAAAATTCAGTTTCGAGACCCATAGTTTAAGAAGCCCTGGGTTAGACCATTGATACTGAAATTTAAAAATTTGTCAAAATTTTCTAGTTTATTTACGACGTTTTTGTATTTAATTTTGAAATCGATTCCAAGTACAAGTCCAGATCAATATGACAGAGTGGATTCAAACTTTTAAAGGAGATATTCTTGAATATCCAACTAATTCTTCTTTAATAGAAGTTGTTAGTTCGTCAATTTTTAAAATGTTTTTTTAATGCTAGTTGTTAGATATTTAAAAAATTAATTTAATTGTAAAATAAAAAAATTACTAGGTAGGTTCCATTTTTTTGTGAAACCTACCTAGTATTTTTTTTTTTTTTTTTTTATTAAATATGTTTCACTTCAAACCTAAACCATTCTCCCTGAACAAAATTTAATTGTATATAAAATAAATTATTCATTTAAAATAAAAATTCAGGGATTGGTTCGGAGTTAAAGATGACTTCTCAATATCGTCAAGCACTTGACCAAATTCTTCCCTACCTATTCTTTCTAAAAGACAGAGCAGTTCAATGCAATTTGAAATCTTCTAGGCGTGTATAATAATATAGCGCTGTGATTCTTGAAACAGACAAAGATATGAACTTAAAAAAAGCCATTATAGAAATTATATGTATCTCATATAAACATTTATATATTACAATTCTCTCTTTCTCTCTCTCTAAATATATAATATATATAAACTTAAAATCTTTTGATATTTTGTTTAAAATAATAAAAATTAAAAGAAAAAATAATGCTCGTTTATTATTTCGCTTTGGATTACGCCACTCCCTACGCCCTTTATTCCCTCCCGAAATACCCCGATGGTGTATATTTGTATAAGTGTTAAATCCTAAAAATTAAAAAAAAAGTAAAAAAATGCTATTTTTTTCACTGTTTAATTTTCCTACAAATGCTACTATATAAATTTCAAAAAGAATGGAATTCCTGTTCATATCTTTTACTGTTGAATGGCTTTGGGAGTATTAATTTCTTCATAATGCGCTTTCTATTTTCTAAATGCTTGATTCCTATTTTATGTATGCCAAGTAAACGTTAATAGAATATCCAGGTTGGCTCATAACTTCTGAAAAATAGACCTGCGAGAGTTGGTTCATTAACAAATAATACGACTATATCTAAATATGAGGCGACTGTGGGTCAGTGGTCAGAGTGTCGGGCCCCTGTCCTGAAGTATGCTGGTTCGAGGCTGAGTCTCGGCAGATATTTGCAGTCGCCTCCTCTTGGAAAGCAATGGCAAACTACCAAGAGTATAATTGCCTAGACAACCTCTTCAAACTACCCGTCTTTTTTTAACAATAATTTCGCGATTTCCCTTCAAAAATTGCCAAATAACATATTTGAAAAATTACTAGCCGTTCGGAACCGGCTTTAAAAAGTAGGTCCCGTATACCTGTGTAAAACAGCTAAACACACTCAGCACAGGTATATGTGGAGAGGAGCCGACGCCCGTTCGAGCATAGCACACTATAAGAAGAAAAATATCTATATATTAAAATGATGACGTGGTATTTTCAATAAAAGGGGAAGTCTAGTTAATTACTAATGAGCCAACTTGTGTACTTTATTAACATTGTTTTAAACACCTTATTCTTATCTTTTCTGCCTGCATTGCACACTTCTTTTTCTTAAAACCTTTTTGAATTATTTAACAGTTTCCTAAGTAGTTTAGAAATAGTAATTATTATATTCCCCATTTGGCGGCGGAGATAACTGAAATTGACTTGAGTACATTTCCATTGCGTTTAGTTTCCCGGACATTTTTTTAATGACATCCATCCAAAAAGATTAAATCTTACAGACCCTTGAATTAATGTGAATAAGGGAGAAATTAATTAATTTATAAGCAGATGCGGAACAATAAATATTATAATAAAATTATAAAATATTTTCAATTTTTTTTTCTTCTCCCCTCTTCCGCTTATTATTTTGGCACGATTTCAAATCGGTTTTTCTTCATTTTTTTAAAACATTATCATTATATCGGCGAATCGAATAAAATTTTATTCCTTGCTCTCCATTTAATCTCAAGAACCCAAATGTGGTTTCAATTATGCAAATTTTCATTCTATTACCAAATTCCATTATATTTATTACTTTTTAAAATAGAAGCCAATTTAATTCCTAAACTCTAAATTGTCTCTCTTATATTTGATTATTAAGCTTGCGTCGTATTGTTTTCATTGTAAACTCTTGCATTTTATATGAAATTGTTCTAAGAGCACGCGTTATATTTCCAAAAAATTCCTCTAGTTAATAAATAGTGAGTTGCGGCTGCTGTTGGTTAAAATAAATCAAAATTAGATTTAATTTTAATTTTGGGTCGTTTTTGGTTGTGTTTATTCCAGATGTCGCAGAAAATGGCGGAGTCAATAAACGTACAGAGCAAAGGCAAGAATTCGACAAGTAGTCATCCTTAACGAAAGAAAATTTAATCTAAGCACGAAATAATTTAAAAAACAAAAACAAATGTTTATTTCTATATCTTATTCATTGGGAAATTCCACGTAACATGTTTATGCTAATGCTAAGAGTCCCCATTCTCTCTTCAATAACTTGGGAAACTGATCAACTCCTAAGCCCCTAATCTCTTTTTGTAATTTCCTAAATACTAAAAATTCAAAGACCCATTGTATAATTTTTTTTTATGTTCTCATTGAAGCTTTAAAAAATTCTTGCTTGGGATTTGCAAGCTATTTGGGTCAATATCATTTGGTTTTTAAGCTTTTTTTTTGTTTTGTTTTGTTGTTTTTTCGATTGGTTGATGTTCAGCTACTTCCCGGTAAATCTCTAATTTTCTTTTGCATATTAAAAAGCTCTATCTCATCTTGTTTTTCATTTCAGTTCGGGCTATTTTACTTTCGAATCCATTGTTAATTCTTCTTAATTTAACCCCCAAGGGTGGCTAAACGGGCATTTAGCTTCCCGAGGCCAAGTTATGTATATAATTAAAAAAAAAAAAAAAAGGAAAAACCCCAAGGTATTGAATGAAGGGTTTATGGACCTACTTAGATTAAAAAATAATATACATATTATGTATAATTATAATGTAAATAATTTTAAAATAAATACGATATAATATAGAGAAACAGAACTTCTATATCACACATCTATATTAGAAAAGGAGCCAGCTCTTTTGTCGTTATTTTTTATCTCCTCAAAAACATTTTAATAAATTATATTTTGTTTTTTAAGAGTATTTTATTAATACTTAAATCGAGAATTATACAAAAAAAAATAAAAATGTTATTAAAAAAATGAATTATTTACTATAATCAAAATTATTATGATATGTTTACATTTTAATTAAAAAAAAAAAAATATTTTTTCCTAAATAAAAAAAAAAAAATAAAAAAAAATTAAAATTAAAAAAAAAAAGTGAAAAAAAAGAAAAATTATAAATTAATCAAGAATATATACTTTGTCCATAAGTGTTTTCATAATTTAAACATGTATAATATTTATTATTATTATAGTATGATCATTTTCGATCATTATATTTTAATTTTAAATCTACCCCTATTTCATTTACTAATTATTTCTTTTAATATTATTTCGAAATTTACTAAATAAAAACTTTAACCACTCCCCCCCACAACACATTTTTTGTTTATAAATACGGGTATGTGTAGAAACTGTGTATATATTTTTTTATTTCCTTAATAAACTATTCTCTAGTAATTTCTAATGATTTTTATTTGGTTCTTGAATTTTGTTTTAATAACGTCCCCTGAGTCGCCTTATTTGTGCGGCTTCTAAGCTGGTTCCTATTCTAAGAACAAATCTAGGAAGGATTACTTAAGGGCGGAGAGGGTTGTCGAATCCGCATGCTCACTCACTCACCCTTTCCAAATCCATGGCTCAATTATTTAAGACAGATATATTTAAAGAAAAATATTTAAATTTATATTTAATATAATATGTTGAAACATTTTATAATAAATCCATCAATTTACTCTATAGGATATTCCATAATGATTATTTATACTAATTATTAAATAACAATAATGTTTAATAACTCTGTTTGCTAAAAAAAAAATAAGAGTATGTATTATTTATTTAAATTATTTAGAGATTAGTTCCATGGTTATTAAAATACATAGGTTGTCTTATAACTCCTCCTTGATTGACCCGTCAAGAACCATAGTCTCAAGGGAGACCCAATGACGTCATTTAAGACCCAATGACGTCATTTGAGACAATCTGTGTATTCTAATACCCTTGGATTAGTTAATATTCAAATATACGTGTATTGGGAATCTACGAAGGTTGGCTAATAATATGTTTCTTAAAATCTTATTTCTCTTGATATTGTAAAAAAAGTGCTAATTTTTGTCACGTTTTACTTATATTTTTAACTATTTAACTACCAATCTATTATTAACCTACTCTATGAATGTATGCACATTACTTAATTTAGCAAATATGGATATTTTACTTTATTCAGACTTATATCATTATGGCAAGAATCTAATATCCTATTTAGAATACACCCTAAGTCACAATACAACAAAATATCTCTTTTCCAGCCACATTTTTTGGCTTACATCTTCTTAATAAATCTTTCCAAAACAAAATAACTAAACTTAATCATCATAGTGAAATTGTTATATATATATATATAAATATATATATATATATATATAAATATATATACATATATATATTTTTTTTCTTTGATCAATTTGATCACAGGGTTCACTTAAAGTTAAGAGAACTTAGAAGAAAAGAGAATAACGTCTCTTTTCTGACTATTAAAAAATATTATAAAAGAAAACAATTAAAAAATACCTCTAGAAGGGTATTATAAAGAATTCAAACTAGGATGTGTTATTTTCTAATCTCAGGTGAGTACGCTCGCGGCCGTTTTGGACCTTGCTGCCCTTTTGCCGATTTTTTTATATAGATAATTTACTTAAAAAGGCCTTAAAGGAACTGATAATAAATTGCAGTCCTTTGGAGGACTGAAATGGCCACGAGCGTATCCCTGGATTACACCTCTCCTACTAATAGTGCATTTAGATGTATTCGTTTGATTAATATTTATTATTATTATTATTATTACTGTATCTATTTAAAAAAATTTGTTAAATTTCTTAATTTATTAAATAATTGTAATAAATAAAATAATTCAGATTTATTAACAAAAGGAATGATTGAAATACTTAAAATACCACTTGCAGTGTTTTTCAAATAGTATTTCATAATATAATAATGACCAAAATAATAATTTTCAAATTTTTGTACATAAATAAATAAATAGTAGGCCTATCAGTTTCCGAACTAATGTACAGATTAAAATGTTATATTATTATGATAAATAATAATAATCTTCATAATAAAAAAATGTTTGTATTACTTTATATGATTTAATTATCAATATTTTTTTTCTTTCATTGGATTTTAAAATAGTTTACTTTTTCCAATGAGTTTCTATTGGGACATACTTTATAAGAGTATAGTCTAATTAGACCTTATAATTCATAATCATAGATAGATAAAATAATGAAAAAAAGTCCAATGAATTACTTAAGCATAATTATTTTTTTATATTTTTTTACCAAGCAATTTTGTTGTGTAAAACAAATTTAAGCGATTCTTTCCTTAACGGATTGCTAGGCTTATGTAAGATCTTTAGAAGGAATATTTTTCGCGCAATTGGCCTTACATTTCACCTAGTTAACGACTGTTATATAATCTTGTAACATGTATTTAAATAAATCACTATTGTTTAATGTTTTCTTTTACTTAAAGCTTGTCCTTATTCTTAGGCTTGGAAATATTATTCAAATACATGTAATAATTAGTGAAATTCACGAGTGTATCTCCTACTAGGCAGAAAAAATTTATGTGAAAGGGGTTAGGGGAGTATGGATATACTCCTAGGAGTAAGAGACACGACCTCCCTGTTGTCTAGATTGCTTTTTACTTTACCATTCAGGGTATGGTCAAGTATTGTAATCGTGTATGAAAAAACCGTAAATTTTAAGGAGTTAGGTGTTGGTTCTAGGTGAAACATTTTAATATAATAATAAAACTTGAGCAAGATATGAAGTAGGTTTCACAAAAAAGAAATGCAACAAAATTGAGTTTTGAATTCGATATATTTCGGGGGTTAGCCCATCATCAGGAGTCCAAGAAAAATGATTATACATTTGAAAAATAGTTTTACAAGTAACAATTTTTTAAAATTTTTTGAAATGTATATGGTGAGGAGAAAGTAGGGGAAGAGGAGAAGTTGTTCTAAGAATTAATATTTTCTATTGAGATTTGAACCGGCTGAAGGGAAGCTATGCCTGCTATTATAATAACGAATGGGAAAGTACCCGAAAGGGTAAACTGGAAAGGTACCTGAGAGGGAATATTCCTGACCCCCGAAATATATCGAATTAAAAACTCAATTTTGTTTTATTTCTTTTTTGTGAAACCTACCTCGTATCTTGCTCAAGTTTTATTATTATATGAAAAAACTGATTTTTTGCTTCGTTTTTTTCGAAATATCTCAAAAACAGCTGAAACTATTTTGATTAAAAAAATTGAGCGAAACCATGGTATTTCGCTCTACAAAAAAGCTCTAATAAGTGAACATCGAAAAAATTATATTTTTCGAGATAATAATTGTTTTGTCAAAATGTCTGTTAGTCTGTGCGTTATCAAATTTTTGTGGACGAGCTTGCTCAAAAACTAGTGTGAATATCGAAACCAAATTTCACACGTAGTTTTGGTCCATTGAGATTAAGAGCTGATTAGATTTTGGTGCATATAGAACCAAAATTAAGGTGGTTGGCGCGGCCCGCCCCCCCCCCCTAAAAATCTAGGCCATTTGAGCAAACTCAACCAAATTTTGTACATAATCAGTGGGGCCCCAGAAGTCTAAAAATGAAAAAACTAATCGCCCAAAATAGGGAATGGGGGTGTATGGTCAAAAAATGAAAATATAGGCCCTTGTACCAAACTCAACCAAATTTTGTATACATAACACAGGTCTGCGACAAAAAAACTGCATAGGATTTTTTTACATTTTCTTACAGATTTTGACCTCCCAAAAACAGAAAAAATATTCAAATTATTATATCACATAAGTTTTTATGTATATTGCAGTATCTATGTTCATTGGTAATAAACCTATATGATTTTTATTTGATAATGGAGAAAAACAACCTGAGCTGTTGGTGAGACTAGGACAAGTCAAATGACGTATATCGCTTGAAACAAAGAAAAGCTCTCAGTAGACATACTGATATTCAAGTGAACAGTGCTGTTGTCTGTTAATCATGGCTACAAGGGATTGTGTTATTTCTCCAAACAGTTTTTGTTATATCTGTGGTGAATTCACTATTAAAAGTCAACAGAGAAATATAAGTGATTTTGTAAGGAAAGTTTATTTTGGCTACTTTAAATTAAAACTTGGTGATCAAGATAAACCATGGGCCCCGCATAAGGTGTGTAGAAGATGTGAAGAAGATCTTCGTTTGTGGTTTAAGGGAAAGAAACATGCATTTCGATTTGGAATTCCTATGATATGGCGTGAACAGAAAAATCACACCACTGACTGCTACTTCTGCTCAGTTGACGTAAAGGGATTCATATAAAAAAACAAAAGAAACATAAGTTATCCTAATCTTGACTCAGCTATACGTCCAGTGCCCCATAGCTCCGAGATATCTATCCCGCAGCCACCTTCCAGTTTGGATGAATACCCTAGTAAGTTGGAGGACGAAGCTACATTACCTCCTCCGGGTGAATCAATCTCAGATTTATCTTTTGACGAAGATGGAAGGCCTCAACTATTTTCTCAAGGTGAGCTCAATGATTTAGTAAGAGATTTAGGTCTTTCAAAAGATGCAGCCGAACTGTTAGGTTCTAGATTAAAAAATAAAAACCTTTTATCACCTGACACTTCTTTCTACTAGTACAGACACCGAGAAAAAGAATTTACCAAGTTTTTCTCAAAAGAAGGAAATTTAGTTTTCTGCAATAATGTGGAAGAACTCATACATCGCTTTGATATAAAGTATGACTCATCTGAATGGCGCCTATTCATTGACTCATCTAAGACTAGCCTTAAAGCAGTATTATTGCACAATGGAAATAAATTTGCCTCGATTCCGATTGGACATTCTGTGCATATGAAAGAAGATTATAACGATTTGGCCATTATCCTGGAAAAAATCAAGTATCAAGACCATCAATGGATGATTTGTGGGGACTTCAAAATACTGACAATGCTTTTGGGTCAGCAGGCAGGCTATACCAAATACCCATGCTTCTTATGCTTGTGGGATAGTAGAGCCAGAGAACAGCACTGGAAAAAAAGTGATTGGCCATCCCGAGAAACTTTAAAACCTGGAGAGAAAAATGTTATAAACACTACCTTGGTACCACCACAAAAGGTTTTGTTGCCCCCTCTCCATATCAAATTGGGGTTGATGAAACAATTTGTAAAATCGCTGCAAAAGGATGGAGACTGTTTCAAATAAACCATATATGTACAAAATTCCCGAAGCTGTCAGAAGCAAAGTTGAAAGAGGGAGTTTTCACCGGCCCCGACATAAGAAAACTTTTAACGGACCCTTCATTTGTGGAAACTATGAATGAGAAGGAAAAAGAAGCTTGGGTATCGTTCAAGGACGTAGTGCGAAAGTTTTTGGGAAATACTAAGGATTTTAACTATAAAACCATTGTGCAACGGATGCTAGCAGCATACGAAGCTCGAGGCTGCAAGATGAGCTTGAAGGTCCATTTTTTACACTCTCACATAGTCTATTTTCCTGAAAACCTGGGAGCTTACAGTGAAGAGCAGGGGGAGCAATTTCACCAGGATGTCCGTGATATCGAGAGAAGGTACCAAGGGCGATGGGATGTCACTATGCTTGCTGACTACTGTTGGCTGCTTAAGCGAGAAACTGAAGATGGAAATCGGAAAAGGACTCGTCAAAGTATCAAGAAAAAGAAGAAGAGGTTTCATAAAGAACATGAATAAGTATATGTATCAAAATAATGTTTCGTTTGCTTTAAAAAAAATATTTATTTGAAAATTTTGAATAAAGGAGTGCTTTAACCAATTTTTTGTGTTTGAATTTGCTAAAAATCCTTATGTGATAGAAAAAATGGCCATCACTTTTGAAATCAGCGCACTTTAAAACATATAATTCAGTAAAAATATCTCATGCAGCTGACAAAATTTTTTTTTCGCAGACCTGTGTAATCAGTGGGATCCCAGAAGTATAAAAATTGAAAACCTCCCCCCCCCCCCTACACGATTATAAATAATTTTATTAAATATTAAATATAAGTGAGGGGCAAGGTTGTATGGTAAAGTCAAGTGGATGGCCACATCAGAACAGGTCAGCTTATTTATATCAGAAATGGCAATGGGAAGGTTTGGTGTGTATGGTCAATTATTGTAATCGTGCATGAAAAAAGTGTTTTTTTTTTTGCTGCTCTTTTTTTAAATAAAATTCGGCTGAAACTATTTTGATAAAAAAAATTGGACCAAACCATGGCATTTCGGTCTAAAAAAAGCTCTAATAAGTAAATTATATTTTTCGAGATAATAACTGGTTTATCAAAATGTCTGTTATTCTGTTAGGTTGTTAGTCTGTGCGTTACCAAATTTTGTGGACAAGCTAGCTCAAAAACTAGTGTAAATATCAAAACCAAATTTCACACGTAGTTTTCGTACATTGAGATTAAGGGCCGATTATATTTTGGTGCATATCGACCCAAATTTAAGGGAGTTAGGGGGGGGGGGAGGGTTAAAATTTAAAATAATATTTTCAAACTAAAAAACAAGAAAAATTAAATATTCTATAAAATGAACCTAAAATAATGAAAATATTTTTTTCCTGGCCCCAAGGGGGGTCAAAAAATAAAAAATCTAGGCCATTTGTGCAAACTCAACCAAATTTTGTATACATAATCAGTGGGCTCCTAGAACACTATAAATGAAAAAACAAACCCCTTCAAAATGGGGGGCGGAGGCTCAAAAATTAGAATCTAGGCCCTTGGACCAAACTCAACCAGAAGTATATGGTAAAGTCAAGTGGATGGCCACATCAGAACATGTCGATTTATTTAACTTTACATTACCATCGTGTAGAAATTATAATCCTAATTAAATCAAATATTATTATTTATATAAGATTAAAATGAATATTTATATAG